>CM052885.1:21363612-21377323 GCA_028534135.1 Potos flavus
CCAGAACAAGTTTTTGTAGGTGGAAGAGACAAACACCAGCTGGCCAGCTGCATTCACAGGGAGTCGGTCATCTATCACCACAGGCACCCACTTCCCAAAGTGCCAGAACTGGAAGAAGAAAGTGCCCACCAGTAAGTGAAGATTGCCATGGAAGATGGTCAGCCCAGGGGGCAAAGACGTGACTCTTCCAAGACCCCTCTTTCCTAAGGCTTCCTCCAGGCTGGGGCACCAGGAGGTTACTCACCCAGAACTGGAAAATGCCAGCATACTTCTCAGTGAAATTCTGATTCAGGGGAACAACACGGCTCAGGATGTCCTGGTGCAAAGTCAGAGCTTGCAAAGCAGCCAAGAACCAGCAGTCACCTAAGCCAGAGAGCACATGGCGTCTGCACGGTGTACTTCCTACATTCTACAGGTGTCTGCATGAATCTATTGAAGACATTACATGCAAGAAATGGCTAGTCTCAGCTGCTTTCCTCTCTGGGCTTGTAGCCTAGTTTAGCAGAAGGGAAAGATATACTGAGGAGGAAGACAGTTGAGTGAGCAGAAGGTGGGGAGGAGCACTGGCTGGAATCTCAACTTGACCCCAAGAATTGAGCCATATCCCTGGACCAGCTTTTAGCTTCCTGAATGCCACATCCTCAGGAACTTGGACCCGAGTACAACCAAACTTTTCTAAAGTCCTGCTTCTGTAACTGATTTATGCTCTTCTGGAAAGGTCTCAACCTTTCCACGCTCCATTATTCCTGTCTGTGAAACAGGTATCATTACCTTTGTGCCTTCCCTTGTGGCCAAGGGTTTTTCCTATTCCCCTAAAAAGAAAGTTAGGCTGAGGATAGGCTTGCTTGGACTCTAGCTGGGCATCTAGTGACTGGTGTGCCAAAAAGGACTCATTATGGGGACTAGAGCAGAGTAAGCACATTCTCCCAAGACAAAACCCAGACCTGTAAATAAGGACTGTCCTAGGGGAAGTTTTGGCATTCCCATGTAGCTCAGAGGACCAGTTGTTATCATTTTCCTGGCAAAGGACACAGACTTCAAGGTGGAGTTCAGGGTGGCCATTTCCCTCATTGGGATCTCTCAGTTCCCCTCTTTCCCATCCCACTCTGCCTTGGCTGGGTCAGGCTCATGGCTGCCAGGCCTGCATGTCCAGGGGCTGTACAGACTTACCTACCACTCCCTGGCACAGGTCCAGCCTTTTGGCATTGGCAGAATAGAACTGGGGATTGCTGTGTAGCTCCTGCAGGGGACAGACAGAATTGTCCTTTTGACCAAGAGGCTCCTTGAGCTACAGTGACCTTAGTTTCCCATACCCCAAGACTGAACTTACGGGGACATAGCTATAGAATATATGTGAAATCAGGGCTGTCCCAGACAAACTGGCATATGGATTCAACCCATCACATTTCTCATTCCTTCTTGCAGCCCATGGAAGCCAGAGTCTGGGAGAACTCTGTGTGGATCCTGAAAAATAGCAGTGGTACCCAAAATGCCTTTGCTTGGAGTTTCTGTTAAAATGGAAGTATGTCTTTTAGAGGGTGTTCGTATTTTTCCTAGAGATCTTCCCATTGTCCTTATTCTCCTCCTCCTTCTCCTTCCCACCCCCCCCCCAAAATAATGACTCTTTGCCTTTCCATGCTGAGATGCAGGTGGGGTGGCAGTGCGAGGTGGGGCAGGTGGTCTCTGCTCCACCGTGAGGACTAAAGCCCTCAGGTTCAGCATTGGCACAGCTCACCCAAGGTCAGGTGTGTGACAGACTCTACATCAGCAGTTCTCGAATTTTCTGGGAAAAGTAGAATCTTGGCTGCTCTCTAGTTTGGGAGGCGAACTTGGGAATTTTGCACACAGAAAGGACTTAGTCTGGGGCCATACGCTTTGATGGGAAGGCTGAACAGGGCCCAGAAGGGTGGAGAATCTGTGGCACAGCCTGACTCCACTTTGTTCATCAGCCATGTTTGGGAAATCTATTGTGTAAATCAAGTTTGGAGGGGGCTGGATTGCCTTTGAACACATTAAGTTGCCTTCTAAAGGAATAGTTAAAGCACTTTAGAAAGTGAAGAACATTGTTGTAAGGTGATTAATAGTTTCTTAATTTATGTGTTCCATGGGCCTGATTTGAGGGTTGGGAGTGAAGGTATGTGAGAATAGGTCTCCCTGGCTGATGGCATCGGTGGCGGCTCAGGATGCCCCGCCATCTTGGGTGAGGCCCAATAGTACTTTAGTCATGGCTGCCCAGCGTATTTCTGGGTAGGGGCTGAGGGAGACCACATCTCAGATCCCTTTCAGCACCACCCCCTGGTTTTCTCCATCTGGAGAATGGGAATGTGGGCACTCACCCACTGCTCTCATGTGGGAATCAATGGCAGTGAGTAAGACATGGCATCTAGAACACTCCCCAAGGAAGGTCTGGGTTGACTTGTTTGTGTGTGTGTGTGTGTGTGTGTGTGTGTGTGTGTGTGTGTGTATTGTGGGGAAGCACCCTCATCCCTTACTGGAGGCCTCTTCCACTGCAGGCCAGGCGGCAGCTTCTGCAGCAGGGGCCCGCTGCCCACCGAGCGCAGACTGGCTGGAAAGCTGTCATCTTCAAAGAGGCGGCCTTCCATCAGGCACCTTTCCCTCAGGGCCTCATAGTCTTGCTTGGGGAGCTGCGAGGAGCCCCGCAATGAGTTCTTCCGCCCCAACTTCCATCTGCCTTGGAAAGGTAGCCACAGAGACATGGTCGAGTGGGTCTTCCTGGATGGTCTCTGTTGCTCCTGGAATGGAGAGCCCATGTTCAGTTTACTCACTGCCTGTTGACACTGGGCCATTCCCCCAGCGAGGAGGAGGAGGATGGAGAGGTGAGACAGACTGCAGCACCTCGTCCGATTCTCATCCTAGAGAGTGGGGTCCTTGAGCACTTGTTCCAGTGCTGGGGTTCTCATGGGGGTTCTGGGTTCCCGCAGCCAAAGCCTGAGGGAAAGGAGGGGTCTCTTCAGCCTCAGGGCTGGATCCTGGGCCCCTGACCATGCCAGTGGCACAGTGACACTTTTGCCTGGGGGGGCGAGGGGAGGAGGAGAATAGCAGGAAGCTAAAGTTCAGCTCATTGGACTTGAGGGTCCCTGTGCTAGACAAGGAAGGAGCAGAGGCTACCCCTTCTGTCCTCCCTTGCAGGGCCTTCCTGCTGTCGCCCCCAAGCTCACATACATCCTTCCACTTGCTCTAACATCCTCCTCTGTCTTCCCTGCAAAACCATGTCTCTTGCTTTCCTCTATCTACATATTCTTCAAATTAACTCCTTCCTTAAAGACATTTTTGGCAATGTAAAAAAAAATCACATATGTATTATGGTGAATACTGACAGGTCTGTATCTATCCATTCTCTCCTTCACCTTATTAATAGGATCCCAGTTTTGATCACTCAATAAAACTTGATTTCCCAGAGCTTCTTGCTGGACAGGTTGGCCAATGAGATGAAGGTGGCAGTCCACCAGGTGGGGCTTTTGGAAAAGTTATGACTTTCCCAATTTTCCCAGTTGGCACTACTTTTGACTTCCCTCCTTCCCATTCCTGAAAAGCAGATGTAACAGCTAGAGAGGGACCACTAGGTAAAAAACCACATGCTAGAAGGAGTCTGGATCTTGATGACTGCCTTAAACAAATGGTCCAGCCTTGGTGGCTTGCCTCCAGACTTATTATATGAGAAGGACAAACCATTTGCTTACTTAAGCCATGGTAGTGGGCAGACTCGGCAGTGTTCTCTATGTTAGCCAATGTTATGTGTCTCTGTTACAAGCAACCATAGCACTCTCAAGCGATACTCAATGGCATGGAAAATTTTACATATGCTTTTGGGAGATCAATGGATCTTTCTTCTGAAGCTCATCAACAAGCTTCACATTAAGAGCTCTGCCAGCCAATTGGACCCCACCTACCCCAATATTCTAGCATATCCTTACATTGCCTATGTCTATTTTTGTGCAGTAGTGATTCATTAAGTTAATGATTTCATGGTCTCTATGATTCGTATTCCTATATACTTAGAATCTGAAAATGTCACAGCTAGACTATGCCTTAGAAATCTTCAAATCAAAAAAAAGAAAAAAAGAAAAAAAAGAAATCATCAAATCCAGTATTTCCCCAAAATTATTTTAGCAGTGGAGTTCCTTCTTCAAATGAAATCCTATAGAAACTCAAGGGTAGAGGCTTGAGTGTGCAGGTTGGACCACAGTGCAGCTTTAAAGGTTTCTCATTTTATGGCTTGAAAACCACCAATCTTATCCAGCCTCTCTCATTTATCAAGTGTTAAAACCGAAGCCCATTCATCCATTGGCTCAGCAAAAATTTTATTGGGAAATTGTCATCTGCCAGGCTTGAGTTAAGCTCCATTCATTAGAGACAGTCCCTGCCCTCATGGCTTCTCCAGCCTAGTGGGGGGTCAAGTGATCTTCCCAGGGCTACCTGGGGAAAATTCAACAGAGCCCTATCCAGAACCCAGGGCCCTGACTCCCGTAACAGTGCTCAGCCCTCCATGCCAACAGCTCCCATTTGTGCTAGTACAGTGCTTGGGACAGAATGTATATGCACTAAAAGCAGCCTTCAAACAAGCCTATGTCAAGTATGAGTCTCCCTCCCCACTGTAGGAGTGATCTGAGGGGCTTCTTCATTCATCAAGATCCTGCCTATCCTCCAAAGTCCAACTTTATTCCCTCCACCAGGAAACCTTCCTTGTGTGTCTAGTCTTCACTGAGTTCCCCTCATCTTGACTGTCTACTGACCCACCATCTACCACCTAGGACACCCTACCACCTTCTCAAATTATCACTAGTGAAGCACCTGTATTCTTTTCTTTGCAGCTTGCCACAGAAATTAACGAAAATAAATTAATAGAAAAATGAAATTTAAAAAAGATACAGAAAATACAAGCCTTCCTTTAAAAAAAATTTTTCAGATTCAACAGAAATAAAATTACTTGATCAATTACTATAAAATAAGGTTCTAAACACTTACCTTTAGTTTTGTATTTAGCCTGACATGCACCGCCAGCAATCAGTTCCTGAAATGGTCTTGCTCTTGATCCCACTGTGGGCTCTGCTCTCAGTGATTCACACACGGAAACCTGCTCTGCCTAACACCCGTTTGTTCCCCCACAGGATTAACACCGGTGGAATGCTGTTTGTCTCACACCCTTACCTCTCTCTGAGGTTAGGGCAGTCTGATTCCTGGCTGTTCTTATTTGTCACAAGTGAATTCGCACTTCCTGGGGGACGACCCTGCACACTCCCCCATTCTGGGTTACAGGGATCCAAACGTTATTATTGGGGCCTTGGGTTTTCCCCTGAGTTTCTTCCTGATACGGACCATCAGGCAATGCTTCCTCTGCCCTAACTCCTTCTTCCAACCACATTTCCATCTGTACACAAACACAAGGCCACACAGAGGCCATCTTACCTTTTTGTCCTTGCAAGCCTGAACAGCAAAACTTCACGGCTTGTGATGCGACCAATCATAGCAGGTCCCTGGACTTTAGAACCAGACCCAGGCTCATGCCCTCCCTCCTGAGGGCTGGGCGACACTCGGATTCTTCTCCATGCCTGAAAACACTGCATCTCATGACAAGTCTTGGTGCCTTGTCGGGCTCAGAGGACAAAATGCCCATCACGAGATGCTTTCAACCTCCAAATTGCAAATGAGGCCAAACACATAAATATCTTATCTTTAAAAAAATACTCCTAAGGCACCTTAAGGAGCATCTAGACCCAGATGTGGGCAGCTGGCAGGTCTTAAATGTCTTCTGTATGTTACAATCTGTGGCTGAAATGGGCTCCTTCTCAGATTGCCACAGTGTTCTGCAAAGGGCCCATCAGGTGTATCTTGGTTGTATTTGGATACTCGTTTTAACTATTGCAAATAAACAGTGTTGGAGCAGGCCCATAACATACGACTATGCAAATGAATAGGGAAAAGCTGATCAAGGCACAGGATATTCAGATATGCAGCCTAAAGGCACACAGCCCGTGCCTGAGTGTCCTTTCCTTGCCACCTCAGAGGGTGTTAGACTCCTCTGTCACGTTCTTTGTGTCAGGATTCATTTGTACTCAGCAAAGACATAGTCAGAGCCTCCATTTCACTTTTCTACATTGGCTCCACTCACCTTCTCTATTGATGTTAGGTGCAAGATGGGGAGCTCTATAATGCTGAGGGGTGTCCCTGGTGCTCCTAATCCAGATGAAGTCTTTTGGTGCTAACTGGCTGGTGAACACTGAGTGACATTACCAGGTGAGACACCTGAATGTCCCATGCCTTGAGTCCCTGCCCTGATATTCGGTTAATTCACATGTGCACTGAGCACCTACTATACGCCACACACTGTACCCATGCTAAACACACACATAAGTGTAGAGTTGAGGCTCTGGA
The DNA here is from genome assembly GCA_028534135.1 of Potos flavus. NCBI lineage: Eukaryota > Metazoa > Chordata > Mammalia > Carnivora > Procyonidae > Potos > Potos flavus. The sequence continues at coordinate 21,370,006 of CM052885.1, forward strand.
AAGGCAACAAAAGAAATAAGAACCACATTTTCATTCACAGGGGCTAGGGACCTGTAGCATCCTCCTAGGGGATGATTGATTTCCAGAGAACTCTGGCATCCTGCCACGACCCACCAAGCTGTCAGAAGTAAAATTGGAAAAGAAACCTAGGCTTCTTGCACAATGGTCTGGCTGCGTGATAAAAAGCATTGGATTGGAAACACGATCAATTCCAGGCTCTCGACAGCTGGAACAAAAGAACAAGACTAACTATTGGCCGTGCCTGATTTATCTTGGGCAGGGCCTGTATTTCTTTTGTGCCATAACAGCACTAGATTTGGAATTAGAAAACCCAGGAGGTGGCTGGGTTTGCCCCTCCTACCTGTGTGTCCACGGGCAGACCCCTTACCCTCTCTGAGCTGGTCTCCTTACCTGTAAAACGGAGATGACACATACTGTGTACATTCTCAGGACTCAAAAGAGCTAATGATATAAAGTAGTTTGAAAAAACTTTAGTCTAACGCAGGAGTTGGCAAACCATAGCCCATGGGCCAAATCTGGCCCATTGCTGGTTTTTGTAAATAAAGTTCATTGAAACACAGCTACGTTATCTGTTTATGTACTGTCTATGGCTATCTCTGCAACATACATTACAACAGCAGAGTTGGGTAGTTGCAAAAGACATTATATGGCCAACAAGCCTGAAATATTTATTGGCTGGCCCTTTACAGACAAATTGGCTTAAATCACGGTCTAACTCCCATAAATTGTTATGGCACAATGCTAGACACAGTGGTAGGCTCCAAAAAGGAATTCAGAGAATAAAATGTGATTAACTGGGTCCATCATTAAGAATTTATGTTAATGCAACAGAATTTTGTCTCTAATTGATTCATTAATTTTTTATAGACTCAACATTTATAGCTACATTTATGTCTCAAAAAGACTTGAAGATGTGGCCTGCCATTCTTGCCTCTAATTCATTTTTTAGATGTGATGACATCAGACATTCCTAGGAAGTTTCAGGTGGTTTTGTGGTTACTGATTATGAATAGGAAAATCCACATCTCTATGTACAGAACATGACCTGTTTGTAAAAGAGGAAGTTATTTTGCAATGTAGGGAGCAAAATTTGTCACCCCAAAGTGTGTCTCTTTGGCATGTGGATTATTTTAGGCTGTTTATTTTTAAGAAGCAGAAGACTCAAGAAGTTTTTCTTTTTTGCCGCCCTCCTAAATGCCTGAGAAAGTTTACATAGAGGACTTATTTCAGAAAAGTAACTATTGCCATGGATAACTATAGTACAATATGGACTAGATGTGGTAGAGAGGGTGGGACCTAGAGAAGTCTGTTGGTTAAAATTCCTCTCTATCTCCCAATGTTGCTATGGGCCCAGCAAACACTTGTGTACTCTTACTCTTTTTCATCTTTGGGTAGGTCGTGTTCTTTTCCTTTCAAGACCTAGCCCCCTGCATCCTTTTCATAGTTCTGGATGGCATATAAGCCTCAACTGCCTGACTGCCTGTGGGCCTCCTATTCTTATGGCGCTCTCTTGCTTACACAATTAAATTCGATTTTCCCCTGTTGATCTGTTTCATGCCAATTTAATTCGTAGACCAGGCAAGAGAAGCTGGAAGGGTAAAGGAAAATTTTTTCTCCCGACAGCAAAATTAATGGTTTGAAAGGATCGTGAAAGTTTTTACTATTTAGATATGTCTAATTTAGATATGGTTTGTAACAGAAGACCCCAAGCACTCCTTTATTTATCAGGGCAGACATCTGTCTTTGTGGAAACAAGAGTTTGGCTCAACCATAAGCTATAGAAGATAAGAATGGTATATATTTTTTTCTAGATTCACAGAGCCAGGCGATACATCATGAATAAACAGATGCTTGATAAATGCTTGCTGACAGGCTGACTAAAGGAACAAATAGTTCGTTCTTCATTTGCAAAACATAAAGAATGATAAAGCCTGCCGTCTCCACCCCTCCTGACTGAAGCTGAAATGAGATACAGGATATGAAATAGTTTTGTGAGCTGTCAATCATTTGGCTGCTCTTCTCTTGCTCTGATCACATCCCTGAGAACTGTTTTAGGTTGAGATTTGCTTTCAGAAGCCTCATTAACAACCTTCTCTTCTAATCCATGCTAGTTTTGGGGTTACTTTCCTGGGGAATTATGCAGGTTCCAGGGCAAGAGCACACTGGGGAACAAAGTAAAATCAAGGTCAGTCTTCAAGGAGAAAAGAGTCTCCGAAGGGAATATACACCTTGGGAGTAGATTGGGGAGAGGAAGGGCAGGAAGTGCCCTGCCTTAGCTGGTGATGCTAAGGGTTTCTATGGGCTGACTTGCATGCTTATTTGGAGAGGTTAAAATTTTGTGGAGCTCTCTACTCACTCCCAACCGCCCCATCTGTCATCTGACTCCATGGAATACTGAAGAGCCACAAATCTGTGGCTTTGTAGAACTGCAGACACTCTCATAGAGGTAACTTTCCTTGGGCTTAGGAATATGCACTGAGCCTGTGTGCAAGATGTCACTCACTGTATATGGACCAAATATCAGGCTAGAAGGAATTTGGTGGTCACCCCATTCAGCACTCCTGTGTACAGGTGAGACTTCTGAGGAGGTCCAATGGGCTCTCAGTCTGCTCAGCTTCATGGGGGTGAGCCCCTTATCCAGAATCCCAGTAGGGTCACTCTGTTCCCTCAAGCCTGCTTCTGGTCTTGTAGCTCCCACCCAGGAGATCGCCAAACCCTAGCCTCAGGTCAGTCCTTTCTCTTATTTCTCTACCGCCTTCCACACTTTAGTGGACTAATCCTTTCAATTTTTCTCTCTTCTGAACATTTCAAAACACAATTGAATAGGAATGAGTTTTAAAACAGATCTAAATGAGTTCATCTTATTTTTTTCAGGAGTATTTGCATCTTAAAAGAGTCACAAACTTAGTGCTACGTTGCCTGGTCAGACAGAGGTAGCTTTCCTTCTGACTGACCCTGCATTTACCTTCTGAGTGGCCATTTCACACCACTCCCTTCAGATCCACACAGCCCATGGCCTCAAACCAGTCAGGCTCTTGGTGTTTTGGCCCCTTTCTGTGTAAACAACCTACATCACACACCTCTTCTCTATCCCCACTTATCTTTTTATGTCCACACAAATACAAGGTGTTTCTTGCTCTCCCTGCTTCAAATGCAACCGTCCTTCAAAGTTCAGCTCAGATTTCCCTTCCTCCCCAGAGTCCTCTCTGCCCCTCCAGCACATTTGTTCTTCTCCTCACAGCTGAGTCGCCTCACTGATGTGCTGATGTTTTCACCGTAGAAAAGGTATTCTAAGGGTCTCTGATCTTTTGTGACAGGCAGGACCACTGTAAAAGGAGCTGCCCAGAAAGAACAATCCGGAATCTGTTATGACTTAGCGCTCGCTTGCCCATTGTTCAAGTGCGTAAACTGTAGGAGGATGCCAGGTAAGAACATCCCCTGCCCCCCGGAAGGCTCAGTCCTGGATTTGAGGAATGATAGCTTCACATATTGGGTTACGATTTGCACCTCTCTAGAATACCAAGTTGTGTAGTTCAAAACTAAGGCAAAACTTTGGGGAAAGTAAGTTAATCAAAAACATCTTTTAGGAAGACAACGTGGCCATGAATATTAAAGCTAAACATATATACACCCTACAACACAATAATCCCTGGGCATTACCCAACAAAAATGCTTAAATTTATGCCCCAAAAGACCTATTACAACAGTACTCATAACAGCATTATTCAAACTAGGCTTGGACTGAGAAACGACCCACATATCCATGAACATGGATAAATAGTATTGGGCTACATTCACACAGCAGAATACCATACAGCACTCAGACTGAACAAACAAGAACTACTTGCTACAATGCGGATGGAATTCACAAATACCAGTACGGGGTGAAAAAAATCCAGGCACAGAGACCCTATGACAACATTTATGTAACTTTCAAAAAAAAAGAAAAAGGCAAAACCAATCTATGTGTTAGAAATCAGTTTACTGGTTACCCTTGGAGTGGACACATTTATCACAAAGCCAATTAAACCACTAATATATGAGTCTATTCTAGTCCTTTCTATTGATTGTTTTAATGGTCAGGAGAGAGATTTACAGGGAGATTGAAAAGTGGTAGATTCAACTTATGTAAACAAGGCTTTATTGAGTGCCTCCCCATGGGCCAGGCATCGCCCTTGATGATGGGAGTACAGGATGAATTAGTTTCTGCCCACAAGGAAATCATAGACCGGTGGCCAAGGCCCTAGAGAGGGCCTTCTTCTCTTCACGGCAAGGTTATCACTCCATGTAATGGTCAGCACCATTCTAAGAATCCTCATTCTAAAAGGGTGTCTTTGAGACACCCTCTCACTCTGTCTAGTCAAGGAGAGTCCCCAGATTGAAAAACCTAGGTCTGCTTCACCAGCTCAAGGTTAAGATCACTGTTCCAGAACTCCTGTAGACAATACCTGGCATTTCTGGAACACCTATGTTTAACCCATATCCAGGCTACCTCCCACCCAAACCACAAAAAGGATTATGAGCTGAGTCGAGAGCTGCCTGCCTTCTTCCAGAATCATCCAGAGCCCCAGTTAGGGACTTTTCCTATCCAGAGACCAGCAAATGGCTCCAAACATGGTGAGTTCCAGAGTTCTAGTCTAAATGAGCCCTAGTGCCGTACTGATAACTACTATGTGAGAGATGGAGGGAGGAAAAAGTTCTCCTCGACCCTTTTAGGACCCTGGCTGGGTCCGAAAATTAAACTGACCAAGGCAGATTAACGGGAGAAAAGCACACAAATGTTACTGAATTTTTACATGAACATGGGAGCCTTTATAAGAAGATGAAGACCCAGGGTGCTTGGGTGGCTCAGTTGGTTGAGCAACTGCCTTCGGCTCAGGTCATGATCCTGGAGTTCCGGGATCGAGTCCCACATTGGGCTCCCTGCTCGGCAGTGGGGGGTCTGCTTCTCCCTCTGACCCTCTCCCTTCTCATGCTCTCTCTCTCTCTCTCATTCTCTCCCTCAAAGAAATAAATAAAATTAAAAAAAAAAAAAAAAGAAGATGAAGACCCAAAGTGGCCTGAGCAGGACACTTTCACACCTTTTAGACACAGAAACAATCTATCTGTGAATAATTGACATGACAAAGGAATTTGGGCTAGGCCCAACCAGAACTAAGCAGTCCTCATCTTCCTTAACTAAGAAAAGAATTTCCTTAACTAGGACAAGAACAAGGAAGATAAGGGTTATTTTCACTAGGTTTGTTTGCAGATTCCTCCAGTGCCTTCTCTGAGTCTATTAAGAATATGTCTCCAATAAAAGGAGAATTTATTTCCTGCCTTTAGGCAGAAAAGGGGGGACTTTTTCTGTGTTTACCACTTCTCAAGTGCCTTCAGCTCAAAATAATTTTTATATCAAAGAGGCATATTCTGGGGTGATGTCAGGTTTCCTTCAGGAACGATTTCCCTCTTACAGAATGTGAGCATCATCACTGGTGTCTTCACATCTGATTTCACAGAAGTCAAAACAGCCTCGCTGCCCATCAGCACCCAGAGAACAGCCTGCCCCCCAGAACATCAGGATCCCGCAAAAGGCTCCAGATAAGAACCAGCCACCTTCAGGCCCCTTCCAAAATCAAGGAGGCTCAGAAAACCCCTGGAATGGCCTGATCCCGGGAAATGACAGCACTAGCGACATCAGTCACTCCCCAAAATAACCACTGATAACAATCAAAGCCGGAGGAACCTCAGAGCTCCCCTAGGCCCAAAGACCCCCTGATTTTAATGATGAGACTGAGGCCAAAGGGCCGAAGTCTGTTCCTTAAAGTCCCACAGATTAGGGACTGCAAAATTGAGAATAAAATTCATGTCTGCAGACTCCGGGGCTTTTTCCATATACACTCTGACCTGCAAAGTTCAAACCAGGAGAAGCAACTACCTCTTTCTCATCGTCTGAACCCAGACACTTCAGGGGCCCCCAGGGGCTCTGAGCTAAACCTGATCCCACCCTTGAAGCTAAAGAAATTTACCTGCACTGAAGATCTTGTTTCTTTAAGCAAACGGACAGGCTCTAGCCCCAGTGCGATCAGAAGCCGACTACCCAAGACTGACCTTATATATGAGCCTTTCTAAGCACATGTGCTGGACTGGGAGTCTGGGTTCCTGGCTCGCAGAGCCTTGGCTCCTCCCCACTGTACGTTCTCTGGAAGGGAGGGGAGCACCCAGGGCTTTGTGATGGTATTACACAAATCCAATTATTTTCTTAGAAAACCAGGCAGACAGAACTTGTTTCAGTAATGCCTTGACAAAAGAGAGTTAGTCATCTTCTCACTTCCAGATAAGGGAAGGTATTTGGAGATAAGACTTAGAACATTATTTCATTACAGGAAATAATGCAATGTTTATATTCTTTTGTGGTCTCTGGTGTTTGATGCTGCCCTCAGGGATGTTCTCTGCTGAGAAAGAACCCAGCGATTCCTCAGTGTTGTCGAGAGATGTCCCTTTTCTTTCCCAACCCTACTTCCTGAATCCCCCATTTCGGTCCATTTGTCTTCTTGTCTTTGGCCACTCGGGGCTAGAAACGACCTCTGTTGATGGTTTCCTTGCATTCCACGCTGGCTCTTCTTCCCTTAAAGCATTTCCTGGCACTCACGTGCTGGCTCGTTCGTACATGTTCTTGGCTCTCCCAGGACCATGGTGCCAGGCTCCCCGCACAGCTTGTGCGGAGCTCAGCACAGAAACACAGGTCAGCTCTCACTTGCCTGATCCCATGCTCGTAATCCTTGGGTCTCCAGGACACGAAGCAAGGCCTGGCACCCAGTAGGTTCTTAACACCGTCAGTGCAATGAACAAGTCCCTTACTTCTAGAACTTCGTCCTCCTCTTCCTTCCTACTGGCTTCCCCACTCTAACCTCTCACACCTTGATCTTTTTGTGCAACTATCTACCACCTCACTCATTTTATAAGTACTGATAAGGAAAATAATACTGGTAGTAAAAGCTGTGATGACTGAATGTTTGCGTCTCCCCAGAAATTGACCTTTTTAAAATTTTTTTAAATTTTATTTTCAGTATTCCAAGATTCATTGTTTATGCACCACACCCAGTGCTCCATGCAATCCGTGCCCTCCTCAATACCCACCACCAGGCTCACCTATCCCCCCACCTCCCTCCCCTCCAAAACCCTCAGTTTGTTTCTCAGAGTCCACAGTCTCTCATGCTTTGTCTCCCCCTCCGACTTCCCCCAATTCACACCTCCTTTCCTTCTCCTAATGTCCTCCATGTTATTCCTTATGCTCCAAAAGTAAGTGAAACCATAT
>CM052885.1:21377823-21435007 GCA_028534135.1 Potos flavus
GATTGTGGCCATTGCTGCTATGAACATTGGGGTACATATGGTCCTTCTTTTCACTACCTCTGTATCTTTGGGGTAAATACCCAGTAGTGCAATTGCAGGGTCATAGGGTAGCTCTATTTTTAATTTCTTCAGGAATCTCCACACTGTTTTCCAAAGTGTCTGCACCAACTTGCATTCCCACCAAGAGTGTGTGAAGCCCCAACTCCTTGGCGTAGCTGTATTTGTATTAAATGGGGAAACAAGTGAAGTCGTACTGACCTGTATCCCAGAGGAGAGACAGCAGAGATACTGGTCTGTGTGCATGTGTGTGTGCATGTGTGTACACACGTACGCACAGAGAAAAGGCCATTTGCAGGTACAATGAGAAGGCAGCTGTACACATGCCAGGAGGAGAGATCTCACCAGAAACTGAGCCTGCCAGACCTTGAACTGGGACCATGAGAAAATAAATTTCTATTGTTGAAGCCCCCTACTCAATGGTTTTTTCTTATGGCATTCTGAGCAGATGAAGATAATAGCCAACATTCCGACATATATTAGGCCCTTGTGACATGCCAGGTACAATGCTAAGTACACCGCATGCAGAATCTCACTGAATCTTCACAACTCTGTGAGGTGGTACTATTATCCCCATTTCACAAAAATGGAAGTATGGCACAGAGCAGTAACCCCACCGAGATACCCATAGCCGATAAGCAGCAGAGATGGAACTCAGTCCCAGATGCCTCGTATTCCACTAGCTTTTCATCATATCAGTCAAGAAACCATGTCTTTCCGTCAAATCCAAAGCTTTCCTCCTGAGTTCAAAGTTCTTTGAATCCTTGGCCCACCTCATGTTTAAACGGCCAACCCTCCTTACACTGTTTGGTCTGAGGGTGTTGCGTGGATAGCAGGAGTAGCGGATTCAGGAATCAAAAGACGAGAGAGGATCCTGTTTGGCTAAGAAAATTTCAATGTTCTCTTCTGAAAAATCAGCATAATAATTCATCCTTATTAATAATACGTCAAGGGTGCCTGGGTGGCTCAGTCGTTAAGCGTCTGCCTTCAGCTCAGGTCATGATCCCAGGGTCCTGGGATCAAGCCCCGCATCGGGCTCCCCGCTCCACAGGAAGCCTGCTTCTCCCTCTCCCGCTCCCCCTGCTTGTGATCCCTCTCTTGCTGTGTCTCTCTCTGTCAAATAAATAAATAAATAATCTTAAAAAAAAATAACACATCAAGTCACAAATGCGAAAATGTTTTGTAAAAACCACAGGGATCTAAGCGTATACAGAGGACTGCTGTCATGACTGATCTCCAAGTTTTGTCTCAGACATAGCTTTTTCACTGTTATCCCCACACCCTGGCACTGATCTTCCCTCTCTTGTATCGGTCATTGTTTCAGAAACTTCTGGCGGGGGCTGCTTCTCAACCTTGGGTCCCCTGCTCCACGCCTAGTGCAGGGCTGGGACTACTCTACCTCAGAGCTGTTTTTGTTAGGTCGTCACTGGGCTTGTCAGAAGCTGTGTGGAAGAGGCCAAGGCCCAGTGGCCATTTCCTCCTTCGGCCCACCTGTGAATTATTGTTCGGCGTGAAGGAAACAAGGCCAGCCAGGCTCGCTGGCCTCTCACACGAGCCCTGTGACTTACAGTCATTCAGAAGTCAGATATCCCCTCTTTACCTGGGGATGAGTCCTTCTATCTTTGCACGGCACAGGCCGTCCTTGACCCAGGAGTGGGTTGTGGACCAAAAGCGGGTTAGCACTTTTGCTATTTAGGACCAGGAGTTCATTTTCCAGTGGAAACAAGGCTTGAGGAATGCTAGAGTCCCCAGGAGAGCTCTGGTGGTTTCCATAAGGTCCAGAGCTTCAGGACCTGAGCGCTTGCCAAGTTCTGGGTCCTGAGGAAGATCCCAGGGGGAAAGGAGTGCCTCCTTAACTTTGCAGGGCAGCAGAATATTGGAGAAGGAGCGCTGACGCAAGAGTTAAGAAATGGGGATTTAGGACCAAGTTTTGCTGCTGACTCTGAAGCTGGGCAAGTCCTCTCTCTGCGACTTAGTTACATAAACGAGGAAGTGGTACTCCGCCATCTCTCAGCTCTTTGTCCGAACATTCTATGACTCTGTTTGTAACTTGCCTTGAGCAAATATTCAAAGGAAAACAAGTTTGTCTCTGGAAGTGGTACTCCGCCATCTCTCAGCTCTTTGTCCGAACATTCTATGACTCTGTTTGTAACCTGCCTTGAGCAAATATTCAAAGGAAAACAAGTTTGTCCACTCCATGGACTCTCTAAGTGCCATGCACAAACCTAAGTGCTCTCTCCAATGTGGCTCCTTCCTTGTCCTCCAAGAAAAATTCTTGTTCCTTCCCCAGGGAACAATTTGATGGAACCAGTTCTCATAAATGTGTGAAGAGCTCACACCTCCTTAACCTTGCTGTAAGGATTTGCATTTTTCAAAAAATAGGGAGCTCCTTATCCAGACAAATTCCTGATGTTGGAATTTCAGGCAGTGAAATAATCGGTGAAAAAGTCTGGTTGAGGATGAAGCTAAGGCACCAAGTACAGTAAATATAAATGCTCACAAGTGTTCATTCATGCTCACAGGGTCACTTCTGTTGTTTAATCCAACTCACATTAAAAAAAAAACAGGTAAAACTATTATGCTTTACACAACTATAAATGGGGAAAGCTACTAAAATACTAACGGACAAGCTCTAACCATTTCTTGCATCGATTCCCTTCTGTGCAGATATAAGAGTAAGACAAGAAAATCATGAGGCATTACGGCTCAGGCAGACTTACCACTGGCAGCCCTCTAGATAAGAATTCAAGGTCTTGGGAGTATGGCAGCTCTGAAGCTTCATGAAATCAGTCGACAGGTTGTACTACTCTCTGAATTTTTTCCTGCTTGATTTTTGTTCAGTTGGTTACATGTTTTCAAGACTAGGATCAAATAAGGTAAAGAGAAGGGATTTGATTTGTGAGTGGGAGAAAAGACCACAACAGGTTCGGAAGAATGGAAGGAACAATTGATGATTCCATATATTACTTTTAAGCATTAGAAATTTCTCCAAAAACCAAGATTATAAAAAGAGGCTTTGTGGGCTAATTCCTCTCCAAGATTCCAATGTAAATTCTCAGACCTAAGTTATTCATTTCTTTATACTCAAAATATTTTCAGAATGTCATAGGAAAATACCCTTTAAGAAATTCACTACAAACTTTGGAAATAAAAACAGACAAGTTTGTTCGTTTTCAATAAGAGAGCGTTTTCCTAAATTATCAGAGAACTCAGCAGAATTTCAAGGACACTTATTTCTAACTCATAACCTAAGTGAACTTGAATTGACAAGATGTGCTGTACTTGGGAAGGGCTTGGGGGTGCGCTAGAAGCCATGCGGATTGGGGAGCCAGGGCATGAAGGTCTAGGAGGGTGAAGAATTGTAGAAATACACTAGGTTAAGCACCAGGAAGGCAGGGAGCATCAGAGATGGTCCAAAACAGCCTTGATGACTCAGCTCCAGAGCACAGCTAGATTCCTAGAAATGTGGCAGAAGCACATCTGATATCTGCCTAATTGGAAAGTAGGTCCTGGGCAGGGAGCACCTTCACGGTATTAGGATGCAAGGAGATTGTTTGATCCTAGAAAGGCGAACAAGCAAAGTTGTTGAAACAGACTTCATGACCCCACAAAATCTCTTAATTGGGACCTAGCTACTTCCCCAGTCTTGGGGCAGAATTGGGCACTAAGTCTTGGGTGGAAAGCAGCTCATGGAAGCAGAAGCGAGAGCCCCCCTCTATCAGCCTCCATTCTGGTTATGTCTTTACTACCCACCCCCTCTAATCTAGTGTGGGTCCAGGGGAGAAGGTTTCTATAGCACTGGGAGTCATACCAGGGCATCACCTGGGACACATACATGACAGGCATCTAATGGTTCACTCAGATGGGTAGTACATGTTGGCATTTCTATAGTAAGCTCGTGAAACATGCATTCATCCAGCACTCCTGCCTCTTTCTTTCTTTTTCACATGTTTTCTCCCAAGACCATTGGAAAGAATGTGATAAACTAATTCATGAAAAGATGGCTAATAACAGTTGATCTGTCAAGTACCAATGATTCAATTACAAAATACAGACCTTGATTGGGGCGCCTGGATGGCACAGCCAGTTAAGCAACTGACTCTTGGTTTCAGCTCAGGAGGTGATCTCAGAGTTGTGAGATCAAGCCCCGTGCCAGGCTCTGAGCTCAGAGCAGAGTCTGCTTAAGACTCTCTCTTTCCCTGTTCCTCTACCCCTCCCCTCTCCATACTCACTCACTCTCTCTCTCTCAAATAAATAAGTAAATCTTTAAAAAATAAACACAAAATATAGACCCTGAAGCATAGACCTTCATCTATTAATAATAAGCCACTGAGGGAGATCCTTTTCATGTGATGGGCCTTCCTAGCATACCTGGAAATCACATAATTATGAAACTACTGACTATTCCTCCAAGGAAAGACTGTCCAAAGACAGAACATTTTATTTATTTATTTATTTGACACAGAGAGAGAGGGAGAGATCACAAGTAGGCGGAGAGGCAAGCAGAGGGAGAGGGAGAAGCAGGCCCACCGCAGAGCAGGGAGCCCAACATGAGGCTCAATCCCAGGACCGCAGGATCATGACCTGAGCTGAAGGCAGACACTTAGCCAACTGAGCCACCCAGGGGCCCCAAAGACAGAAAATGTTTAAAAGGTTTACTTAGTCTGGTTCCCTAACAGATAAAAATGTTGTCTAGACTTTTTTTTTCCCAATGTCTCATTGTGTACACCTTGTTTTCTGCTCTATTCTTAATGATGTTCTTGGCATTATTAAACTTGTCCACATCGATACACAACTATGGAATGTATTTCAAACCATTCTCCTTCCTGACCCTTACTTTGTTCCTGACATCCTCTTCCCCTGAGCGTCTTATAATTTTACCTCTACTTATATATTTCTTTTGGTTGTTTTTTTGTTGTTGTTGTTGTTTTTCCTTTTGACTTGTGACCTAGCCTATCTTTCTTGGCAGAAAGTTTGTTTGCCATTTTGATGCTCATGACAGGGAAAAGTAACTACTGGGGAAAACAGCACGGTTTCCGTATTTCCTCCCAAGAGGTGGTGGCAAAGTTTCTGTTAGGAAAAAAGTCCCCATGGTCAATAAACCATGACTAATCCCAGGGGCACAAAAATGAGTAAGACCAGTGCCTAACGCCCAAGAAAGAAGATCCAAGAAAGAAGGGGAAGAGCATCCTGAAATCAGCAGCATCCCAGCCGGACTGCCAATATGGCCGCTCCCATTCCTGAGAGTCTGGTCCTAAACAACCATCTAAAGTGGGGTCGCTAGCAGGCAAACTGCAGACTCTGCAATCGAAGGAATTCCTAACCTTAACAAGTATGTCTGTTCGCCATCCTCAACCTTACCTTCTCTGAAAATAAGGGCTTTCTCTACATCCAGAAAACGACGGCTTTTAGGGAGTTGTGTGGGTGAAAGTCTTCAACAGGCACATGGCAGGATTGGTGTTGCAACAGGTTGTCCTCCTACAGTTCCATGGAAGGGTTTGTGTGTGCCTTTCAAAACAGGAAAAAAAATGAACATCTCTTTAACTGAAAAGCATAATTCTGATAGGCTTCTGGAATGAGGCAACGGCCGTGAAAACATCAGTCACCTAGAGGGTCCTCATGTCTGGGCCTCCCCAATGCATGTTGCCTTTTGCCTTGATCTGCCCGCTGTGGAACTGCGGCATTTGTGTCCTAGAAAGAGCTTACCTTTGGAGCCACATGAACCCGGAAGCTCGAACCCGACTCCACCATTTACAGGTTGTATAACCGAACCCAACTTCATCTGCTGGACGCGAGGCAGGAACACTCACTGGGACCTGGAGCACGAAGAAAGGAGATTATTTGAGAGGCGGTCAAACGTGGAGACAGAAGGGCAATGCCCAAAATCTGCCTCCCCAAGGACAGTCAAGCAACCTTAAAGGCAAATGATAAAGATCTGGGTAAAAAGTTACAGCTGGGTTTATTAGTCCCATAAACCTTCGGATACTGGTTTCAGGTGGATAGCTTGAGAACTAACTTACCTCTCCCGGTCTCACTCTAATCATCTACAACATAGTAATCACACATACTGGGAAGATTAGTGGAAGAATTTGGCTAATATTGTGTTCAATGAATACAACATATTTAGTTCAAGGGTTAGTACATAATCAGCGCTCAAAACATTTTGTTAAAGTAATGATTACGATTAGTCCATATGATTGGATTCACTGCTCACGGAAATGTCTTTGAGGACCCCCTAGCCCCTGGGACTGAGTGTGTGCTCCCTACAGGACACCCAGGGAATGCTTGAGCTGGAGAGATGAACGGTCACGATTATCGGCATGCAGACAGATAGTAATTGAAATCTGCAAGCGGGTCATATCACAGTAGTAGATTGATTGCTTTTGGCTCACCCTAGATCCATACTGTTTGCCCTCCCATGTGATAGCCCTTCAAGGATAGCTTTAAAATTTTTAGTTCCCTAAATGCTTCACAATACAACGTAAGGACTCCGTCCCTCACTGTTAGACGTGCCACATCAGGCCACATCTGGGGTATACCGTTTCAGCTCAAGACTCCACACTTTGTAAAAACTCTAGCGCATCCCCTGCTCTGCTTCATTTTAGGGCCTAAACTCCAGTTTCTCTCTCGAGACTGTGAACTGTCGTCACGAAAATGACATGAGTAATCTGCACAAAAGCACCTAGCCTCATGCCTGCGATATGTGTCAGGCTCTTGGCGAACACAGACCGTCATCATTTCCTATGTTTGTCTTCAGGCAGCTAGGACCTTATAGTTATTTTTGGCAACTATATCCAAGTGTTGACTCGCACTGAGTTTTCCATAAATTAGACCTCGTGTCTCTTTAACATGTGAATTCTCTCCCATCCTGGGAGAGGATACTCGCATCCTTTGAGAAGATACTGAGAAGTGCTTCAGTATTCTGGTGGCCGTCACTAGATAACTCCCCAAGGTCGTCTTGCGGTCTCATTTCTACTAATGCATCACCAGCTACCCATGCTTCTAAACAAGAACACTCGGAGTACATAACATATACATGTAACTAGGTATGTAGGATTCTCTATACACACAAATACATGTATGTTAAATTTGAGAGGATGCTAGATGCTAGATGCTCTGTTTTAGTAGAATATTTTTTATCTGACAAAAAAGAGAAAAGTGTGGAAAGAGGTCACAACTCCCAAGCGAGGGAGCATAGAAAGAAGAATCTAGGTAGGTATCTAGGAATTGGGAGCAAAACAAGAATGCTCTTTCTTTAAATTTTCATCATTGTTCTGAAAATCCAAATATGAAATATAATTATTAACTAAAATAGCATTAATGAAGAGGAAAAACACTAGTTGCATGATCCTCATATAACTAGAAAACCTAAGAATAAATTAGAAATTATTATATTAATGAGTATTAAGTAAAACAACTATACTGAAGACAAATTTTTTAAAGTAATGACATTCCTATATATAACAATAAGCAGTCAGAAGTTATCGCGATAGAAATAGCTCATCCAGAGTAACAATAAAAATATAAAATAACAGAATAATCTTAAAGGGAATGTTTTGACCTGTTTGATGGGAACTACAGTTTATAGAGATGTAGAAGATATTTGCATAAATGGGAAGTCACCCTGTCTTGGATGGAAAGAGTAAATACTAAGAAGGTGTTCATCTTCTTAATTTATAGCTTTCATGAGATTCTGATTAAAAAAAAAAAACCAATGATTCCATTTTGCAGAAGAGTGAAGAGAACAGAGAAGGGAATTGACAAAATTTCTTTAAAATTACTCTGGATAAATAAACACATGAGAGATTTAATGTCCTTATTGTAAATAAGGGGTTCTTTTCCAAACAATGAGAAAAACATAAAATGTTTTTAGAAATGAACATTCCTAATTCTAATTGTTTCCAATGAGACTTGAGCCATCTTATATTGAGAAATGCAATTAGCTTACTACTCAGTACTCTCTGTATCTTTTATTGTGATCCTGATAGAGCTAATTTAGGGCTGACAGTTCTAAAAGAATTCCTAGTTTAGCTTGTTCTAATCTCCTGATAACTCATTAGTGAGCTTTCTTGATTATATAGACCTCAGACTGCAAAAAGTACTCACTTCCTTCAAGAGAAGTTAGTTTTTTGTTTGTTCATTTTATTTTTAGTTTAGTTTTGTTTTTGTTTTGTTTTTATGCATAATGATATTTTACATCCCCATGATATTCTATTCTATAGGTTTACTTTTAATAGATTTGTAAATTAAAGACCATAATAGTACCCATCAGAAAT
This sequence comes from Potos flavus, assembly GCA_028534135.1. Lineage (NCBI taxonomy): Eukaryota > Metazoa > Chordata > Mammalia > Carnivora > Procyonidae > Potos > Potos flavus. The sequence continues at coordinate 21,386,157 of CM052885.1, forward strand.
TATTTATACTTTTTCAAAAACTCAACTTTGAAATGATTAGTAGATTCAGAGTAAAGAGTAGGAATTTGAATGCCGTTAACCTTTGTAATGAATTCTTTCACTGAATTGTTTAATTTTCTTAAATAAAATGGACAAAACCCCAACGAAAAAATGTTTTTAGAAAAATGAAGGGTAAACAAAAATAAACAATCATGGAAGAAATATACTTGGTTAATAAATGCAAGAAAAATTTCAAGCTTTTTTGTAATAATGCATCTACTAATTTTAAAACATGAAATGTCATTGTCCCTTCCCACATTGGTGAATATTTTTAATTAATAACATACAGTGCTATAGGGGAAAAAAATCCTAGGAACTCTGGTATCATTGTGATAGGGATATAAATTGATGTAGCTCTTTTGAAAAGCAATTTGGTGATAAGTACCAAAAGCATTAATAATGTTCCCAATAATTCCATTTATATAAAACATATTAAGTAAATAAAACCATGGATGAAGACATATATACAAAAATACGTTTCATCGATGATCACCAAAACAGAACAGATAACTTTGAAATAGAGCTTTTATTATTGTTGACAACAATTCTGCAAATGACTTCTATGTCCACCATTGGCAAATTCAATTAATGGAATTTCCGTGTAGTTGAATATTAGCATCCATTCCAACTTAATCATTTGGCTAGCTTTCCGGGATATGTGAAATACTCATGGTATGATGTTGCCTGGGAACCACAGCCTAGTTGCTTTACAGAAAAGAGAGAGAGTGAAAGAGAGGGGGAAAACAATGAGGACAAGAGGAAAGAGAATATCTAAGAAAGTTTAAAAATCACATAAATAAGGGAGGGGCAAATATTCATACCAGGTATTAGAATGTATCATAAGATCACAGTGACTTTAATGGCATGTTGCTAAAACTAGACAAATCACTTACTGCAACAGAACATATAATTCTGAAATAGGCTTTAGGTTCTTCAATCACTTGTACTAATTTATTTTTAAGAAGACTTGCCATGGAAAAGAGAATGCAAAGTTATTTAACAGAGAACTGCTCAAACATCTGGAACCATCCCACAACTTTGTACAACAACAAAGATAATGATGAATTAAAAAGTTATATAGAAAAATGTCAAACTACAGGACAATTTCGAGAAAAAAATCCTCAAGTTTCTGAGCAGAGGAATTCTTAGTGTAGTAAGAGAAGGAATCATAAAAAATAAAATCAATAGCTTTTACTATAAAACAATGTTAAACTTCAGTAAATAAAAAAATCTATAATCGGAATTAGAAAGCAAAATGCAAACTAAATAAAATTAAAAGACATACAATTTTAGAATGGAGACAAAGCAAGAGGTAGCTGCTGAGTTGTTGAATTTTAAAGACGTGAGCAGCCTGTAACCTCCACTGTTGTCTGCTTTTGTGTTTTAAAAAAAAAAAAAATCCTCTTCCTTATCAGGTTCCCTCTGCCCATGCACCTTTTGGGATGGCCTTCTTGTCTTATAATTGTTGGCCAACTGCAGAAAATTCACATTTGCAGTCTCTGCTCATCAAGAACGACTTCAGCCATGAATGAAGTTTGAGGGCCGGCAATAGCCACGAGCTAGGGATTTTTCCCCCCTATCAATTAGTCTCTACCCAACATGGGGCTTGAACTCACAAACCTGAGATCAAGAGTTGTAGGCTTTAAGGGCTGAGCCAGCCAGATACCCCTGGGCTAGTTTTTGAGAGAGGAAAGCCCAGCCTTCCTCCTCCAGGAGCTTCCAGTAGCTCCCCCTGGTGGGCAGACCGACAAAACTTACTACCTGGGAAAGATGCTTGGACTCATTGCTAGCACCCGGCTCCTTCCAGCTCAGGAATCTTGTGCTTTTGGAGTTTCACTGTTTTGTCACTTTTCTCACCCAAGGGAGGTTGTCTAGCAGAATGGTGCAATCCAATACTGCTGGCAGGAAAAGCTTGATCTACCTGGGTGGGGACCAAGAACTTGCTTCTGTTTTGCTTTGATCAAGAAGCTCAAAGCCACCCGTGCTGCTCACCTCCAAGAAGCCCTGGCTGAACTCCCCGGCTCCCAGCGACATTCTCACTGCACCAGCCACCTACCTGCCGATTCCCTTCCTACCTGCTGCCTCCAGGGTTAAATCATTTTTTTAGCTTTCTGGAGATTTTGGTAAGCTGCCTCACAGCTTTTGTGGATTGAGGAGAAAGTAGGAAAGTAGGATGATAGCTAGCTCCATAGAAGATGTCTGGGTGGGCAAAGCTTTCAACCTCTCTGTGCTTGACTGTCCCTCCTCAGGAAACATCCTATCTTCACCCCTGGGATTGCTGTGAAGACCCGGCGCTGCAAGAGTAATGCCCCCTCCTGCTCCGCTCCCTCCCTCTCCCCCAGAATCAGAGTCTGAGGCTGAAGGTGATGGTGGGGAGGTTTTCCAATCACAGCTCACATCTTACAAGTTACATATGTAACTTGATGTAACTGCAGATGAGGGTCTTAGAGAGAAAACTGAGCTGTGGGGGCTCATCAAGCAGGCGTTTTAATAAAACCAGACATACACCACTGCCTCCATGGCATGGGCTTTCTTCTTTGTGATGGTAGACTTTCCAGGTTAGCTCTGCTCCTGGTACACCACGGGATGAAACTAGGTTCCTGCCCGTGAGAGCTGGAGTGCAAAGCAGACACGTGTCCCAGCAACTGCGCAGATGTGGCAGTAATGGCATGACCAGGGAAAGCCGTTCCTAGACAACTGGATGGCGGAACCTAGCCTGACCCTGTTTCTTCATCCCCTTTCCTGTTTATCCACTTCTGGAGCACAATTTGCTAAACTCTTTATTTTTATTCCGGACTTCCCTGTCCTTTTGTGTATTCAGTTGTCATTCATTCAGGGGGAAGTGGACTACTATTTACTGTGTGCTATAGATCTAATCTATAATTATACCGATAGCTAGCTAGATAGATGTAAATGCATAAACACTGTATTAGGTCCCCAACCTGTGCTATTTTATTCTATCTCCACAAAGCGTCATTCCTCGGTCTGGTGTCACAGATGAGGATGTTGTCATAAGATGGTTACATAGTTTAGCCTATTTCTCAATGATAGGTATCGGCTGACTCGATGCACTTCTCTCTCCAAAGGAGGCCAACAAAATGAGTCAACCATGGCTTCCCAAGGGGCCAGGCTGAGAGGGCCCTGGGTTCTGGGGTTGCAGACACGAGACCCCCAGTGAGCTCTTCTGACTCTGCCAGCCTCCTTGAACCAGGGTTCAAGCTTTTATTCTAAGTTGCCTCTGCCGCGTCCATCTCTCTCCCTCTACTTCTGCCCAGACCTTGGTGATCTTGGTGAGGAAGGACAGAGAAAGAGGAAGAGAAGGGAAATTCCCCTGTTTAATAGTGTCACTCTCAAGAGCCTACAGCAAATGCCACAAATCTATTCTTTTGAGTCAGTGAGCCATCTTCAGTTTAGATATAAAAGAACTGAAAGAACTACCCCCTGACCTATGCGTTAGCTTCCTAAATAACTCCAGACACGGGGCGGCGCACACGCGGCGACTAAAAGTCACGGTGACCCTCAGATGCAGAACTAACAGTTACACTGAGCACTCTCAATGGACCCGGCATGGCCCTAAGCACACTCATTGTCTCCTTTAATCCTGAACAATCCCGGGGCGCCTGGGTGGCTCAGTGGGTTAAAGCCTCTGCCTTCGGCTCAGGTCATGATCTCAGAGTCCTGGGATCGAGCCCCGCACCGGGCTCTCTGCTCAGTGGGGAGCCTGCTTCCCCCCCTCTCTCTGCCTGCCTCTCTGCCTACTTGTGATCTCTCTCTCTCTCTGTGTCAAATAAATAAATAAAAATCTTGAAAAAAAAAAAATCCTGAACAATCCTGTTATTCTCTCCATCCGGAGACCAAGGAGCTGGGGCTTGGAGGGGGAAGCCACTTTCCCAAGATCGCACAGTCAGGATGATGGGGGACCGGGACTCCGTGTTGCAGGATATCTGACTGGGACCCTCCGGGAGCCAGCAGGGTGACAGAACACGGGAGCCACGGGAGAGGCACCCAGTGGGAGAGAGGTGCCCAGGAGCCGGACAGGGCTGGAAAGCAATGCTGCTGACAGTGCTGAGCAGGAAAAAATGGAGTTGCAGGGGACTGCGTGCAGCCGGTATGCTGTTTATCCAGTCCTGTAGCCCTGGGCCTGCACAGTATGCTGTTCGGGCTTCCGTACACACGTGCTAACATTAAGTTAAAAAGCAAAGGAATAGAGCACACTAAATTCCAGGTGCGGTGGAAGAGGACACGGGAGGAACACATAGGTAGATGTAAATTATTGCTAATTTTTCTAGTCCTTGGGTTGGATGATGGGTTCACCAGGCGCTCCATTATGTCATTTTAGAATGTGATAAGAAAAAAAGAAGGAAAAAATGCGATGAAAAAGCCAGACACAGGGGCGCCTGAGTGGCTCAGTCGGTGAAGCGTCTGACTCTTGGTCTCAGCTCAGGTCTTGATCTCAGGGTCCACGCTGGGCACAGAGCCTACTCAAAAAAAAAAAAAAAAAAAAAAAAAAAAAAAGCCAGATACAAAGAGTTCATCTTGAACCACAGATTATGAAAAAAAATCTAATTTCGTGCATCAAAGGACCAGATTTTTTTTTTCAAAGGATAGGGGGAGTTATAAATGAACAGCCAAGTACCCATTTTCAAACATAAGAAAGAAAACATCGTAAATATAGATGGAGCCCCGGTGTAACCTCTCTCCAGTTCCATGTCCCCAGAGGACACGGCTTTCCTGATTGTCTTATATTCCCTCACTTCTTTTCAAAAACTTCAACGCATCCACGAACAACGCCCTGCGGTTTGGGCGAGATCTCCAGCTTGAGAGGAGTGGGCTCAGGCTGCACATCACAGCCTCCCGCTGGCTTTGTCTCTTCAGCGCTGTCTTGTCCTCAGTTGCTCTAGTTCCTTCATTTTCTCTTTGCATCGTATTTATATCATTGTATGACGTTTATTTTGTAAGAAATTTATTTAAGGATATGAAGGCGGCAAAATGTTTCTATCTACCTTCTTGGTCAGGGGAAATTCGACGGTTTATAACATGTGGCTGCCACACAGAGAGCAGCCACGAACTTTCCGGTCCTGATCTCTCCTGGCGCGCGCGTGCGGAGTTTCTCTAGGTCACGCCTGGGAGTGGAGCTGCGGAGTGGAGGACGTGCACATTTTCTGCTTTGCCAGATAATGTCAAATGGTTTCCCAGAGGGTTTGTGCCAATCTACACATCACACGGGGTGTGAAAGTTCCCACTGTGCCACATCTTCGCTACCACTTGGTATCCTCCAACGTTTTTTATTTTTGGCCACGTTGGTGGGTGTCGAGTGTTATCTAATGGTGGCGTGGTGCTTCTCTAACTACTAATAAGGTCTCACGTATTGTAAATATCTTTTCACTCTCTTGTCTATTCAGTTGAGCACTGCTGCTTACATTTACTAATGCCAAATTTATTAGTCTTTTCATTTGCAGTTTATGCTTTCGGTGTTTTGCTGAAAACATTCTTCCTGACCTTGTAGCCATATCTATGTAATATCTATTGCAATTTTTCTGTATATCGGGTTTCCACCTTGGCGGGCTCTTTTACAGGGTCATTGTTCTAGTGGTCTGTCTCTGCGCCAAAACCACACCATCTTAACCATTGCAACTAGATAATGACGCCCCTTAGGGCAAGTTCCCTTCACCTAGTTGTTTCTATTGGTTTCACTCTTTTCTCCTTCTCCTTCCTCCTCTTCTTCCTCCTCCTCCCCCCAGTTCCTCCTTCTCCTCTTCCTTCTTCTTCAATATCTTAGCTATTCTTGGAGTATTGTTAGAATCACCTTGTTAACTTCCAGGGAAAACCCTATTCAGATTTTAATTTAAATCTTATCAATTATTGAATCGAGCAATTATGTTGTAAAAAATTCTCATCTTTGAGACCCAGAATCTCTCCATAATTAATCATGGTATGACTCTCCCATTTACTGAGCACTTCTTTAATGTCTTTCCATTAAATTTTATCATTTTCTTAAGCATCTTTTGTTAGATTTACCCCTAAGGTTTTTTGTTTTTCATAAACCGTATCTTTAAAAAAAAAAAAATTCTTTATAACTATTGCTAGTAGGTAGAATGCTGAACCTATTACTCGGTTCCTTTCCAAAGAATGCTTCAGGACTGAGAGCTAGAATTAGATGTGTCAACAGGCATTCCATAAATTAGACACTCGGGGCTGACATTCAGTGGTACACAATACCACAGATGTACTGGTTCCTAAAATATTAACATATTTCCATAATGGAATCCCCTGATTTCTTCCTTGACACTCTGGCCATCCTGGCCTCTCCCCCGGGACAGACCCAGATCTCCATAAGTTCCTCCCCAAGTTCCAGATACTACTACTGAGGTTTAACATCTTTGCTAACGTCTATAGGATATTCATGTCAACACTTTTGTAAGGGGAATTTTTGTGTCTTCTGGCATTTTTTTCTGTTGGTTTTTCTCTTAGGATGTTTTCCTTTTTCTTATAGATGTATTGGCATTAATTATGTATTTTGGAAGCTGTTTTGTTGGCTTTATGTACTGTACTGTCTTTACCCTCTCTTTCGTATCTCTACACCCAGCACAACATGGGGCCTTAGGCCCACTCTCCTGGGAAGGCAGGTGTGGGTTCTGATTGCTCCATTCCCAGGCCATGTGAGTTGTTATTTCAAATGTTACCTCTTGTGCTCAGATGCCGGTGCTAACATAAACACTAAGGGTGAAATATGTATATACATTTTTTGAGAGAGAGAATGTGCTTATTATGCTTATGCGTGGTGGGGGAGGGGGAGAGGAAGAGGGAGAGAGAGAATCTTAAGTAGGCTCCATGACCAGGGCAGAGCCCGACACGGGGCTCGATCTCACGACCCTGAGATCATGACCTGAGCTGAAACCAAGAGCTGGACGTTTAACTGACTGAGCCACCCAGGCGCCCCAACACCAAAGGTGAATATTAATCGGAGTGGTTACTCCAGCAGGGTGCCAAGAGCTCAGAAGGAAACAATCAGTTCTGGGGTTCAAGGAGGAAGTCAAGAGATTTGAGCTGTAAGAGAGGGGATTCCAGCCAGCACCCATGTCTGGCAATCCCTACCCAGATCCCTGCGGCCTCACCATACTCTTCCGCGTGGAGCTCCCACAGCCTCTCTCCACCACCACACTTCAGACTGAACACGTCATCTGTACTTATTTTCATTGCTACTCTTTTGTTGTGGAAGTATAATTAACATACAGGGTTATAGTAGTTTCAGGTGTATGATATAATGATTCAACAATTCGACACATTACTCAGCGCTCACCATGAAAAGTTGCTCAACATCACTAATCATGGAGAAATGCAAATCAAAACCACAATGAGCTACTACCTTACACCTGTCAGAATGGCTAGAACAGAAAGGCAAGAAATAACAAGTGTTGGTGAGGATGTGGAGAAAAGGGAACCCTCATGCACTGTTGGTGGGAATGCAAACTGGTGCAGCCACTGCGGAAAACAGTACAGTGGGTCCTCGAAAAATTAAAAACAGAAATGCCATATGATCCGGGAATTGAACCCATCATCTTTAAATGCTAAATCTGCCCTCTTCCTGACTCCCCTCACTGGTGGACCAGTGTGTCCAACCATCTTGTCTCCTGCCATAGAAAATTCAGAATCATCCCAGACTCTGCCTTACCTTCATTTCCTCTTTTTTATTGCTTACCAGGATCTGTCAGTTCTATGCCATAAAAAATCTCTTGAACACCACCTTTTCCCCATTGTAATTGCCGCTGTCTTATAAATGTTTCAATAGTTTCCTAACCGGTCTCTTGGCCGCCAGCCCCTTCTGCCTCTCCAGCCCCTCCCCGACTGCGCCCGGCAGCAGCCGTCTAGCCTGTCCTCATCTGTGGAAGGCAGTGCACGGGAGCCATCCGCCTTTGTGGGGAGGAGTTTATCACTGGCACGGTTTAGAATGGTGCTAATATAAAGCAGATTGACTTTGAGTTGTTTTATTATTGTGTTCAAATTCCCTACAGACAATGCCACCCCTCCTGCCTACACGTGGCCAACCGTTCCCACCCCGTTCTCCTTGGTGCAGCGCTAGAAAGAATACCGTCTGCCTCAGAGCCATCATGAAGGGTGAATGGAACACGCTCCCCAAGAGCTTAGCCCAGCCCCCTGCACCTGCTGAGCGCTTAGCTAATGTCAACAGTTACTAGTAATTAGTACTATTGGTTCCTTATTTCCTATATGATTCCTGCTCTGGCAAGCAAAGCCTTTTGCACTGGCCTCGCTCGCTCCCTTCCACCCTCCTGAATCCTATACTCTAGCTATAGAAAATGTTTATTCTGACTTCTTCCATCTTCCCAAGCGTTCGCAAATGCCCTGTACATGACCTGGAATGTCTTCCCTGATTCTCTAAGAAGTGATCATTTAAGATCCAGCACATAGCATGCTTTCTGGGATGCCTTCCTCAGATTATACAGACCAAAAGAATGCCCCTCCCCCACCCCCATGCACCCATGGCCCTCTGCTCCGGTCTCCTCCTTAGAGATCGCCCAGAATGGAGCTCCTGGAAGGGAGCGTCTGTGTGTGCTCATCTTTGTGATTAACTTCCTATCCACAGTCACCATAATTGTGTCTGCCCCATAATACCCACTCACCATTGTGGGAGTTTTGCTTGTTTTGTTTTGTTTTATTGGAAGGAATGGACAAATGAATGAATGAATGAATGGGAATGGTTTTGACTTCACTCTAGATCTAGCAAAAAGTTTGGGTAGTGACAGTTCTGGTCATTTTGTGTAAGGTGATATGGGATTCTTCTTTCCATGCCCCGAGGAAAATGTTCCCAGATGCTAGAGTACCTGTCTTCCTAAGGAACTGGCCTTAGTAACCAAAGGAAAGACCATTTAAAAGCAAGAAGAGGGCAGAGCGGGTCAGCTCTGTCTTCACAGCTGTCCCTGAGAGGGCGCTGTTCCCAAAGCAAACCTCCATAGGCCCGGAGTGAAATACCGGAGTGCTCCCACAGGACTCAGCATCCCTCCCCTCCCAGGCTGCGGTCGCCGGTCCCCAGCGCGGCGCCTGCCCACACACATGGCGGCGCCCTGCTCTGCTTCTCCGCGCCGGGACCGACGGGCCGGGCCGGCCTTGCCAGTACTCGGGGACTTCCTCCGCGAGCCCGCTTCCTGCACGGCTGGCATTTAAACCGGCGCCTGGGGCTGCGGCTGCGGATGCGGATGCTGAGCTGTCCGCGGGCTGGGCGACGCCGCCGCCTCTCCCGAGCCGGCCGGCCGCGCAGGAGCCGAGCCGCAGCATCCCCTCGCGGCACCCAGGCCAGGGTAGGAGAGGTCGGGGGGACAGGTCGGGGACCCAGCATCGCACCCCGGCATCTGGCACTTTAAGTGCAGGTTTGACTTTAATTTCCCAGCTCGCAGCCCTTCTGCCCGGCGCAGATTATTTCTCCTCCCTACCCCGCCTTGGTCGCTGCTGGAGGCGGGGCGCTGGGCCGGGCCCCGGGAGCTCCAGCAGGGCGCGTTCCCGCTGCCCCAGGGACACCCCCCCCCCCCCAGCGCCGCGCGCCGGGCCATGGTGCGGCCGAGCCCGGCGCTCAGGTGAGGCGGCGGCGCGGCTCGGAGCGGCGGGCCGGAGCGGTGGGCCGGCCCTGCGGGGCCCCTTCCCCCCCGGGAGCCGAGGGGCGAGCGGCGGCCGCGATGTTCAGCTGGCTGGGCTCCGACGACCGCCGGCGGAAGGACCCCGAGGTCTTCCAGACGGTGAGCGAGGGGCTCAAGAAACTCTACAAGACCAAGCTGCTGCCCCTGGAAGAGCATTACCGCTTCCACGAGTTTCACTCGCCCGCCCTGGAGGATGCCGATTTCGACAACAAGCCCATGGTCCTGCTGGTGGGCCAGTACTCCACTGGAAAGACCACCTTCATCAGGTGAGCCGGCCTTGGGCCCTGGCAGCCCACCCCGCCGACCAGCGCGTAGGGCCTCGGTTCCCTCCCGGTGGCCCCTCCTGCCTGGGGACACACGGGAAGCCTTCCGTGGAGGGCGCTGAAGACATTTCTCGTGTTTGTGTGTCCAAAGCTTACCCCACCATTCACTGCTGGTCCCTCCCCCCGTTTTCCACCTAGTGCCTCTCTGCTAGGCTTAGCCCTTGGCTCCAGAGGTCGATTTGAAGCGTGAAAGTTCAGAGCCTTATGTATTCTCCCCATTTTACCGATGATGAAACTGAGGCCCATGAGGCCCAGTGAGAAAGCTCCTGGTCACAAGAGCACCTGAAGCTGGCTGGGGATGCCTCACATCCTCACTTTTTAGGGGAAAGCTGTTCATGGCCAGGACCGCCTCCCTTGCCTTTTCAAGGGCTCAGCCACTCACAGTGGGGGCTTTTGCGGCTGAGGAGGTGGGCTAGGGCAGTGCCGTGTGTCCTTCTTTTTATCCGTTTCCTTCTCTGAGCAGAGCTCCTACATAGAGACTGGACGGAAGCAGTGTCAGAAGCAGAATGCTTTTTTCTTCTCCCTTGTTTGATCTTAATGTCCCAGTAATAACATTAACTAGTCTTTTAGCGGTGGAAGGGACACGGACGGATTGTGTCAGCCAGCCCCCTGACTTGGCAGGTGAGATGACTGAGGTGTGGCAGGGTTAAGTGACTGTCCAAAGCCGTGTAACTGAGGAGGAGGCCCACCTGGGACGCTGAGATGCCGGGAGGAGATGCTTGGCTAAATGCCCGTGGCGCCGAGCTTGAGTCATCTATTCCCTTGAATTACAGAATCCTAGGGCCAGAAAGATCCTCAAGCAGGCAGCTTGCCCACCCTGCACTCAGAGAGGTCTGTCCATCGTCCACCAGAGTGATAACCATATTTCCCATCTCTCGAGGACAGGCCTCTCTCCAGTCCTCAGTCCTACACGCCCCTCAAAGCCAGGTGGTTTCCCTTGGCCTCATTCACAGCCATTGCCAAGCTGCTGCAGGTGCTCTGTGGCCTTCTGTTGAGTCAGACTCCCGTAGTGTGGCAACGGGGGCGGTGGCCCCCCAAAATCAGTAGTGCACCTCTCCGGCAGAAGGTTTTGAAGCAGGGTGCTCTTGTTTCCATTCAAATCAAATCTTGTTTCCATTCCGGTCAGATACTGACAAGCTGAGCACCTGCAACATGCAAAGCGCTGTGCCTTGTTTGGCAAGGAGAGCAGGAAGGTTAACAGTCCGGCTACTGATTTTCTAGATACTAATTTTCTCTAACACCAAGCTTGTACCCAAGCCTTCTGGGAGCAGGGCTTGCGTCATGCTAATGCGTCCTCTGTCTGATAATGCATCGTGTCTGAACAGAACACCAGGTAGGCTTTGCCTCTTTGGGGTGGACCGCCTTGGGCTCAGCGGCTTTGAGGGGCTGAGTGATTTCTAAAGAAGTTAGGGACCGGTGGTGGGGCGTGGGGAGCTACTGGCTTTGGATACCTTATGTTGTAAGAACGACAAGGGCTCTTAGCAATGGATCTAATCCATTGCTTTCTTCACTTTTTAAAAGGTTAATATATCCTTCGAAAATCTCAAAAATCTGTGGAAAGCTGTGGCCCTATCTTTAGAAAAATGCACATCCATATACACAAAAATGCACAAATTTACATAGAATCTCAGAGCAAGAAGCCCTGATCGAATCCATTTCCCTTAGTTCATTAAGCACCCGTGGCTGCCAAAGGCACTTCTGAGCTCCCTAGGTTCTGTACAAGGTTTCCTTTGTGATCCCTGTCCTCCAGCTGGCCTGGTTTGTGCCCCCGCGGGAAGTGCAGGCCATTCAAAGATGGCTCGTGCTCTTGCATAGGCCCTCCCTACCCTCTGGACATGCCTGGGTTATAAGTCCTAGGACGTTATGTAGAGCTTTTCCTTCCTGTAGCACCAGAACTTACAACTGTGCCTTAGCTCCCCGGGGGCCTCGCCTGCGGTGGAAGCTACTGGAGGCTCCCAGGAGGCGTTTACAGAATGGGAGGGAAGATGGGGAAAGGCGAGTGTCTCCAGGGGCAGGATCCTGGAGCAGCAGACAGATTTAAGTACCTCTTGCCTGAGACACTCTCTCCTGGCTTTGCCTGAGTCATGCTGGCTGTTAACTGGGTCTAAGAGAGTGACAGAGTCGAGTTGCCATAGATTATCCGTTATCTGAGGGAGACAGGAAGGCCGGGAGAGGCAGATCCCTCGCTTTCTTTTCCTCCCAGTACAAGAGTTCTCCCTCCCCACTGGTGTAGTAACTGAATTTAGCTCCCACATCAAAAGCCATCCCCCTCTAGGGAGAGTCCCCCAGCAGAGTGGGAGGGGTTGGAGCATGGGGAAGCCCTCCAAAACCAAATTACATATTTTCCTCCTTATCATTAAACCCACTAAACAGCTATTTTTCCCCCACTGAAAAATGTAGTCAAGAATAAATTTGAGGAAGAAGAGAAAAAAAAAATCACCCATAAGCCTACAACTTGGGAGAAACCATTTTAAATATCATATAGATAGATAGATAGTTATATATTTTATGATATATATATTTATCTTTCCAGTATTTTTAGCTATTTTATAACACAATTGAGATCATGTAATGTAATTCTGCATGCTAATTTATCTCACTTAGAGAAGGAGCATTTTTTTCTGTAACTTTAAAAATCTTTGTAAGCATTATTTTTAAGAACCACATGATATCTCACTGTATGTATATGTAATTATTCGTTAACCAGTCCACTTCTTTTGAATGTTTTAGGTCATCTCTAATTTTTTGCTCTTGGAGAATCACTCCGAATACCTCTATGCATAATATTTTTCCACATGCTGGGCTGTTTTCTCAGAGATTCCCAGAAGTGAAATCCCTAGGCCAAAGATTGTAGTTTCACTGTGTCTTTAAAATGTTTCTACTTTTTAATTTGGGTGTTAAGAATCCTATTTCTGAGTTGCTTTCCAAGAGGGTGGGTTCATACGACACCCCTTCCACAGAGCGAAGAAGGCCCCCGTTGGGGTAGCCCGGAGCGCCTCCCGCCCTCTCCCGCCCCTGCTGCCTGCCTTGATCGTGGTGATTCTCGAAACTCCTGCCCCGGGTCTTGAACCTGTGAGGGACTTTTCCCTCAGAAACAGACTTGCCTCTTCCTTTCCTGGCCCTTGGCCCTTTGCCTCCTGAGTACCCATCCACTTTCAGTTATATGTTCTTGCCACAGCGTCTATTTCTCATCTCGGGAAGAACATGCAGAAAAGAACATTCTTCTAAAACATTCTTCTAATAACTAATTAATGGGCCCTGATCTCTGCCTGAAATAACTTCCCTGGCCCGGCATCCCAGAGTAATAAAATAAACAATAAATTGGCCTGGTGGCTGCTCCCTCCATACAGGCTGCCTCTTCAGATACAGTAGCTCTGTGTCCCTCTGGCCCTGGCAGCCTTCCTCCAGCCTCTGCGCTCTGCCTCCCTCCACTCTTCTCTCACTGGCCCGCGGCCTCCAACCTCCCCTGCCCCCACTCCCTCGCACGCTGGGCCCCCCAGGTCACTGAGGTGCATGGCGGCCGAGCCCTCTGGTGGGCTGGGAGGGAGGCCTGGCTGGGCCGAGGCAGAGCTGAAGTAGGGGATGGAGTGTGAGGCCTGGGGCTGCCAGAGCGAAGCCGCCTGGGCCTCCGCGGGGAGGTGTGGGCTGGTCGTGAGGACCTGAGGCCTTTCTACAATGGGACTCAAAGTCTAAAGTATGAGCACAGGCTGAGGTGAGGGGCTCCTCAGTGGGCCCTTTGGACCTCCTCCACTTCTTCAGGAAGCTCTTTGCGTCCTCCCACAAAGGTGACTCAGCATTTGGCTGGGTTATGCCTTCTCTCCTCACAACCCTGGCATCCCCATTGCCCAGGCCTCATCCCCACTTTACAGCACGGAAAGATGACCCTCCAGAAAGCCAAAGACTAGGGAAAGGGGCCACCGATGCAGGTAGACCCACTGACCTCTGCAGGGCCCGCTGTGCCAGCCACAGTCCCTGCCACACCTCGCTCTTGTCCTCCCGCCGAGGTCAGTGGACACCCTTCTCCTGTCAGGGCTGTGGTCTGCTGGTCCCTGCGGGGGGGGAGGGGTGGGACTCTGCCCTCCTCTTACAAGGCCTGAATGTTACTCAAGGCAGCAGAGGCCCTAGGCCAGAGGAACGAGTCCACCTGCCTCAGGTCTGGCTTCAGATCTGCCTGGAACGTCAGATATCTGGAGGCCATCAGGAGAAGCATTTACTGTCAGGAGGGGACCACTGGAGAAAGGCCTCCATCCCATTCCCACGGACAGTGGAGTAAGGCCATGGAAAGAGCACAGGCTGGCTTAGCAGAATCCAGGCTCTACAGTACTGGCCAAGAGACCTCATCAGGAAGGCCTACCCTCTCCAAAGCCCGGCCTCCTCATCTCTGACATGTGATTAGCTGCAGCCACCTTGTAGGGTCTCTTTCTGGATTAGGAAGGAAAAGAACCAACATAGCACGAGCACGGCGCTTGGGGTTTCATCATTCACTCTCCTCCTTCTAGCCGATTCTCTAAGCAGAGGCTTAGAGGCAAGCCCTCTGGAGGGCCAGGAAAGCTCTTATCCAGCTCCGCCGTGTTGGGGGGAGGAAAAGGGGGGGGATGTGAGGGAGGCCAGTCTTGCCTCTCCCTCCAAGGGCTGAAAGAGGAGTGGGAAGGGGACGGTGGGCGGTGCTGGGTCGGCGGTGGACTGGGCAGGTGGCCTGTCGCAGAGTGGGTGCAGGAAAGGGAGGCTAGTGGGTGGCTTGGCAGCCTGGCCGCGGGTCTCCTCTGTGCTGGGGTCTTTTTGTCCCATGGCGAGGCTGCTGGGTGCCAGTGGTGGCTGCTCTGTGGAGCACGGAGCTGATTCAACCCTCAGCATGACCTTCAAGGGTCTCCCATCTCCTATCTCGCTTTGTGATTATGGGGTGCTTTCCGGTGTCCCTAAAATCCCCTGAAACAAGTATTCCCCAACAGGGCAAGTATTATTTTGGTTTTTAAGATTTTATGTGTTTGAGAGAGAGAGAGAGCACACACAGGGGAAGGTGCAGAGGGATAGGGGGAGGGAATCTCAAGCAGACTCCCCACTGAGCGGGGAGCTCAAGGCGGGCTCAATCCCAAGACCCTGAGATCATGACCTGAGCCGAAAACAAGAGTCGGACTGAGCCCCCCAGATGCCCCAGTATCATGGTTTTGACCCTGTTTCAAAGCTAAGAACCCAAGGCTTGGCAAGACCAAAGATAGAGGCGTACAACACAAATACTTGTAAGGGAGCAGAAAATGACCTGTGCCTTTAGGGTCTAAAGATATGCAAACTAAGAGCCGCAGCCTGAGGTCTGGCCCCACTGCTGCGGACACAGAGACTCTGGAGGCAGACCGGCTTCAGATTCTTGGCCTCACGCCTTCACCCTGGGTGCTTAGGTCACCAGTAACGCAGGCCGCATGCCGAGATGGCCAGCCAAGCAGGACACCAAAAAACGAGGAAAATGTTAGAAAATAATTTGCTCTAAAAGATGTGAAGAAAAATCGTTGTCATGGAAAAACCAGAAGTGCGTGGGACTTCCTGACACCTGTATTATGGTGGAGTATTTATTAATTTTGCACTGGATGGCCAGGGGGGCAGGGGGGTGGACCAAAATCTTTTCCACTCTTAGGCCCTCTGAATATTGTTCTTTGGCCCCAGAGCGGGGCAGCCTCTGCCTCCGTTTGCTCAGCTGCAGCATGGAGAGTAATGCCGCCGTCCCCTGGCGCTTCTGGGACTGATGAAGTGGGGGAATTCGGGGGAAGGGCCCGGAAGGACACCTGCCACACAGCGGGCGCTCAGCCAGCCCATGCCTCTGCATTCACGTGTGTCCCCATCTCAGCCCTCCCCACCCAGGCTTGAATTAACTTTTCTTTTTTTACCCTGCTGTGGGAACATTTTTGCCTGACAACAGAGGCGATCTGTATCACTCCCCATAGAGAAGCAGCCATGAGATCCCTCAATAGCTTTTTCCCCTCTGGACACAGTCGTGGCTTTGTTAAGGGGGCCCTCGGTGCTGCAAGCCCTACCCAAATGTCCCTGAGAATTTACCAAGCCTGGGGTTCTCTGCCCAGCCCGACTGTGTCCCCGGACCTGCTGGGGGCTTCATTGGAGTCTGTGTTTCTCCAGACCCATGTGTGGTCAGCAAATTGTGGGTCACGTGGGTTTAGCTGAGAGGCCGAGAGGCGGCTCACTTGGCTGCCTGAGGCTGCGGCTGCGGAACATCCTGGAAAGGGGCCCCTGTTTTGCTGGGAAGTGTCCGCCTTTGTTCATCTGCTGGTACACCGCGTCCCCCCCCCCCCCGGGGCCGGAATCGGAGGTGCCCGTGTCAGGAAGATACTTTGTCACTGAGTTTGGCCCTCTGCAGGCTGGGCATTCTTGAGGCTGTCTCAGGACTGTTTCTTTCCACCCGTCTGTATGTCAGCTGTCCCCAGGCCTTTGATGACATCCAGCACCCTGCCCCAGGCTCAGAATTCACACCTGCCACACACTCTGCCGGGGGGTCCCTGCGAAGGCTCCTCACCCAAGCACGCGTGGGACAGGTGCCCACTCCTCTGCCACCCCAGGCAGGAATGGATGGGGCTTCCCGGGCACGGCCGTGATCTCATGAGTCAGCTTCAGGTTCCAAGAGGGCCTTGGAGAGCCAGCGGGCCCGGACCTGCTCTGGTCCCCCATAGCAACCACTTCTGGGTGCCGCTCCCACTCGTGGAGACTGAGCTGTGAACCCCAGCGGTGGGTGTTTATGGAGATGAGTACGTTCCTGGGTTTGTGGGCGCCAAAGCCTAACTTTCCCCCAAGGCCTGACCCCTGGCCAGCCTCTTGCCAAACCATTCTCCTCTGTGGCCATCCTGTCCCACTCCTCCTTCTGGTCCCCTGTGGGGCTCAGCCCTTTCCCATGTCCTGGTCCAGGGACCTGAGGCAGGAAAGGAGACAGTGAATGTAGTGGTTCGGAGTGTGATTTCTCAGGTCCAGGCGCCGCGGATCAAATCCTAGCTCTGCTCTTCACTGACTGCACATCCTGGGGCACATTTGTTGCCCTATGTCTCCTCCTTTTTACAATGACTGGTAATCTTGGGGCCCATACTGGTTTTGGTGCTTAAGGTCTGTAACTGACTCGACCCTCGGAACACCCTGTGAGGTGCGTCTTCTTATTAGACCCATGGACGAGAAGGATTGGAGATACGAAGATGAAATGAGCTAATCCCTGGGAAGTCTAGAACAGTGCCTGGCCCATGGCAGGTGCTTAAGAAGTCAGAACGGTAATCTCCCACGGCATGGAGGAAGGCGGTAAGGTTCCCTTCTGAAGGGCATATCCCCATGGTTAGAGAAACAGGTCGCTGGCCCCGGGCCGCTGAGATTCCCTGCCCCTCCACGGAGGCCCTGACGAAGGTGTGTTTGAGAAGGCCAGACGTGCTGTCCAAGTGTGCAGTTGTTGGCCTTTATTCTCACAACCCAAGTGCCGCCTTTCAGAATGGTCCTCTGAGGGGAGAAGATCCTGCCCTCACACCTGGTTTACTGGGCCATCCTGGAGGAAGATGAGGGGCTTCCCTCCTTCCACTGCAGACCCTCCAGTGCGGTGGGGGGGATGTCCTGGGCAGCTGCCCCTCGGCCGGCTCCCTCCTGCGGCTTCCCCGTGCCTCCAAGTAGACGAAGGGCTCAGAACACTCCCTGAAGTACAAGCAGGATGAGCCGGAAGAAAGCCCATCGGGTCTCGCCAGCTCCCTGCCTGTCGGGCAGAGCAGGGCTGGAGCTCCAAGGCCCGTTCTGGGGAAGCTTAAGGCAGGCAGAGAGCTCAGGCCCTGCAGTCGCAGCCTCTAGTCCCAGCTCTGTCCTGACCGGTGGGGCCTTGATCAGCTCGATGTCAGGGCAGAAGACCACCGAAGGGCCGAAGATTTGGGGTTAGATGGATGGGGGTTTGGGTTCCCACTGCACTACTAGCTGTTGAACTTGGAGAAAGCCACATAACCCTCCTACGCCTCAGTTTTCTCAGTACCCGTGTGTAGGGCCGCTGCGAAGCCTGAAGAAGATAATGTTCTCCTAGTGACTGGTGTGATGTCTGGCCTGCGGAAATGCTACTGAGTGTCAGTGGTTTTCTCAGCGAAAGGGGAAGGTTGCTCTAGAGCAGGTTGTCAACCCAGGCTGCACCTTAGAATCAGCAAAGGAGTTCCTAGAAAGGACCAGTGGCCAGTCCTCGCCCCCCCACCTCCCAGCCAGCAGAGCAGGGCCTCGGGGGTGGAGCCTGCGTACCATTAGCCGGAGCTGCACGGTAGCTCGAGGAGGACCACTGGTCCAGGAGGCTTTCACATTCCTTCTCTCCACCCTCCGGCTCACTATGTTTGCTCTTGACTTCTACAAGGGGCTGTGGAGAGGAGCCGTGGCCTTGGGGTCTCCTTGGTGAGTCCTGGAGAAGAGCAGAGAGAGGCCCCTGCCACACCAGCTCACAGCCTGGTCCTGGTGCTGGAGGGTGGGACCCACAGTCTTAGAGGGGATGGAGACTGCCTTTTCACGGTGTGCCCTTCACACCGTATGATGTGGGAGCTGTTTTTATATTTTATATTAAATGGCTGACTAACCAGATAAAGAAATATGGACCTACAGAAAGCCAGCAGAGTCTCTGGATGGTCTCATTCTAACCTTGTCTTCATGCAGGTACTTGGGCGGGCGACCTTCTGTTGTCAAGTCTGCTGTACTCTGTGCAGAATTCAGTCTCAACCTGTGCTTTATTGCGGAGCCCAAATCTTGCTCTCCCCGCCCCGGAATGACTGATTCAGGGAGGGAAAAGGATAAAGACCAAGTAGCACAGATTAGGTATTTTAAGTTCAGCCAATATCCCACTTCGTTCACAAAGGTCTTTGGATTCCCCATCCGTGGAAATCTGACACTGCTGTGAAATGTCACCGCAGTCCCTCTGCCCCTCTGCCGTGACTTGCATCACCGCCTGCCCGTGGCGGACGCATGGCTTTGCTCAGCGAACAGAACCCTGCGTGATGACTGTGCTCCCTTCCGCCAGGTACCTCCTGGAGCAGGACTTCCCCGGCATGAGGATTGGGCCCGAGCCAACCACTGACTCCTTCATCGCTGTGATGCACGGGCAGGTGGAGGGGATCATCCCTGGGAACGCCCTGGTGGTGGATCCTAAGAAACCTTTCAGGAAGCTGAACGCCTTTGGCAACGCCTTCTTGAACAGGTATGTGCTCCGAAAACACTCATCCTAAGTATTCTCTTCTCTTCTTCTTGGAGTTTGAGAAGGAAGAGACGAGGTCTTGGGAGGCTCAGTGCCTTCATACCCAGAGTCTCTTGATTGTCCCTTTCTTGCTGGGAATGTAACTGAGTCGGTCACCACTGATTAGGGATGTAGGAATCTGGGCCAATTCCTCCTGATCGTGAAGCCGGGAAGGGTACACAGGTTAAATCACAGCCCTCTAATCTGCACCTCCCTCCAATAAAAGCAGAGAGGGCTGTACTGTGTCGTTCCCAGCTCTTGTCTATCCAACTGACCAGTGAAAAACACAGGTGCGAACTGCATGGGTCCATTTATATGTGAATTTTCCACTGTGTGGTGGGAGGGGGGGATGGACGCCCCTCACCCCCTCATTGTTCGGGGGTCAACTGTACTACAGAGGGGATTTGCATCCAACTGGAAGGAGGTAGAGGAAGGTCCTCTCTATTCCTGGACATTGTCCTCCCTGGGTGGAAGGAACCCAGGGCTGAAGGTGGGTTGAGTTTGAGCACGGCCTCTCCTACTAAACTCACTGTGTGACCTCGGACGGGTCACATCTCCTCCCCTGCGACGAGTGCAAGCCTGCAGACAGCAGGGTCATGGGGTCAGTTTGAGAGATGAAAGCTTAGGGAGTGTGTGGCAAGCTGACCCCGCCTTCCCGTTATTACTCTGCTTCACCAGAACGCGGGCTGCCCCGATCCCGCTTGTGCTGGATGGAGCCACACCACAGGCTTGCATGTGCACTGCACCCAAACAGTGCGAACTACTTTCTCCAATAGGAGCTACTTAGAGTAAAGGCAAAGACGATGGGCTCTGGCATCAGGTGGGCCTGGGTCAAAGTCCTCCCACAGAGCACCATGGATCTTAGACAGATTATCTAATGTCTCTGTGCCTCACTTCTCCCATCTGTGAAATAGGGTAAGAGAAATATCCTCCTCCAAGGCAAGAGGACCCATGAGGCCTCTGTGGAAAAGTTGGCATTGGCCATGAGTGTTCAATGATGAGTAAAATGATGCTGAAAAGGTGGGGGAAAAGGAGAGATTCCAGGTAGAGAAAACTGGAAAAAAAAAAACAACAAACAAGTGGAGAGGAAGGAAAGAACACGGCTTGCTGCAGGAGCCCTGGGCGCAGAACACAGGGGGCTGTGAGGCTTGAGCTCTTCTCTGGGGAGCACCTGAGCTGAGCTGAGGGGTGTTGAGACTGGTGTGGGGCGTGTCCGCTGGAAGGAGGGGGCGGGGCTGGGGGAGGGGCTCCACCGCAGCCACACCCAGGCATCTGGCTCCCGTCTGCGTGCTGCCCAGAGGTCATGTTGCAAGCACGTGCCAACTACCTTAGCTGCCTCCTTCAGCAGATGCCCTTGCCTCCTATTCTAGAGAAAACGGAAGCTAGGTTCCGTGGAGCCCTTGAGTTGGGTTTTCATCTGTCCACGCACTGAGTCACCTGCCCCTGCCCCATCTGCAGAGAGCTGCGTTCTCTCTTTCCCCTCCCTTCCCCACGGGTGCTGGGGGGCCAGCCGCTCAGGGACCGCTCCCTCGCTCCCTCAGGGGATTCCTTCTCTTTGTGATGTCGACACCTGCCCCCGCCCCTCACCTCCACGTGGGAATGTTTCTTCTTGACAGCCTCCCCCGCTATTCCCCCACCCAGGGCAGCGGACCCTACCAGCTCTTCCCCCTTCTCACTTCCCTTCACAGCCAAGTTTCCGGCCTTCACCTCCTCACTTCTCCCTGTTCCCCCATCACAGCTGCCCCTGTGAAGGTCACAGCGACCTCTCGGTGATCATGAGCAGTGGGTACTTCCCACCCTTCCCTTACCCCTCCTCTCTTTGCTATCAGTCCCTTTAGACCCCCGTTCTCTCTCAGCTCCCTGGCCCTCCTCCCGCCTCCCCGGCCAGGCCCTCTCCGGCCTGCCCTGTCCCCTTTTCTCTCTGGCTCCCATGACCTGGAATCCCCCTCAGTGGGGCCCACCCTCAGCCCCCTGCCCCTGTCACTCCAGGAGCTCAGCCTGGGGGAAACTTCAACCACAGCCCCTGACCTAGACCTCTGCCCTGTGCACCTGACCGCCTGGTCACCAAGTGTCCAAAGCCTGGGTCATGCCAGCTTCAGCAAAATGAGGAATTTTCCGTAGAATACTTGAATGGGCCATAGAGCCTAAGGGCCAGAATGAGGCTGGACCTCCGGAATAATGGAAGCCATGGGCCTGGATAGGACAGGGGCTTTGTCATGGACTTTCCCAGCCCATTACCTAGTCCAGCGCTGGGCACATGGCAAGCCCCCCACACATACTTGACGAGCTGAACTGGGCTCGCTGACAGCCATCCTATCCAACTGAGTCATTCTTTTGCTTAAAATGTTCCTCAGCCTAAATGGGTTTCTGTTGCCCTCAGTATAAAATCCGAATCTCTCAAGGCCGTCTCGAGGAGGCTGGAGGGGCCCCGCCTCCCCATCCAGCCCGACCCTGGCCACTCCAGCCTCCTCTGGGCAGCCTTCCCTGATGCCCTCCTCTGTGCATCCCTGGCCTCCTCCCCTCCCCTGCGTCTCCACTGCCACCTCGCTGGGCAGCGGAGGCCCAGTGTACCTGAGAGGATAAGATACCTTATTCACCAAAAACTGCGTCTAAGAGAGAAGGCTTGAAGTAAGAAGGACCTGAGTTACGTTTACCAATTTGTATTTTGAGACTTCTGGATATAACCCTAGAAATGTTTCCTTTAACAAGGCTTGACTGCTATCTTGACAGCAGGGCATCTGGAAGCCCAAATAAATGTTCCTGGGTGGCATGAGCCATTCATCAAGGCCCGCTCCCCTGCCTCCTCCTCCAGGAAGCCATCCCTGAAAGCCATCTCTCCACCTTGGATTTTCTGAGCCCTTCAATGACCTCCCTCAGGGTGCTGGTCCCTCATATTGTGGTTTCCCGTTTGCACACCTCCTCTCCCCACCAGGCTGGGGTCCTTGGGGGCGGAGACTGAGGTTTAGACGTGGTAGTGTCCCTGACAGCAGCAATTCACAAGTGGACGACTGCAGCTGCCTTGGGGTCACCCAGGGAGCATCCCATCCATCCAGGAGCTCCTGGGCCCGGTGCTGGGGCTGAGTCTGGCCTGGAGCCTGGGCGTCTGCACTGGAAGGCAGCCAGGCTTCTGAACCTCCGTGCCAGGGCTGGGACAAGGGAGGGTGCATGAGAGCCAACGAGAGGACAGCATGGGCTTGCTCTCGCCCCGTGCAGGTTCGTGTGTGCCCAGCTGCCCAACCCCGTGCTGGAGAGCATCAGCGTCATCGACACTCCAGGCATCCTCTCCGGGGAGAAGCAGAGGATCAGCCGAGGTAAGCGAGGCACCCTCTAGGATTGGCCCTGGCCCTATGCTATGTTCTTTCTGGTATGTTCTCTTGCTTCCAGCCTATGAGATAGACCCCCCAGGTCCTTGCCGTACCTTGATGAGAGGGCACTGCTTCGTGTGCTGTGTGGGATGATCCTAGGCAGGGGGCCAGAGGAGAGTTTGGGTCCACTGTCACTCAAGAGACAGCTGGCTTCAGTCTTCTCACCTGTAAAAGGAGACATCAGCATCTGCCTTACTTCATAGGGTTCATTCATCCTCCAAGAGGCATGACTGTGGGCCAGACCCTGGTTGGCTTCTTGTGGTTCTGATAGTCCCCAGCCTGGGGAGCTTGCCATCTGCAGGGGGGACAAATGCCTGCAGAGAACTTGAGCCCAGGAACGTGGGCATGGGAGCACGCTCCGAGGCGTGAGAGTAGGGAGCTGGGTATGCAGCAGCACTTTGAAAGCTGTTCTCTCTGGACAGATATGGGTGACTGCTCACCGGGGAGGTCTCTGGGCAGGGCAGCAAGGAGACGAACGCTGGCGCCAGACGGCCAGCGAGCTAAGCCTGCCTCTGCCGTGTCCTAACCGAGTAAGCTTGGGCAGGGTTCTTTACTTCAGTGGTGCATCCGTAAAATAGGAGAAAATGATTCTATCTACCTTGTAGGGTTGTTTGAGGATTAAAAGAAATAATAGAGGCACACAGCAAGCTCTGCCTGGCACGTAGCAAGTGCTCAGTAAATGTGAGTAAACAGACCATCATCACTGGTCTTTTCTAGCTCTAGCATCTCTGATGCTGTCCAAAACTCAAGTCGGCTTCTGGCCCCCCACTCCAGCCTCTCTGGCCACAGCCTGCTGTGAACCCCGGGTAGCCCCCTGCCCTTTCTATGTCTGCGGCAAGCAGAGCAGACGAAGCCGCGCCCACCCCAGTCCTGGAGCTAGGAGCTGGGCTGGAGCCAAGTCTGCACTCAGAAGGCAGCCTCCGGGAAGGAAGGGCTTGGGACTGGCAGGGTTCTCTGGGCAGTGGCCTTAGGTGACTGTCTGCTGCCGTCCCACACGTCCCTTGGCCCCCTGCACTCTGCAGCCAGCCCAGATCTGTCCTGTGGCATGCCTGGGCCACCGTGGTGGGGCCTGGAAGCCCCCTCCTCCAAGGGCATGGCCTGCGTGGCCCAGCACCTGCTGAACCCCAGGCTCCTGAGCCCCAGAGAGGAGAGCCCCCTGCCTCACGAGCAACAGGCCAGTGCCCCCTTGGCTGTTCCAAGGAGGCCCATGTGCCCCTCATGCCGGCCTGGGTGCAGGCCCGCGGTGTCAGAACTGGGCCACCGTGAGCACTCCTGCCGGCTGCCCCAGCTTCCCCCCCGGAGGAGAGCAGCTCTCGGGAGTGGCAGCACCCAGCTCGGCCCCATGGGCACCCACCGTGGCCGTGTGAGTGGGCACAGCCAGGCCTGGCAGCGGGTAGATGGGGAAGCCAGCGGGAGAGGCCCTCACGTCCGCAGCCCGCTCCGGGGCCTGAGGACCTTGGTCTGTCCTACAGGAAAGACAGAGCCTGTGCCCAGGACGTCATTCACAGCAGGAGGGAGGTGGGGTGGGCCAAGACCCCAGTAGGAAAGCCCTGCCTCCCTCTCCCTCCCATTTCACTGAGGAGGGGACACCTGGGACAAGGGAGGAAAGAAGGCAGCCAGTCAGGAGGGGCCTGTGTTAACACACCGTGTAATCGGCAGCATATGCATGGATGGAGTCTGGGAAGCCCGAGCTCGGGCTCCCCACCTCTGGGCTGTCTGGTGGTGCAGGGGCTGAGGAAGAGCTGGTCTGGAGACAGAGAACCCACGGCCCTGGGAAGAGAGGCCCACCTGCCCTCTCCTCGGGACCTTCATGAGCACTGCGGTGCTCAGTCTGAGCCCCGTGGAGGGGAGGCTTAGCGGCTCTCTGTCTGGCTCCTATGTGTGTCCCTAAACCCTCGCTCCCTCCTTACCAGCCCCTCCCCACCACCGCCCCAGTTTCATCTGAGCTCCTCCTGAGTTTAAACCTAAAGGAGCTTTACTGTTTCACACTTGGTAGCCTGGGTCTCCTCAAGGAAGGCTCAGGAGAGCCACAGCTTCTCAATAATGAACCACCTGGGGGTGGAGGGGGAGGCATCCTGCAAGGCCCTGCAGTCTGACAGCTGGGTTCAGAGAGGACTCCGGCCTCTAGGGTTTTTAAGAGCACTGGACTGTGAGTTCGGAGCCCTGGGTTTTAGAACTAGGATGGGTCCCAACAGGTCACGTTTTCTCCCTGAGCCTGTGTCCCCTTGTGTAACAAGGGATGATGATACCCATCCCATGACCTTGTGAGATCTACAGATGGTAATGGAAACACAGACATCAGGTCTGAGCCTGGATCACAGTGAGCTCCCTTCTTTCCCCTTTATCTGCCAGCCAGGGCCACCTGTTGCACAATGCCAGGGTAATCTATGTGAATGGCCTCCATTGTGGTTGTACAGTGCACAGCCTGTGCAACTGTGTGTGGCAGCTCCGCTTCCAGGGACTTCTGCCCTCCTCAGCTCCTGTCCCATTCCATTCTTTTCCTATTCTTGTATCTTCTCTCCTGCTTTCATCTTTGGACCACAGGGTCTGCCCTTGGCAAATTGGGTGCTTGGTTTTCTTGCCTGTCCTTCCTATCCCTTCCTACCCCACACAGACCTCTAGAAGTGATGCCCCATGAATGGTTACATAAGCCAGTTTGTTCTCTGCCTTCCCAAGTTCATACTATAAATGCAGCTACAGGCAAGAGCAGCCTGTGATAAAAACCAGAGCTAGAGCTGGGCACCGGCACCGTGTCGCCGGCCTGGGGCAGTGCTGCCCTCCGTGCTCCAAGGGGGCTGGGAATGGGAGGGCATCGGACGCCCTCAGGTATCAGGAAAGTTTCCAGTGCAGAGCCTCTCCCATCCTCGCTCACCATTGGCCAGAGGACCCGGTAGTTGCAGTTCCTGCCTACACACACGTATACCTTCTCCTCTACACACACCCGCACCTCCCTCCACACCCCGCCCCCACCACACACATACAAGCGAACGCACAGAACCAAACGCTCTGTGTATGGCCTCTTGCCTAGGGTCCTCCGCACTCTGGGTTTGGCTGCACCACGATTTGGTGCTTCTTCCCCTCCTCCAGCCAGCTCAGGACAGGGCAGGGCCCCAGGGGGTGTCCGGCCACAGGGCCCTGCGCAAGATCACCAGGCCGAGAGGTGTGTACAGCCTGAAATCCAGCCCACGCTCCGTCCACTGAGCTCCACGCCAGGCACAGTGCTGTGGCTCGCCAGCAAAAAGGGGCAGCGTTATCAAATCTGGGTGCGTGAGCACCCCAGGGTGCCACATGCTGGAAAGCAAGCTGCTCCCGAGCCCTCCCCAGGCTTCAGGCTTCACAGGAAGGAGCCCCCAAACCTTGGGCTAGAGCTGGAAAAAGTGTGGTCCTTGCTCAGGGTGTGGCCTCTCTGCCCAGGCCTTGGGGAGGGAGTCTTAGGGGGAGAAAGGAAGCCAGGGACATCCGGCACGTGTCTCTGGATGAAGATGCACTGCGATGGGCAGCAGAGGGGCAGGGAGCCAGTTCCTGGAAGGGCCAGGGTGTGCCCAGCCCCGGTCATTACTGGGAAGAAACAAGGATGCAGCAGAAGTGGGAGGGCTCTGGAAGCCTGAGTGTCCTCTCACTTGGGAAAATATTTCCTGGCTCCTTCTCAGCTGGAAATCCCCACAGGCCCCACCCTAGAAAAGCCATCCCTTAGGAATGGTGCTCACATCCCTCCAAGGGGACCCGTTCCTGTACAGGTGAGCTCAGCAGGGCCACAGCAGGTAAAAACCACGCCCAGGCCGTAAAGCTGGAATGGGAACTCAGGTCTCCTGCTTCCCAGTGTAGCGGCTTTGGAGCACATTATCGTCTCCTGCCCAAGAAGAGTGCAGGGAGTGGAATGGGGGCAGACTCTCACTTACAGTTTCCCTGGGGGGCCCTTGGAGGATCTGGGCTGGTCTTTGCAGCCTCATGTCCCTGGCCCGTCCCAGGACTCTCACCGGAGTGGGGCGTGCACTTAGGGACATCTGGGCCCCAACTCTGTGCTGTCCATCTGTGGCTGTGTGGGCACCACGTGCTGGGGTCGGGGGGCGGGGCAGCAGAGTCCTGACACCGTCACGAGGGCTGGCCGGCAGCCTTGTGGTCCTCGGAGGCCTGTGATGTGTCTGTCAGGCCACTTTCAAGGTTACCTCTAGGAGGCACACAGTGTGACCTTTGCTCCCCCTCGTCATCTGAACTCTTCTCACATTTTGAAAATTGATGCACTCTTATTTCTCTTTTGCTGAGATGTCTTTAAATCTCGAGAGAGATCTTTCGGGGTGAGATAGGACCTTTCATGCGCTCCGTCATCTGGGCTCCAGCCTCACACATGGCTCTGCCTGAGAAGGGACTGTGGGCAGGAGGCAAGGATCGGGTTCCAGTCCCGCCCGCGTGAGCTTGGCCGGCCCTTAAGCTCTCTGTCCCCTCCCTGCCCTGGAAGATGTGTGCGCCCTGTGTCCCTCCTGGCATGAGGACTCTTAGGAGGCTCAAATGGATGGTGTGGCTGAAAATACAAAGAAACGCGCAGTCAGCTCCCTGCGTTACCCGGCACACTGCAGGAAGCTGGGGGGTGATCAGGGAGTGGCCTAGCTTATTGTGTTCATCTCATTGATTTCCTCCTGCCTGGCATTACTTAGAAATGCTTCCTTTCCAGTCCTCTGGAGCTTGGGGGTGAGCGGGGAGAGCCTCAGATCCCACAGGCTGCCCGGTCTCTGGGCCTGATGCCTGCAGACCTAATCTCTGGGAGCCCGCAGACTGGCTACACGTAAGCCCAGGGCTTCCGGGAACCCGCTTCCCGGCTCAGTCTCTTGGGGCTGGAGTCTCCCTCTACCTACTAGCTCCTGTGTCACAAGCCCTCGTGCCGCTGCAGGTGCTTGGGAGCTCCTGCTGGGGGGTCTTGGCGCCATTCCCGGGACCACCTGGGGGAAGGGGGCCTATCACCCTGGAAGTGAGGGCAGGGCCCCCAGACCAATCCAGGCCCTCCCTCCGCTCTTAGATCCTATTGCCGCGGCTCTACCATGGACCCCTCACTGTCGGGTGTTATTATCCCCATTTTACAGCTGAGAAAGCTGAGGTTCACATTTGCCAAAGCCACACAGAAAGTAAATGAGCGACCTAGTCCCATGCCCTCTTCCAGTCAGTGCCTTTCAGACGCTCCCGTTCCTGGATGTGTATAAGCCCAGTCCCAGACGCAGTGACCCATCCTGGAGGCTTCTGGGTTCTGTTGGGCACCGGAGGCTGAGCTTCAGAGGAAGCCCACGCCCTCCCTGCTCGATCCTCAGGGAACTCACAGTCAAACCTGGGGAGAAGGCGCCTGGCGTTGCTGACTTTGCGATTTGACGGCACCTGTCAGAGCATGCAGAATTCACGAAAGCAGGAAGATGAATAGAAGGCCTCTGTGCTTATAAAATCCCAGAAAAGCTTCCCAGAATTGTCCGCTGGTCCTCAGGCAGGGGCAGACTTAACAGGGGCACCCCAAGGTGTTGAAGACAGAGGCCCCCAGCCTCCTCCTTCCCTGTCCTGCGAGGACTTCCTTGGTGTCCCCAACATCCATCGTGCCGTGCTCTCCACCCTCCACCTCTAGTCTCCGAAGCAGGGAGAAGGAAAGCTCAGAGGCTTCCAGTCCAAACCCCCTGCTTTGACAGGCAAAGAAACCAGGGACCAGAGACGGAAGGCTATTTGCCCAAGAACACACAGCAAGTTAATGGCCGACCAGAAACCAGAAGTGGGCTTCCTAGGCCAGTGCTCTCAGGTGACCCCTTCAGAGCACATCCTGAGAACACTGAGGGGCACCTCACCCAGCCAAGGGGACGGGAACAGGCTGGGGGCCGTCCTCTTCTGGTGACACTGACCTGGTGCTGCTCTTGCCCCTCCCCCGCCCTGCAGCCTTGCCCCTACTCCCCCTCAAGCCTTTGCGGCTGAGCCCCTTCTTGCATGGCTGGTGCCATAGGGGATTGGGGAGAGTCGGGGTGGGGGGGGAAGCATCTTTTCTCTACAGCCTCTCTGGCCGCTTTGCTTTCCTGAGCCCACGGAGGGGTGGCAAGAGGGCCTGACTCGGGATGGGGAAACATGAGCTCTGATCGTGGTTCCGCCCCCTCGCCCCACACGGCCCCATGCATGACTCCTCACCCTGCCTCTCTCGAGGGGTGCTGTGGCGGGGGGGGTGGGGAATGAAGCCATGACGTCAACGTCTTGCCAACCGGAGCAAGCACTAAACTTGGGGTTGGAGAGCAGTACCATGCCCCAGGGGCTGCCTCCGACAAGCAGGGCGGTCCTGGCTGAGTCACAGTGCCACAGTCCCTCAGTGGCACTGGCTGAGCCCCTACCTCTTTGCTGGGCAGAGCCTGGCCCCGAAGCACTTTCCTGAACCCCGCCCCTAAATGGTGAGGGCCCCTCCGCCCGAATAAGATGACTATGTGGGGATAATCGTGTTAATAGCAACTACGTGCTGGGCTCTGAGTATATCTGGTCCTTGCAAGTCCATGCATTAGGCGCTATTAGTATGCCCATTTATAGATGAGGGAAACGCTGGCTCAGAGACATGGAACAACATGTTCAAGGTCAAATAGTGAGCCTGTGGAGGCGCGGGGATCGGAACCCGGCTCTGACGCCAAGACCGTACTGTGTCTGCGGCGCTGGCTGCCTCTGCCCGCACCCCTCCCTGTGCCCCAAGGCCCCCACTCCTGACCGTCCCTCTGCCACAGGGTACGACTTCGCAGCTGTCCTCGAGTGGTTCGCCGAGCGGGTGGACCGCATCATCCTGCTCTTTGACGCCCACAAGCTGGACATCTCGGACGAGTTCTCCGAGGTCATCAAGGCCCTCAAGAACCACGAGGACAAGATGCGGGTGGTGCTGAACAAGGCCGACCAGATCGAGACGCAGCAGCTGATGCGGGTCTACGGGGCCCTCATGTGGTCCCTGGGCAAGATCGTGAACACCCCGGAGGTGATCCGCGTCTACATCGGATCCTTCTGGTCCCACCCGCTCCTCATCCCCGACAACCGGAAGCTCTTCGAGGCTGAGGAGCAGGACCTGTTCAGAGATATTCAGAGTCTGCCCCGAAATGCTGCCCTACGCAAGCTCAACGACCTCATCAAGAGAGCCAGGCTGGCCAAGGTGAAGCTGTCCCCCGGGAGACGCACGGGTCGGGCGGAGGAGGGTCAGCACCGAGAGCAGGGGGGCCACCACCCACAATCCTGAGCTACTGCCTGACCACATTCTAGAGCCCCTGTGTCGCGGGCATCGGCCACGCCCACTCGGGCAGCCAGGGGCAGGATAGCCTGGTGGTTATGGTCACAGGCTCAGATGTCAGGTGCCAGACTGGAGCCCACCTCCACGGTTCTCAAACTGTGATCCTAGCCCTGGCAAGCTCTCTCTGTGCCTGTCTCCACCGCTCTACCATGAAAGGGTGGGAGGACAAAGTAAAAAAGGGAACGTAGCAGCGCCCATCACAGTGTCTGGCATCTCAGAGTGCTCTGGCAATGTTAGCTGTCGTCATCTCCCTCGTCACCAACCCCATCAGCAGTATCACCATGCCTAGCACCACTTTGTCCTTAACCTCCCCGTAATCTCGCCCTTCCCTTGTGGTCAGGAAAACAGCTCGCGCTGGAAGCGTCAAGGGAGGGCAAGGGGGCGAGATAGCAATGATCGCAGAAGTAGCAGCAGCAGGAGGAGGAGGGATTCACGGGAAGAGAGGGGGTGAGAGCACCCCCTGGAGGGAAGGCCTGGATCCGAAGGTTTCTCTCTGCCCCCGTGTCTCAGGTTCACGCGTACATCATCAGCTCCCTGAAGAAGGAGATGCCATCGGTGTTCGGGAAGGAGAATAAGAAGAAGGAGCTGGTGAACAACCTGGCTGAGATTTATGGCCGCATCGAGCGGGAGCACCAGATCTCACCTGGGGACTTTCCCAACCTCAAGAGGATGCAGGTAACCGGGGTTCGGGGGCTCCGGGACAAGGGACAATGTCATGCGAGCTGGCCGAGCAGCCTGACAATGGAGAAGGCCAGCCTTGGAAGCCCCAGAAGGAAGCTGACCCAGAATCCAAAGGCGAGGAGATGGCCCCAGGTCTGCCCTCCCTGCTGGGCTGTCACTGGCCCAGCAGGTGTCCTATCTGGGCCTGGGGAGGACACGGAGCCCCGGTGCTCCCAGTGTCCTCCCCAGGAGACAGGGGCATCCGTGATGTTTGGGGCCTGATACCGCCAGTGCACGACCTCCCCCCCCATCACGGCCACCACAGGCTTGAAGTCTCCGCCATACCATGTGAAATGGGATGTCGCCTGACACGGGGTCTGCAGACCCTCAAATGCTTACGTTTACCCCTGCGTCCCACTTGGGAGCAATGTGGGACACAAGCCATGGAGAAGCAGAAGTCCGCACAGGGGCTTGCCATCCTCGGGGTACACCGTGTGCCTCTATCTTGGCCCAGGGGCCATAACACCCGGTTTCTCATGTTATTCCCCAAAGCAGTCCTCTGAGAGAGACCTTTTCATCCTCCTCTTACAGATGAGCAAACTGAGGTTTACAAAGGTAACTCAACCTTTGTAATTAATTGCCGGCAGTTTTCTGAGAGTGGTGCTCACACAGGCTGCTAGTAGAAGAGCCGGGAGCTGTCCCCACAGTCCAAGCAGGAAACTACCAGACCATACTAACTGGATCCTCTCTGAACTTCTGTCTCTTCTTTTGTAGTCTGAGGCCCCAGAAGCACCCACCTCTATAGATGTTATGAGCATCCATGAGATAATATTTGCAAGGTGCTTAGCACAGAGCTTGGCACAGACTATGCGTTCAAAATGCAATGTCCAGTTTGGTGAGAGGTCACCACTGGGGCCTCACTGAAACTGGCTGGTGAACACCAGGGGCCTACCTGTTTGCACAATTTTTGCAACATCTCATGGTTCTATAATTATTTAAAAATAAAAGGTTTCTAAGAAGTAGGGCATTTTTTTAAGAATAGCAACAGATATGGTAGTAAGATTGTGCTCCTGTTGCTGATTTTGATCCTGGGCTTGGGAACTCGTTTCTCAGTTTAAGACTGGAGGTTCAGAAGGTCAGTAGAGTCACAAATAAGCATCTTTAGTTTCCTATGTGCTAAAAGAGAGAGAAAGAAAATAGACGTTCAAAGTATGCCTTTGTTCATGTATCCATTCATTCCCCTAACCACCTACTAGGAGCCAGTTACTGATTCAGAATCACTTCAACATAATTCAGGTTCGCCACTCAGCTGTGGCTTGGAATGCTTCCCACTTTTAGCCTCTCCTTGTGTTGAGAGTGTCATGATCTGCAGGCCAGCATTTGGGAAGATAACATTCGAAAGGGCCCACAGGACCCCATTTCTAATGGGAGGAATCCTTTTGCATTATAAATGATTTCACCTTCTCATCTGTTTGCCAGTCCCACGTTAGGATATGTTGTTAGGGAAGCTGAGCCAGTCACGTAAACAGCCGTCCTGGCGGGGCATATGTGTGGGGTGATGGGGGTACCCACCACACCCCTGGAAGACATTAGGATGCCTGTTTGGGGGCCCACCAAACACACTTAGGTGTGGATGGGCTGGGAGAGATGCCAGGGACCTTGGCAGGTTATGCCCCGAGGGCAGGAGGAAAGCACCCCCCCCTCAGCCCCCACTCCCCTCCCGGGTTCAGCCCTGCCTTGGAAGGGAGGTGAGAAATACACAAGCTAACACTCACTCTTGAAATGTAGCTGTGGGTGTTCTCTGAATTTTTCTGCAGTGAACTCGATGTGCTCGTCCCTGAGGCTTCCCCTGCACCCCGTGTCCTGAGATGCTGTGGCCAGAGCCAGGGCAGGAGCAGAGAGCTCTCACCTTGTCGCCAAAAAGGCCAGGGAGCTGGGTGTTCTAAACCCGGGACCTCTCAAAATTGCACAGACGTGCAAAGGGGAACATATTTCTTTTACCGTGCAGAGTGGGTGTCAGGGCGAGCCAGGGAGGGGAGCTTTTACGGGATCTGCATGCCTGCCTGCGCCTACTGTGTCCCAGCCCTCGGGGGAGGAGCTGATTGTTGAAAACTCTCCCCACGGAATTCTGATGAGCGTCCTGAGTAAGAATCACTGGTTTGGGGATGAGCCGTGGCTTCTGTTACGATTAGTGTTCAGTTGCCTCTGCCTCAGTCTTTCCTTCCCTAAATGGGGATAGAATGTGATGTTCCTCCTCGGGGGCCCTGCGGAGCGAGACCCCCCCCCCCGCCCCCCCGAGGAAGCAGAGAGACGCACACGCCCCGGGCTCGGAGGCCAAGGCATTCAGGAACCACCCTTCAGTAGCCAGAACTAGGGAAAGAGACATTTAGTTGTTTTCCAGAGCATTAAAGGGAATCCAGCTAAATGGAGCAAACCAGTATTGGTTCAATTTCCTTTTCTTCCCCAGCCCCTGCACCTGTTTTCTTCTGCAAAATTCCACCCAGAGCCAATGTGCTGTTTGTTTTTTTTTCTTCTCTCTCACATCTTTCAGTATTTTATTATTTTGTGATCGGCTTTTCAGCCTCCAGGGCTGGGAACATTCCAGCATTTGCAGAAGGCAGCGTCCCCAGCAAGGGGAAAGCTCTCCTTCCCTGGTGGTCTACCCCCACTTTCTCTTCTCTCCCTCTCCCCAGGACCAGCTGCAGGCCCAGGACTTTAGCAAATTCCAGCCCCTGAAAAGCAAGTTGCTGGAGGTGGTGGACGATATGCTAGCCCACGACATCGCCCAGCTCATGGTGCTGGTGCGGCAGGAGGAGACGCAGCGGCCCGTCCAGATGGTGAAGGGCGGAGCGTTCGAGGGCACTCTGCACGGCCCCTTCGGGCACGGCTACGGGGAGGGGGCCGGGGAGGGCATCGATGACGCCGAGTGGGTGGTGGCCAGGGACAAGCCCATGTACGACGAGATCTTCTACACCCTGTCACCGGTGGACGGCAAGATCACAGGGGCCAACGCCAAGAAGGAGATGGTGCGTTCCAAGCTGCCCAACAGCGTGCTGGGCAAGATCTGGAAGCTGGCTGACATTGACAAGGACGGCATGCTGGACGACGAGGAGTTCGCACTGGCCAACCACCTCATCAAGGTCAAGCTGGAGGGGCACGAGCTGCCCAACGAGCTGCCCGCCCACCTGTTGCCCCCGTCCAAGAGGAAAGTGGCTGAGTGATGGGTGGAGGAGCTTCAGAGCAGGCAGGGGCTCGAGGAGAGCAGGGGACACACACACACATACACACACGGACACAGTCACACACACACAGATCTTGAGAACTGCACTGCAGCTGAGAGAGGGGCAGGGACCCCCAGGCTTCCGGGCTGGGCTTTGGACACATCTCCAAGTTCCCAGCATTGGTAGAAGCACAGGAGCGCTCCCAGGGCCCCAGGCTCAAGCCCAGGTCTCCATCCCTCTTTCCCTCCCATCTCCCACCACCCAGAGACCTGCTTTCTCCCACAGAGACAGTTCGCTCACCCACGGGGGGGGGCCCACCTGCCTCCAGGCTTGGAGCAGATGGAAAAGGCTTCTCGCTTAATAGGCACTGAACTGTTTTGCGTGCTGTCTCCTCCTCTCTGGCTTCCCAGTGGGAAGCAATGCTCCAGGGCTGAGAGATGCAAGGCAAGGGGCTGCTGCGGGGGGGGGGGGACGGGGGGTTGTGGAAGGAAGCATCCTCGGCTGGTCCGGACTTGAAGAGACAGGGCCCTGAGCTCTGCACTTCCCTAGGCTCAAACTCTGCCGGCGCAGACCCGTCCTTAAACCCTACCCCTACATCATGTCAAAGAATCCCAAACCCGGAGAGAAAAGAGAACAAATTGGCAGGAAAGAAGGCAAAGAAATTGCCCGAAATCCTCAACTCAAAGCCAGTCGAAGTGACTTTGTTCCACAGATTTTTGTGAGGTTCATGTGTTTTCCACCCAGCCCTGATGTTTGGATGCTCAGACCCTTCTGTCATTGATCCAGGCCCTCCCGTGTGCCGGAAGCTGTGGGGGGGCACCTCACATCCATTATCCCATTTGGCCCTCACCCCCCCCAGGAGGGAAGCATCACATACCCCCCCCCCACTTTGCAGATGAGCTTGAGACTCAGGAGTTGAGGTGACCTTCCCAAAGTCACAGAGGTCACACGTGGCAGAGAGAGGATTCAGACCCTTCCTTCTGCTGCGGGGATGCGCGCAGGATCCCAGCATTGCTAGCCACCACCCAGCCACAGGGACAAGCCGAGCACGTGGGGTACACCCCAGCCTCCCGGGGCGGGCTGCTAGGGGAGGAGGGCCAGCCGGCACTCGGTGGGCCGTCAGTCTGGCCATCTGTCACATCTTGGAAGCAAACCATGCCATCTGGCTATGTAGCCCATGTTCCTAAAATCACAGAAGTCCGACAGCGCCGGCAGAAGGGTGGGCCGGCCTGCAGGAGGCTGCTTGCGCAGGGATCGTCCCAGCTCCAATACAGCCACTAGCCCTCATCGCGTGGGGCCTCGTGCTAATGCTCAGAAGGCTAACGTGAGGGGTCTGAGGTCCGGTTTCCGGCGAGAGCCCCAGCGACTCGGCCGCGACCTTGGCACACCCATACCATTCTCAGTGCCCCACGCCCTCCTCCTCGGTCTCTCCCTTGGCTTGCTTTGTGGCCACTGAACCAATCACTTTGTATTCTCTACTCCTACTGTGATGGAAAATAGAAACAAGTATAACTTATTTTATATCTATGTTCAGACTATGTAGAGAATATTCTATGTATCTATGATGTGCTTACTACTGCAGTGCGTTGGTCGTTAGGAGTCACGTTAATACAGCACATTTATCCTTTGGTACCTGCTTGGCCACTGAGCGTCATTTCGAAGGAGGCCGAGGGAGGGAGGTGGGTTCCTACTCGGGGCTCTTGGTGGCATCTTTGGCAGAGGATCGGGCTGCCCGCAACCAGAGTCCATACCCAGCATCCCCTTGGCCCGACGCCTCCAGGCCCAGGAGCTCTCCAGGCTGACCTCACGGAACCACAACTTCCTACCACTCCGAGAGGGTCCCCACACCTCTGGGCTTCCTTCTTCACCTGCGGGGTTCGCTTTCTCGTGAAATGAAGGGCAAGGGAAGACCAAGGCAAAGAGGTCTCAGGTCCCCTAAGCTGCGTGCTGAGCCCAGCAGAGGGACCATTTCTCAGCTCTATGCCATTCACTGAGATGAAAGAGACGGCAGGAGGTGACGTTGCTGTCTCCTTAGTGTAGAAGAAAGGGGTGCCCGTCGGCCCCCTCACCCCACCACCGCTCGGACACGTGCACACCTTCCTGCCCCACATATCCCTCCCTGTCTTCCCTCCCTCTTCAAGACTCCAGCCCGGAGAGATCTTCGAGGCGCGGGAATGTGTGGTGGCACTTCTCCCATCTCCAGAGAAAGAGGAAGTGGTGCTTGAGGCTCCTCTCTGTGGGTGAGGGATCAACAGAGGGACACTTTCTCTGGGGCTCTCCCTCCAGCTCTTGCTGCCTCAGCCTCCTGACCTCTTACAGGCTTCGGGAACCTGGGGGTAGATTGTGCCTCTGCCTGGTAGAAACAGGGACCCACATAGGCAAGAATCTCTAGAGTCTCCACTGTCCTATGGCTCCTTCCGCCACACGACTCAGTTTGGGCCACAGGAACCATCAGATAAGAAGAGCACACCCTTCACCCCTGCCCCGGCAAGTTGTGCCCCTGGTGCCTTAGAGTCAATTCATGACCAAAGTCTAGTTGTGTATAGGTGCAGGGGACATGGCCAGCCATGGCAGGGCCTGGGCCTCAGCTGGCAGAGCAGTGAGAGGTTGCCCTGTGTCACCCCACTTCCATCTGTCCCCTCTGTTCCAAGAGCCTACATTTGGTAGTCAGAATCAGCAGAGCTATCTGGGGAGAATAGGCTTGCTTCGTTTCCCTAGGAGAGGTTAATCGACTCTATACGTAGTCAATCCTTTATTCTTTCATTTGTGCATCCATCCATCCATCCATCCACCCACCCACTCATCTATCCATCCACCCACCCATTCACTCATCCATCCACCCATCCAGCCATCCGCCCATCCACCTATCCATCCATCCATCCATCCACCTATCCATCCATCCATCCACCCACTCATTCACTCATCCACCCACCCATCCAGCCATCCGCCCATCCGCCCATCCACCCATCCACCCATCCACCTATCCAACCATCCATCCATCCATCCATCCACCTATCCATCCATCCATCCACCCACCCATCCACACACCCATTCACTCATCCATCCACCCATCCAGCCATCTCCCCATCCGCCCATCCGCCCATCCACCTATCCATCCATCCATTCACCTATCCATCCATCCATCCGCCCACCCACCCATCTATCCATCCACCCACCCATTCACCCATCCATCCACCCATCCAGCCATCCGCCCATCTGCCCATCCACCCATCCACCCATCCACCTATCCATCCATCCATCCATCCATCCATTCTTTCTTTTACTCAGAAGACACTGAGATACTCCTGCAGGAAAGGCCCTAAGGTAAAGACAGAGATTCATTCTTTGACCTATTCAAAAATACTTAGTAAATGCCATCTGTGTAGCAGGGATAATTCTAGATGGATGAAATCAAGTTTTGGCTCTCAAAGAGTGAGTGGGGGGAGTGAGGCATTTATACAAACGTGGATAATGCAATGAGGGACCATGCCAGGATGGGGAGTGGGGGGAGCACAGGCAAAGCAGGGACTCAGGAGAGCAGATGGCTTCCAGCTGGGGAGAAGGTGGTCAGCGCGAGCCTGCGTGAGGCTCTCGGGCCGAACCCGAGAAACCATCTGGGCTGCGCCTCCTGTGCCAATCACCTTCTCTCCCTAATTCAAGAGAGATAAGCAGGGCTTTTATGCAAGAGTAAACACGCAGCATTCCCAGCCCACGGAGTCATGACAGAATGAGAACCACAGATGTATTTGAGGAAAAGCACGAGGAGAATTTTGCCTCTGGGGACCATGCCTGGTTTTTCACAGGCCATTTTCAAGTAAAAATGGCATCAGTATCTTTAAAGCTTAACTTATCAGTGCCTGAAGGAAAATGGTAATGGGGGACTGTTGAGTGGCCCCAGCTGGAGTGACGGGGATGGTGTAGGGGGCCCAGTGTAGGGGCCCCGGCTCTCCCGTCCACCCCCCAGCAGAGGTAATCAGTGCTGTTTGCCGTATTTTGGCTCTCTGGTCCCCGCACCACAGGGATGATTGCAATTCTGCCCCCTTGACGCTAGGCGAGCTGGGGGACTTGCTCTGGCTACTGGAACATGAGTATCAACAAGTCCCTTCCTTGCAGAAACAAGTGTGTGGTTTGCCACACTCCGTTTTTCCTGCCTCACCAAGAACGCACCTGGGAACAGGTGAGAAGGTGGAGCCGTGACCGGCCCAAGGCCCTGGGGCACTCTGAAATCCCTCACCAGTCCACACTGGACAGGGGGTGGGAACCAGGCGCCAGCCCCCCTCCTGTTAATGCTAAACCACTGATGGTTGTGGGCTATTGATCCCGCAGCATAACCTAAACTACCGTGACCAAAATACCTAGTAAGTTCTTCCAATAGCTGAGTCCCCTGAGTGGGTGTAGAGGAAAGACAGTCTGGGAGACTGAGTTCCTGCCTTCTTAACGACCAAGGTCCCCTGACGCTGAAGGCACGTGAGATTTGCACAAAGACCTTCATGGTCTGAGCCTCGTTCTGCAGCATCTCAGAACATCACTGAGGGCCCTTCCACGTGGCATGTTGGGCCAGGGAACTTGGCATTCTCAGAGTCTAACTCGGACGAGACTCCCCTTTCTCCCGCGACGCTGTAGATACAGGGGACTGATGGCGCATGTGTCTGTCTAGAGCTGAAAAGAGGGGGTACAGGCCGGACAGAGAAACACTGCGGTTCCCAGACCCCCTTGCAACCAGTTCAGGATGGGATTTTAGGTCCTGCCGACCAGACATACTCACGGGAGAGTTTGCTGAGGCGGGCTGAGGCAGACCCCGCAGCCGACACAACAGTTTCCCGGCTTCTGTCCTCGAGAAGCTAGAAGTCTTGTTCGTGAGGTCGGATGGAGCAGCGACCCGCAGCGCTAAGCAGCACGGTAAGTGGCCACGTGCCACCTTGGGTCTGCCCACCCAAGCCTGAGCACTGCTGTGACATGCAGGGAGGCCCCCGGCACAGCAGGGGAGGCTCCCTGGAGGAGGGTGAGTATGTGTGTGTGGGGGGGGTGGGTGAGGAAGCACTGAAGCAGGTCTTACCAGCTAAGTGAGGAAGAGAGAGTAGGGCAGGGCTCTGCAAAGGGAATGATGGCTGGGGAACTTTCAACGCAATACTCCCTTTCGAAGCACCCGGAGGCTATGTGTGCCTGCACTTAGAACACTTGAAGCTCTAGAAAAAGGAAAGGTTAAAAATAGCAGTTCCAACTCCTCACTCAGAGGTTCAGGAGGGGCAGGTCCACGCCCCCGCCCCAGGGGATGGCACTGAAGCCTGCTGGTGGGACCACGGCCTGAGGCCGGGTCCGCATGGGGCTGACTGGGGACTCCCGCTGCCTGAATTCTAGCTCAGGACGAGCAGTGTGGCCTCTGGGACTCCACGGACTTTCCCCCCAAGTGGGGGTCACCTCCATCTTTTGTAGATATTGTGAGGATGCTGATAGGACAGTTCACCAAGAACATAAACACTGCACGTGTGAGTTCTGTTCGGGGAGTGAGAAGACGCTCGGTTCTGGGAAGAGGCGAGAATCCCACCTACAGGAAGAAAAACTCTGGGAAGTGTGGAAGATCCAGGAAGAGCAAGTGGCCTGAATATCCTGGCCCGAGGGGTGTTCTCTGTGGGCACCTGTGGCCCCCGCACAGACCCGAGTCCCCGCCTGGCCCCCCAGCCACCGGGAGCTGGTGCCGACAGCGGGCTCAGAACCCTCACGAAGCACCTGTTGGGGTGGGTCTGGGGGGAGAGTGGCGACATGACAGCCGGGCTCCCATGCAGACCACCTAAGACTTTCATAGGTAATAGCCAATCCTGCGATGTCCTGAACGCACGACCCAAATGGCAAATGTTTACCCTCATCCACAAAGTTTCAGGATTGCACTGTTGTGTAAGGTCAAGGCACTTTGCTGCCAGCCAGTGTCTCGTCATAGCCTCTCTCAATTCCTGTTTGAGTAGCAAAAGCCAGCTCAGTGTAGAAAGATGACCCTCACGGCCCCCCGATCCCGTCTCGGTGTAGGACTGGGATTTGGTTCACCTTTGAGAGTCTCAGACAGATGGGCACAATGATGACCCTGGTGAAATCAGGTCTCCTTTCTCCGAGGCCGCTTCCCACCCCCATCCCATCCCAGGAGGCCAGAGGATCTCCCTTCCCCTGACTCTGTCGGCCAGCCATGCATGCATGCACACGCACCATTTCCATCACACGTGTCTCCCCATCCCACGGAGCTGGGTCTTGCTAAGCTGATCTGAGGAACCAAGAGTCTGCTCGTGTGACCATGGGATCGGAGGCTGTTGCTGCGACTCTGGTCACAGGTTAAGTCGCAGTGAGGAATGGAGCAGAAGCCCAGTGGGGTCCTGGCAGCCCCGCAGAGAAGAAGGTGGGAGGTTCAGGGTCAGGCCACCCTGCAGATACCGGCTCCCATGCAGGTGGCCTGGCCCTCTGGATCTTATCTGCTCCCCAAATGCCTGCACAGCTTTCTCGGCAGGACAAAGTAATTCCCCTCATTCCAGAAAATCCTACTCCTCAGGAACATGGCTGGGAACGAAATGCTAGAATTCACCGCAGGGAAGTCCGCGGGTGGCCCCCCGCCCCGACCAGAGTGGCTGTCCACCCCAGACCAGATGCAGCTCGTCCTCTCGCCACCCTGGCGTGGCCGGCGGCCGCAGGAAGTGAGGCTGGAGATAACGGGAGCCCTGAACTCTTCAGCCACATTTCCTGGAACTTCTTGAGATAAAGCAAAAACAAGCAGACTGCCTCTGAGCTGCGGCGCTTGACCAGATGGCCCTTGTCAGCCCTGGGGACTGACCGAAGAACCTCGGGCGTGGGATCTGGGCCCAGGGGTCTGTGTCCAGGAAGCCCCACTGGTGCACCATGCATTTCAGCCAGCCAGCCTGGACTGCGTAATGACGAAACTGCTCACGGCCATATTTGCCAAGACTCGATTCAAATACCGTCCCCAAGCAAATGCACATCTCTGCCTCTGCCATTGACCTCTCAGTCCACAAATCTCTGGGGCTCTGGGGTCTCCATCTGCCTCCTGCCACCTCACAGCTCTCATCACTCACATTCTTATCTAATTCACCATCTAGACGTTATGCTCCTTAAGGGCACAGAGCAGGGTAGCATGGGCCCTGGGCGCCTTGCTGTGCCACCAAAATTGTCCCTGATGGTTATTGCCCCGGGGCAAGCAGTGCGGCCAGCTGTCAGCCCTCACCCTCAAGCGGGCTCTAGAAACTGCCTTGGGCTGCAGAAATCGGCTTCCGCCAGAGCCACACCCTCTTCCTGAGGCAGCTGCAGCCTCGAGTGGTCCATGAGGAAACAGAAGGCCCGTTCCCCTCGTCCCAACCCGGAGCAGTTCTGATGGGCCGTCCCATCGCGAGTGAGCTGAGCCCTCGTGACCCACCATACTGCAGCCCGACTGCTCCCTCCGCCCGCTCTGCCTCCCTCCCCTCCCCTTCCCCAGGGCTGAGCCCCAGAGCACGAACACGCTTCCCGCATGCTAACCTCCCCACCTCAGAGCCAGCCTCCCGGGCAGCCCACCTCCAACAGAGGGCCTGGCAAGTAGGAGCCGCTCAGTAAATCCTGTTGGCATCATCGAGCAGCCAACGCCTCTGTGATAAATCCCATCAGAGGACAGCCTCGTGGGGGCGAGTCCGCTGACCATGGCAGGCAAGAGCCGTGGCCTTCCCAGGAAACAAGGGCCATGTGGCGGGCCGCTCTGAATTACGGGGAGAAGCTAGAGCTGTGGGGCCCATGGGAAAAGGCAGCAATGGTCCCAGAGATACACCTCAGGCCTCTCCAGCCAGAAGGCTGTTTCACAGTGAAGGATAACAAGGACCGAAAGACCCTTCTTCTGGGCAGAATGAGACCATTTTGCTAATCCCTCTCAATCTGCCATTTCTGCTATTCTTACCAAAAGAAAATATCTTGCCTTCTGGGACATGCTGCAGCTCGGAGAGAGACAGAGAGCAAAGG
This sequence comes from Potos flavus, assembly GCA_028534135.1. Taxonomy (NCBI): domain Eukaryota; kingdom Metazoa; phylum Chordata; class Mammalia; order Carnivora; family Procyonidae; genus Potos; species Potos flavus. Next base: position 21,427,876 of record CM052885.1, read on the forward strand.
TCAAGGGAGAGAGACTCCTTTCCTGGCCTGCAGCTCCAGCCTGGGCCTCGCAAGAAGTAAAGCATTAGAGGGGCGCCTGGGTGGTGCGGTCGGTTTAGCGTCCGACTCCTGATTCCTGCGCAGGCCATGATCTCAGGGTCGTGAGATCGAGCCCTGCGTCAGGCCCCAGGCTGGGCCTGTAGTCTGCCAGGGGAAAAAAGAAGGAAGACGAAGAGGAGGAGGAGGAGAAGAAGAAGAAAGCATTAGAGGGAAGGATGCTTCCCGAGGAAGACGCTGTCCGTAAGCAGCAACCCGGACGACTGCATATAGAGACTGGAATGCTTCTACATTTGGTATAAAAGCCCTGGTGATGAGTTGTTGTTGTTTTTTTTTTTTTTTAATTGCAGACTCCTAGGCTAAGAAAGATCAGTGAATGACAAAGAACAAAGGATCTGATGGGGATCAGAGCCCCCTCAGCGGCTCTCCACGTCCAGGGGCCAAAGATCCGTAGCAGTTGTGGGGACACCGATGGAAGGACCTGAGTCCCAGGGGGACTGCCAGGACTGCTCAGCAATGTCTTCGCCACCCCATACACGTGGAACTGTGGCTAATGTGCCCCCGGGTCCTCAGTGAAGAGGAATTGACTTTAATCCCAGAGCCATACTGTATATTATATGTGGTTTATTACACACACAATTGTATGCTATGCATAATTAAGTTTAATAAACCATGCCGATCTGATTCCATGTCCTCCACCATTTTATCATCTTTGAAAAGTGTGGAGACAAAAAATCCTCTTGAAACATTATTAAACAAAGAGAAGCCCGGACACCATGAATCCCAGCTGATCCTTACGATAAGGCTCCGGGGGCCGGAGTGGGCAGAATGGGGAAGCAGCAGCCCCCCGGGATCCGGCTTCGTGGGTGTGCTCCTCAGAGCAGACAGCCGGGTCACAGAAGCGCGGGTCTTGGAGCTGAATGGGCCCGTGGAAACCATGATGTCCCCCTAAGCCTCAGACACCCACCAGTGGAGTTTGGCCTCCTTATGACCGTCCCTGGCTGCCCACGTGTCAGGACCCATGTCCTGGGATCCAGTACCTTCCCAGGGTCACTCTCTCGTTATTGTAATATTTCACCTTACAAATGCGCACATGGAACCGCGTCAGAAAAGAAAGTAGGGTCAACATGCATTTATCAAAACCCACAGAGTCTATTACACTGAGAGGGGACCCTAATGTAAACTGTGGACTTCGCATGGTGATAATGTGTCCCCTCGGCTCCCCCGACGTAAAACTACACCCCCGCTGTGTGGGATGCCTGTGTGGGGAGGGGGTATATGGGACTCTCTTCACTTTCTTTTCTTTTTTTTTTTTTTTTAAGATTTTACTTATTTATATATTTATGCATTTATTTATTTGACAGAGAGAGAGAGAGAGACAGCATACAAGCAGAGGGAGTGTCAAGGAGAGGGAGAAGCGGGCTCCTGCCAAGCAGGCAGCCCAATGTGGGGCTCGATCCCAGGACCCTAGGATCATGACCTGAGCCAAAGGCAGATGTTTAACTGATCTAGCCACCCAGGTGCCCCTCTCTTCACTTTCTGCTCAGTTTCTCTGTGAACCTATAACTGCTCTGAAAATAAAAGTTTATTAACTTGAAAAAAGGAAGAAAGAAATCAGGCCTTCCCTGTGCGTGTGGAGCTCAGTATCTGTACACAGCATTGATGGAAGTGCTGTGGGCATGAGCTCGGGGCTCAGCCGGCTTGATTCCCTGGCTCTTTCTTGCCCTTCTCACTTAAGCAGAATAAAATCCGTGGCTAGTGGGTATTGTAAGGGACTGAGTTTTGGGCTGGAGGAATGTGGGTCTAGAAAAGAAAGAAGATGTCAATAGATACTTGTTTAATTAATTATGTGCAAGGGCAGCTAATCGGGGCACACAGGGTTCCCCTTGTGCCCGGATCCCCTTCTTGTCACCCCACTTCAGTTCTTGGAGGGCCTGCCTCCACCGTGGCTGAACCTTGAGATCAACTTGTCCCATCACTTCCCTTTGTTGTTGGTCTCATTTGATCTAGGCATGGAAAAAAAATAACCCAAGATGACTTATTGTTGAAAGAAAAGGAGATAAGTTTCAAGAAGGGAAAGAATTTTTTTTTTCTTTACAGCTCAGGAAATGCAACTCTCTAGATAAGTTTAAAAAAAAAAAGACTTTAAATTTCTTCCAATGCAAAAATAAAATTTCCTTTGAAAACCAAATGTATCATTCATGTGTCTCCAACCACAGTCTTTTTTTTTTTTTTTTTTTAATAAAAAGAGCAGATCAGGGATGGGAGGGGGTGATTAATTTCAGGCTGCTCCCTTTCTCTACGAGCATTAAACAAGCATGAAGAGTAAGATAATCCTTCTCATGCCCTTCCCCTGGCTCTTCTCACTGCCCCCAAGGGTTTCTTCCAAAGTTATTTCAGTTATTGTAGCTTCTGGCCCTAATCCAACATTTCTGGCAAAGTACGTATTGGGAGCACTGTAGCGTCCACAGGACTTTGGCATCCGCGCGCGCGCGCGCGTGCGTGTATGTGTGTGTGCGTGTGTTAACTCCTCTCATCCTGCTCCTCTAGTGGTACAACACTTTTGGAGAGTCCTTGGGAACAACTTTGCACAACGCTGTACCAGAACCTTTGTATCCTCTATTAAGCAATTCCAGCTTTGGAAAGACAACATTGACAAGGGCCTCTCGCTGAGCAATCTGAAGATTGAGGACAACGTTTACCTGGGATTAAACAGTCCCCTCTCAAGGCCACCAAGCCCGGCAGCCGTGCCTGTGCAGCATATCATCTGGACAGGTAATTGACCCCGTCTTTGAACCACATCTGTAAACCACAGATAATTAAACCACCGTCCCAGGGTTGACATGAGAATAAAACGGGACCGTGTCTGCCGTGAACCCGATTGCCCTCCCCCCGCCCCCCTCCCCGTGGCTCTGGATCATGTCCTCCTGACGCTGGCTGCCAACAAGCTGCCCCAGAAAGTGGCCAGGGGATGGGCCCATGCTGGCTGTCTCCATGTGCCCCTCCTTTCAGCCCCGGTCACAAGTCCACGGTGACTCTCCCTTCCCTGCACGTGAGAGCACGCGTGAAGTCAGCATCTCATCACAAAAGACTGAGCAGCTTATGAAGGGTCTCGAGGGTCTTTGTCTGCCAAGCAGACTATAAGGTACCGGAAGACGGACTTGGGTTTCCTATTCCTGTTGTTCCCTCCCAGACTCCCTGGACTAACCCGGGCGAGCCGCTGGTGTGCGGTGCTGGACAAAGGGGCCCAGGCCCTGTGAATGCAGTCCCCGGAGGGCCGCCGTCGGAGAAGAGTCCAGCCTGACGTGGCTGTGCGGGTCACAAAAGGGCGCTGGGAGCCGAGGCTTGAGTCGCTAGAGGAGAGATCGCGGGCCCTTGCACACCCAAAGCTCATGCCTCTTCTGTCCCCTGGACAAATCCTGGAAGGCGGGCACGTGCCTGATGTCGGCAGTTCCCCTTCCTCATTGGAGGCTCCCCTACTCCCACCAGATGCCCCAAGACCTATGTTACCTCAACTTCTAGAACTATCACTCACTTTCAGACCAGTTGTGAAATCTACCTCCTTGAGCTCTAAAGCCTTCTATTTTACTTCCTAGAAGTTCTTGGTGTTATGGGGTGGGGGCGGGGGGAGAGAGGACTATTACCCTGCACAGTAATAGTGTGTAAATGCTGATTCTAGGAAGTCAGAAGCCCAAGCTGGAAGCCCAAATCCACCATGAGTAACTAGTTACTCTGAGCCACTAAATATCAGTGTTCCTCACCCAGAAAATTAAGGTAATAATGCTTCTATCACCAGAGCTTCTGTAAGAATTAAAGTTCTGGACCCCAGAACAGCCTCATAATGTAATCGCTGTTACGACTGATGAGATCCTTAAAGGGTAAGTCTCAGAGTTACGTGCCCGAGTTTGACATCCATTACATGGCAGGGCCAGGAGAAGCAGCAAGAAGTCTTTTCAAGAGTTGTCATTCTTGGGCATACCTTGTCCTCCCATCTGTAATTGGAGACTTCTTAAAATAAAAAATATACCTTCCACCTGTTTTATATCCAACTGTATGGTTTTTTAAAACACACACAAAATTCCTAGTAGAGGAATGAAGGAATCTTTTGGGGGGAGGAGTTTGTTTTTTAAAGGAGCGAAGAGCACAAACTCTTCATGGAAATAAGAATCAGGATATAGAAAATTGGAGATTACTTACACACAGCTCCGCTAGAGACAAGAAGAATAGACAAATTTTTCTTCAAAGTCCTCTCTAGACTTGTAACGCTGGTACTAAAAATAGCTTAACCATTCAAGCTGTTGACCTTGTTCATGTCTGCAATTTCTTGTGATCAACCTGCTCATTAGCTTCTGACCATCATCGCTCACTAGAGGGTCACACTCTGCCCCTGAATTCCAGTGGAAAAATGAATGAGCCCATGATGAGTGAAAAGGCTTTTATCAGCTAGGAGAATTGTTTTCCACGTGAACAGAGCTCCCAGGATTTGAGTAGCTGGTTCTCCCCGGTCCCCATCAGGGTTCTGACTGCACTGTGAGAGCCTTGTGATTAAGGACTTGATTACCGGGCAAGGGGGTTGGAGGGAAGTACGAAGGCAGGTGAAGGGAGAGCCTTTTCATGCCACTGTGAAGAGGAGAACCCTTCTCCCAAGTCAAGGGCAGGATATTTCTAAACACTCTCAGAATTCTTGCCAAAGATATATCCAGATCTCCTTCTATGCCTTTGGGTGGAAATATTCTAGTCCCAGGTTGGATGATAAGGCTTCCTCCTCCTTATTTCATGTAGTGGCTGAAATTCAAAAGCTGTGTACTTGAACCAAGGGTAGCCAATTCTCATGAAAACCTGCAAAATGAAAACCTCTCTAAATGGAGCCCATAGTCTCTGGTTCTTCCCATCCTTACTCAGTCTGTCTAATGGATTGCCTTTCCTGCCTGACTCTTGTAGGTGTCTGCAGATCAGTGAGGGCCCAGTCCAAGGCCTGTGCCTTGAAGGCTGTTGCAAATGGGCAGAGAAAGAGCAGAGGCAGTACTCGTGCCCTAGACAGGAGACAGAGAAGCAGCTGCTTCAGAGCCGGAAGGAGAACATGGGATCCCAGAACCCAGTGGTTATCAAGAATGAGGGCTGGTGAAGTTTGACAGGGAAGGTTCTGGAGTTGTCTGGAAGGTGAGGGGACATAGTGAGATGGACCCCAAGTAGAAGAAGTCTAGCAATTCACAGATGAAAGAAAGTGGATTAGGAGCTCAAGAGGAAGCAGAATTGTTTAACAAAGAGGAGTCATGGGCTTGTCCACAGGTTAGGAAGGAGTCAGTGGAGGGAAAGATCCTTAGACCTCCCATCCCAGTTTGCCCAGAACTGAGAAGTTTTCTGGGATGTGGGACTTTCAGCGCTAAAACCAGTAAGATCCCAGGAAAATCTGAACAAGTCTGCCATCCTACAACATGCATGTAGACAGTGTGGGGATGGAGAGAAATAACTGCAGGATCCTGGAAGAGGTAGAAAGGCTAGCTGGAAGAGGAGAATGAATTCTCTCTATATACCAATTTTTATGCCACCAAGAAGTATCTTGGTGCCCGAAAAACACCTGGGTTTGCGGATAATAGAAACCTTCTCAGCTGCTCAGTGAGTTTGGCGCAGAGCTAAAGTCTTGGTCTCCACGCTGGTCCTCATTTCATGCTCTTGCTTAGATCCCTCTGCTATCTAGAGCCTTGTGGTCACTGACCTTCCAGCTCTCCGCTCTCCAACTCAAAGTCAAGCTTTCACAGTTAAGCTGACAAATACAGCTCTGGGAAGCCGAGGGCCCAGGCCAGGCCTCTTCCAAATGCTGCATGGGTGGGAAGCACTCAGGCCTGCAGCAGGTGTGTGGGCTTGCTAGAATGCCCCCCTTTCTTTCTCTCCCACCTGGCCGCATCCCTATAGAGCCCACATCCTCAAATCTCCCTTTGACACTGCCTCATACCCAGCCTCCCCCATGCTGGGCCCACTTATTTCACCAGCGGCTTCAGGGAAGCAGGGTTCAGGCACACAATTCCTTTCTAGGCCATCTTCTCTTAGAATTTAGGAACTTCTCCAAAGCTGACAAAGCTCTCACCCTTATCTCTGGCAGAAGGTAGAAGCAAAGGGGAGTCTTGAAAAGATGGAGCCAGACGATGAGGGAGGAGCTGTGGCTCTGGGTATTAGCCACATCAGACTCTGGGCAAGTAATTCAAGATCTCTAAGCCTCCGTTCCCACATCTGTAAAATGGGTATATAATGCCTACCTCCCGGGGTCAGTCTAATTGAAATAGAGGGATAAACAAAATTCTTAGACACACTCTAAAGAGTTGTAGAAGCCGTGAGAAGCCTCCGGCGCATGCGGCCAGGCACAGGGAAAGCTGCGGGCTAAAGCATCCTAGAATCCCATTACAGAGGCTGTTGGAGCCCGAAGTGATTCACACTCGAGCGGAGACAGGAATAAGACCACAGGCCCACTGGCTAGTGGAGAGCTGGAGAACGTGTGTCCTTTAAAAGGGAGACATTTAAAAATCAGCTAAAAACAAACCCTTTGTGAGCCAAACAAGTATGGATGAAGAAATCTGCTGGGAGAGTGGAGCCTGCCAGTTTATGTCGGCCCAGCTCCTGGAAAGTAGATCTTCTCACCGTAAGCGACACGTTGTCCTGACGATGGGGGAGAGCGGAGGGTTGGTGAGCGAGGCAGGCGGACATTAGGCCCAAGAGGTAATGAGATGCCGAGAGGGACCAGCTGGATTAGTTTGCTAGGGCTGCCATAATGGGCTGCCCACAGACTGGGCAGCCTAAACAACAGAAATCTCTATCCTCAGAGTCCTGGAGGCTACGAGCCCAAGATCAAGGGGGCACAGTTTCTTCTGAGGCCTTTCTCCTTGGCTTATCTTCTCCATGTATCTCCATATGGTCTTTCCTCTGTGGGTCTCCGAATCCTGATTGCTTCTTTTTTATAAGGACACTAGTTACACTGAACTAGGACTCACACTAATCATCTCATCTAACCTTAATTACCTCCTTGAAACCGTATCTCCAAATACAGTCAGATTCTGGGGTACTGGGGGTTACACTTCAACACATGCATCTTGGAAGGGACCCA
>CM052885.1:21435507-21491289 GCA_028534135.1 Potos flavus
GCCATTTGCAACGACGTGGATGGAACTAGAGGGTATTATGCTAAGCGAAATAAGTCAATCAGAGAAAGACAATTATCGTATGATCTCTCTGATATGAAGAATTTGAGAGGCAGGGCGGGGGGTCATGGGGGTCAGGGGGGGAAGTGAAACAAGATGGGATCAGGAAGGAGACAAACCATAAGAGACTCCTAAACTCACGAAACAAACAGGGTGGCTGGGGGGGTAGGGGCGGGTAGGGATAGGGTGGCTGGGTTATGGACATTGGGGAGGGTATGTGCTATGGTAAGTGCTGTGAAATGTGTAAGCCTGATGATTCACAGACATGTACCCTGGGGCAAATAATACATTATGTGTTAATTCAAAAAAAAAGAAAAAAGTTGTATTAAATATTTATATTTTAGGGGCGCCTGGGTGGCTCAGTTGGTTAAGCATCTGCCTTCAGCTCATGTCACGATCTCAGAGTCCTGGGATCGAGCCCCATATTGGGCTCCCTGCTCAGCCTGAAGGAACCTGCTTCTCCCTCTCGCTCTGCCTTTCCCCCTGCTTGTGCTCTCTCTCTCTCTCGAAAACGAATAAATAAAATCTTTTAAAAATAACTTAAAAATAATTATATTTTATGGACAGAAATGTCTGACATGAATTTTGACCCTTTCCTCACTGTTATGAGGCTGGGGGAGCCATCTACGTGCAATTCTGACATTTGCAGGCACCCTAATCATATCTACAGGCAACAGCATCGTCTGGAAAAAGGCATCATGACAAAAAGAAATTAAACATTTTCCAGCAGAGGCTGTTTTGTCCCCCGAAGCACAGATCGGAAACTTCCTGTATCAAAATCCCTAGGGACACTTGTTAAAAACGCACATTCCAGGGCCCTACTCCAGACCTACTGAATCAAAATTTCTAGGGATGGGCCCCACAGAACTGCACTTTTGTCATGCGACCGCAGTGATCCCAATGCAGGCCAAAGCGTGAAAGTCGATGGCAAGGATCGCAGAGTGCCCAGACCCAACCACAGTAAAGTAAACCATGAGATGAGCAAATGGGTGTATTTCACGGGTTACAAGTGATCGTCTGTCTTCCTTCTTAGATCTAGGACTGTATCAATCAGCTTACTTGATTTTCAACCATTTTTCCATCCTTACTGGGGACAGCAAGGAAACAGAGGATGGCTAGAATCCTTCAGGCAAGCAAATCAAGTTTAAGGTCAGGTGTTAGCGACTGAAGGAGGCAAAGGGTTTGCACGGAGATGTTGACCGATCTGCAATGAATATGCTATTCTTGTGGGGTAACAGGGAGGGGGTGTATCTGTGGGATCATCTTTAGGACCAAGCATCAAATGCACACCTGAGACATGGGTGGAGGTCAGGCTTTGACCTAAGGACCGGATTAAGGAATCCCTCTGAGTGCAGCCAAAGGAGCTAGCTTTGACCGCACAGATGCAGTGTCATCCTGGTTCTGTTTTCTCGGGAAGGGACAGCCCACCTTTCTGCCATCCTCACCAAAACTAGTGTCAAGCCCTCTGGTCCTTCCAGACCAACCGCCTGCAGACCCACGAGTTAGGTGGCTGGAGCTCCTCCTCCCCCCCCAACCCTGGAGCCTCCCACTGTGCAGACCAGAAGGCGGCACAGACCCAGGGCAACAGTACCTTGGACGCATAGATGGCCTTCTTATTGGGGCAGTCACGGAGCAGGGACACCTTGAACTCAATGGGGATGCTGCCGAACGCAGGGATCTTATAGGTGCTGGGGCCACGGGTGTGCAGGCTCCCTTCTGGGGAGTAGTGCAGCTCCTCCATGGTGAAGAGGCCAAGGCCCTGCACAAAGGCCCCCTCCACCTGCAAGGCAGACAGAGAACACGGTCACTCTGCTTCCCCCTCCCCCCCAAGGACAGATACTGCTTCCCACACCAGGCACCAAGCCTCACCTGGAGTGGGGCTGGAAAGGAATACAAAACAGCCCTCCACAGCCTACCTGGCCCCCGCCCAGCCTGGGATCACCTATCTGGGCCTTCGCCAGGCACTGAGGTAGGCAGGGCGAAGGCATCAACACTGGAGGCTAGTTTTAGAACTTGTCAGCAATTCCGGAAGACTCACATCATGGTAGACATAATTTTTCATTACAATCTGCCGCTGGGGAAATGGCAACCGGAGCTGAGAAGCTAACGGGCTCCCAGGCGTGGGCCTCCTGTGTGCCAAGTGGGACCACGCACCCGCAGGCAGCCCCGCAAGACAGGAGGGATTTCTGGGATGGAAGATTCAGGCTTTGTGAACTCCCAGCCCTGGCTCGCTCTAGGAGAAGCAGTGCCCCCCCTGCGGCTTACGGATCTCTCGGAGGGCACCTGCCACGCACTGCGGGCCCACACGTCTGTTCTCCCAGTCTCCCTGCTCACCGCGGAACTCGGGGGACTCACCCATGGCCGAGCCCATCACCCCCTTGGTCACCCATGTGCCTTACCTGTCCAATATCAATGGCGGGGTTCAGACTGGAGCCGACATCCATGACAATGTCGGTGCGGAGGTTCTGAAGCAGGGGGAGAACAAAACGCAGTGTGAGAAGAAAGGAAGGTGTGGGATGACAGATGGGGTTTGGGGGCCCTTGAATCACTGTGTCAACCAAACGGCACTTTCAGAAGCAGAGGGCCCCGGGCGCACTCAGGCCAGTGTTCACGGCCCGGTCGGCACTGGCATCGTCGATGCTCAAGTTTGAGTCAGGGCCGGCTGGGCAGGGGATGGGGGCGGCTACGCTCTCCTGTGATCAGGAGTCACCGTGCGCACACCTCTGCGTGAGTGGGAAGGCCGGTTCCCGGGTCCCGGGGCTCTGAACCCGAGTCTGGGTCAATCGTGTCAGGAAGGGAACAACAAACTACGTTCCATGGGCTGATTCCAGCCCAAGCCCTGTTTTTGTAGGACCTGTGAGCCAATAACGGTGTTTGCCTTTTTAAGGGACTGACAAAAATAAAAAGAATATGGCGTGACATGTGAAAATTATATGAAAAAATATTTGCTCGCTGGTCCTTTCTAGGAAGTTTGCCAGGCCGTGATGTCAGATGTTATTTTCCAAGGCAGAAAGTGTGTCTCTACTGGTTCTTGGTGTTTGCAATTCGCTTGTTTCTCCTCTCTTCCCCCTAACTTAGTACAGAGGTTTTGCCAACTCCTTACTTTGTGATCCCCTGTCAGGCAGTCGATTTCCACTTCGGAGCAAGCCACCCCATAGGAGAAGTAATGGAAGGGGCGCCCTGAGTTCGTCTCAAAGTCGTAGCCAAGGTTGGGTGTCCTGGGGGAGAAAAGAGAAAACGTTGCACACATGTTAAGATGAGCATCACCACACGCGCGCACACACACACACACACACACACACACACACACACACACGGCTTGACCCACAAAAATCCTAAGACTCCAAAGGTTTTTTCATTCAGCTGCTCTTCAATTAAAGTCCATGTGTTTTTAATATTTTGAACCTGTTAATGAAATCCAGGTGTTCCAGAGCTTTCTGCCTCCTGTCTGCTCAGTTGTGCCCTAGGCCCTTATGAGAACTATTCTGCACAGCCGAGCGGCCAATAGGATCATCGTGCCAGCCTCTACGTGGTAGAAACGGGACGCATTTGCCCAAGGTCACGAAGGACATGAAGGCCACCCTCCAAAGGATCTGCTGAACTGGAATTCCAGGTCTCTGAGCCAGAGATCTGGCCGATGCCGCCTCTTGGGCCGCTCACCTTTCTCCAGGTGAGAGCGGAGGCCAGCACTCACACGGCGTGGCTGCCCCTGGAACCACCTGCCTGCATGATGCCTTGGCTACGGGCCCCTTCTCAGTTCCAACAAAGGATGTGAGGAAAGTGTTACTGATAAAAGCAGATGCTCTCTGATATTTTTTTTCTTCTTTAATCCTGAGTATCTTATACCACTCCAATTTCACATGAGTCATACGTGTGTGTGCGTCTTCTCACACCTGGAGTTTATAGTCCCTCACACCCGTGTTTTTTGATTCATGCCACAGAAAATCGTGAGCTCACGGGATCAGAATCTGCATGCACGCCAAACCAGCACAGAGCTGAGGGAAAAGGATTCTCCCAGGAGAACTTGCCACCTTCTCTGACCTCGGATTTCACCGTCTTCACTTGGCTGTTCCTTTCTATCACCTAGTTTTATCAACTCTGGAAACGAAGCAAGACCTTCTGAGAAAATCTGCACGTGCGCGTGTGCGCGCGGGTCAGGTATCACATAACCCAGGGGACACTGGCGAAACGTTTGTTTGCCTAAAATACATATGGAACTTTTTCTCCAAACCCATCGACGTGTGAAAGAAAAGGTCCTAGTTAAACTTCCAGGGGAAAGCTAGAACCTTACGGCCGGTAGGAAATATAATCGCATCTTTTCACAGCCTTGGAATCAGATCGGCGAGGTCTCTAGCTCTTCATGCTGCTACTGCATTTCAAAGCAGCAGAAGGTATGTGCTCTTTTCCAATCTCACTTTCAGCACCACTGACTTCTGCATTTTGTAACCAGACCACGTGCTCTAACCCCTCCCGTGGTTCTTTCCAAGGAAAGCCTCCATGCAGAAATCCAAAGCACAGTGCAGAGGAACACACGTGGGTAACTCGGCCCCTGGTTCTAGGAGAACGCCGAGGCAGGGGTGGCTGGGGATGGTCCCACTAGGTCGTTAATGAGGAGACAGGCGCAGCGAGACCCCTGATCTCTCCAAGCGCCGGGAAATACGCTTCCAGACCAGAACCGGATCTTCGGATATCTCGGCTCACGTTCCTGCCTCCTTGGCACACAGATGGGCGGTGCTGAGTATTTTAGAGCATCTTCGGAGTGAAATTAGCAGCAGTCCATTGACAAGATAAGAGTTTCAGGGGAACTGCTCTCTCCCAACCGAAGGCTGAGAGCGTTCGGTGCTGGAGGGGCCTTCAGAGGTCAGGGTGACAAGATGCGGTGAGGCGGGTGAGACCGGCCCTGTACTTACTTATAAAACCCAGTCGCAGACAAGCTCACTGCATCCAGGTAGGCAGCTAAGACCTGAGGAGAGGAGAGAGACAACGGGAAGGGCTTAGCGTGGTTTCCAGAATCCCCGCCCCGGCACTGAGGTTTCATGAGTTCACCCTCCTCTTCTGGAAGCTGGCCAGTCTGTGTACCAGCGGCTGCCCCCTCCACAGCTTTGCCTCACGTGCTCCCTGCGTGAGGAGACCGCACCCGATGCCTCGGGGCTACAGCAGCCACTCAGCGGGTCCTCGCCCTTCGAGGAGCCTCCCCAGCCCGCCGGGGAGCCCAGCCCAGCCACCGTGAGCATCTCAACTACTGCCCGCCTCACTCCCCAGCTCTAGAGCTTTGGAGGACTCCCCATCATCTCCAGAGCACGTGCTCGACGTTCAGGACGCCAGGGCTGTCTCTGCCTTCAGGTCTCACACGCATCCACGCCTGCCGAGCTTGAGGGGCAGCTCCCTCCCAGCCCCTCCGTGTCCCCACAGCACTACACCTTCATGCTTGCGGTTCCTCCACTGTATCTGCCCAAATCCTTTCCCTCCCTCAATGTCCAGCTCAACCTGCCTGTGTCTCTACGCTGAAATCCAAACTACCAAAATCAGCCTGGATTCGTGTGGGATTTACGTGTGTGGGATCCGTGAGTGTGGGAAGGGAAGTGGCGGTCAGTCACATGAGGCACAGGAAAGGGGGGATCTGAGAGAAATAGCTTCTTTTCTTTGGGTCTATAGAGGGAAGCATACGCTCTCTGACTGGGTCATGTGTGGGCTCACTCTATATGTTACCGTTGTGCCCACTTTTCCCACCCCAACTCTGGGAGATGATAAAGTGGTGCTGCCACTGAGGCGTCTGCTTGTTGGAAGAGATGCAGCCTCCCGCCAGAGAGAGACATCCCTGCGGCTTCCCTCTGAGGGTCCCCGACACACAGGCCTCCAAACCAGAAACCAGAGAACTGGGCTCCTTCTTATTACGAGTGCTTGCCTGTCACTTCTAAAAGCCACAGGAATGATATAAACTCTTGGGAAATGTCTTTTTCCCCCACTCCTTCGCAGATGGAGCCTCAGCGGACTCCAGAGCTGCAAGAGGAAGCGCTGCTAGGGGCAGCCCTCCGACAGCAGGAGGTTTGAAGAAAACCAGGTTCATCAAGACTGAGGACGAGTGGGGTGTGGAAACCAGGCCCAGGGTCAGGCCCATTCAGCAGTCACCCCACCTTCCGAGGCTCAGGGCAGCCCATCTCCCAGTCCTCACAGGGTTGTCAAGATCCTGGATCAAAATTTTTCCTCAGGTGACTTCCCTCGACTATGAAAACCACAGAGAAAGGGGCCCGGCAAGGTGGAGCATTTACTTGCCCTGTGAAACCACAACAAGCACTTCAGCTTCTCTGCCTGTGACTAGATCATGTCCCTATTCCTGCTGCAGGAGGGACGGAGAGCCTGCCTTTAATGTCTCTCATTTTCAAAAGCAACTTGGATCAGCTCAGACTTACCCATTCTTCCCAGGTGCCAGTAGGATTCTTTTTCTTGAAAGGCTCCAGCCTTTTCAGGATGGTCTGACAAGCTTCCTAAGAACACACCCACCGCATACAAGAATATCAATCTTCTGCATTTCCTGGCCCAGGCAAAAGCCCAAGGGCCTCAGCAAGGCCACCTCCAGGTAATACTGTGCCCACGGTGCCATTCCGATGGCCTTGCCACTCTCTCAGGAATGACTGAGACCCAGAGTGGAAGCCATAGGACCCCACCAAAGGGACCGGCATTGGCCCTTGCTGGGAGAACACCCAGTTCTTAGGCTACAGAAGATGAAATATTTGAGGGATCCCAAAGGAGATGACTTCTCCCATCACATTCTTTTCTTAATTACGTCCCCCACGTGGAAAGAGAAGCAAGTGGGTCTGACCTGGCCAACCCCAAAATCCAATTCTAATCTCAGTCCATAGTCTTAGGACCAGTTCTAACACTGGGAGTATATCTTTCCAGAATGTTCCTTGTGACCCTCCGTATCTCCTCCCCATCCTACGCCCATCCTTCTTGGCTCTGATGGAAGTGATTATGGCTCTTAGGCCTCTCTTTCAGCCTGGCATCAGGAGGAACAGCATTCTCCTGGATAAGAGAGCCAAGGCATGGCCACAGCCAAAGACCGACAAGGACCATTCCAGCTCCCACCCCAGGGGGCTCTCTAGGCCCAAAACCCTGGGCTGGCCCTCAGCTCCAGGGGCTGCCCCTCAGTTCCGGGAACTGCTCTTACATAGATAGCCTGTCCGTTGAGGTCAGCACTGACGGAGGCGGCCGTGGGAGAGGTATTGGGCACGGTGTTAGTGCTCGTCTCGCTGATGTAAATCTTAGAGGTGGGGATTTTCAGAGCTCTGCTGGCCACCTGGGAAGAGAGACAGTATCACCCTCTCAGGGAGGGGTTAGCATGGGGCTTGGCTGCCTTCTCCCCAAGACAGACTCAGGTTCACTCTTGTAGGTAACAAAATAATTTTATAAACTATAATCCTATTGAGACTGGGATGTTCTCATACCTGTCTCAGTTTGAAGCAGAACTTTATGGAGTGATTTTGTTGGATAAAGAAATTCATAAACCCAATGGTGACTCACAGCACTTTTTAAAGCTAACCTTGGCTTTTAAAAAAAATTCAATTCGGCCAGTCGGTGAGCCAAACAGATGTGCCAACTCTAGTCCTGTTCCAATATCTGAGCCCCACTCCGTAGGGGAAACTGGCTGCCTTCATGCCCACGGCACACCCCTTTATACACGGCTGGGCAAGGGCATCCAAAAGATGTGACCCCCCCCCAGTTGACCCTTGAGCTGGACCTGGTGGCCCGGAGGCTCCTCACCCCTCCCCCCATCCTTGGAATATGGGTTCTGCTTGCCTTTCCTGCTCCCAAAGGCTGCTCCAAGGTCACGACCTCCAAGGATGATGACGTGGCATTGAGAACACCTACACACGACCTTGACTAAACCCAGTTAAGGCCTCTCTCTCTATAAACTTTTAAGATTCGGTGGGCAGCCGTGGGGATCATTCGTCTTGCGCCTTCCAAGACAAGCCTCTTACGGAAGTTCCCTTTGCTTATGAAAACTGTGACCTGCCAACCTGGGCCTCTTTTTTCTGTCTCTGAATATAGGGACCCATGTCCAATCACGCCCGGGAAGCTCCCCCAGGAGCTTGCAAACCAACACAGTCACAGAACCCTAGAATGTTGGCAACAGAAGTGACCTCGGGGGTCACCTGGCCAAGCCCTTTGCACAGATGAGAAACAGAGGCCAGGAGGGGAGAAGACTTGCCCGAGACCACATGTAAACGGACGGCAGGGCCTGGCCAGAGCTGGGGCCTCTTCCCCTTGTGTGGTGTGCCGCGGCTCAGCGTCTCAGCACACCCTCCCTCCCCGGGCGCCGCAGGGCCAGAGAGGGATCCCGGTGTCCAGGCCACTCACCTGGACCATCTTGGTGTGCAGGCCTTGGCCCATCTCCATGCCCCCGTGGGTCAGCAGCACGGAGCCATCTGTATACACGTGAATCAGGGCTCCTGCCTAAGGGAAGGGTACCAAACACAAAATTCAGTAAATCCAACCTTGACTTGAGGCTTGGGACGAACGGGGCTGGAGCCCAGGAGAAAGAAAACCAGCGGCAGCATTTCGGATAGAAACCTTAGACAAAACCTGCAGCGGTGTCAATCTCGTGATTTAATGATGTAGCCCTTCAACAGTCTGCGAACATTTTCCTATTCCTCTATGTGTCTCCCATCCTCAGAAGGAAGGAAGTCAGTTAAATGTCTTTGTGTTCACCCTACGGATGAAGCCAGGGATCAGAAGGGCAGAGTACCTGTCTGCGGCCCTACAACCAGCAAGAGGAAGAACTAGAAGTTGAGCCCAGATCTCTAAGTCTCATGCTGCCCTCACTGACCTGTGCCATTCTGGACAAACAGGAATATGCAAGTTCAACTTCATTTAAACAGCAGAGAGCCTCTCCACTCAGCTCTGTTACCAGTGACAATGGCCCTTCCTTTGCAATACTGCACACAGAAGGGGAAATGGGGCCCCAGCCCAGTGCAGCAGGACAAAATTATATAAACCAATACCTGGTTCAGAAAAGGAAGAGTGAAGCTTATTCCAAACTTGGTAGGAATTATGCACAATCCTCTCTTCTTCCAACAATTCTCCCTGGAGAAAAAGGAAGATTCTCATAGAACCTTCTCTATCATGTTTGTGTCAGCTCAGGCATAGTGTCAGACAACGTCTTTGCAAAACTGGAACAAGGCATCTTTGGAACTGCCCACATAGTATTTACCACAACTGAGTTGTGCCCCAGTTGGGTAAACCAAATGAGAAAGGTCAGATTTGGGTTCTGGGTCCTTCTGAGCAGCTGAAGCAGGGCCCACCCCTGAGAGCCTGGACTTAGAAGTATTGTCACTTCCCCCCAGAGTGGGGTTCAGACGGGGTCAGGGTACCCTGGTGATCTTGGACTGTGACTGTCCCACGGATGAACTGGGTCACACCTTGGTGATGATCCCGGTAACACATTCCCTGTGCTTTCTATTTAGTTTTCTGGGTATCTCGGTGAGGAAACAGAGTCAGTGTTGTAATTATGCCCACTTCACAGATGTTGAAACTGAGGCCCAAGCTGATGGAGTGACAGCAAGGTCATATTTACAGATTCATGTCAGAGGCAGTGTGTAACTGTGGTGTTCGGAGTTCTGGGCCGGCGTGCCCCTAAGGTGGACGAACGTAAAGACGAACCATACTGATGGACAATGATGCTGAGAGCTGGCCGTAAGCCCATCTGCTCCCAGGCTCAACAGCATTTCAGTATCTTAAAGAGATGGCTACGAAAGGGGCCGCAAACTCAGCCCTCCCGCGAGTTATCCGTTAAGTTATTAGCCTGGTATCTGAGTTCAGCCAAGAGGCTGCAGAATATGAGCCCCAAGAGGGCACCGGCACATGGGACTCCTCCCGTCCCCGTGCTTACTCATTGAACTTGTCGATCGCGCTCCTCCGGGCATGATACTGAGAGCTGGCTAGGCATTCGTCCCAGCACCTGGACAAGGTGAATGCCTCAAGCTTCTGGTTGAAGTGTGTCAGGTCCCCTTCCTTATACAGGTTTTTCCTCCGCACCTTTGCAAGGAGAGAGACACTGAGGGCTCGCTGGTGGCAACGGATGAAGGGGTACAACCTCAAGTTAAGCTTCCGACCCCCGCCACAGCACCTGCCTCTCCTCTGCCCTCCCGGGAGATGCCCAAGACACAAAGCCGCTGTCCCCTCAAAGTAGGGGTGACCCAAGCCACCAAACTCCCGGCTGACTTACTTCCTCTGCCGGGAGCCCGCAGGTCAGAGCGACTTCACTCATCCAATACTCGGCAATGAGCATCCCCTGCGGCCCCCCAAAACCCCGGAAGGCTGTGTTGGAGGCCAGGTTGGTCTTGCAGAGCCGCCCAGTGCCCAGGATGTTGGGGATTTTGTAACAGTTGTCCATGTGGAAGAGGGCTCGTTCCATTATCTGCAGCAGAAGAAACCAAAATGGGAGAGAAGAGCATGGCGATGTTATCGGCTCCTCAAAAGAGGGACTTAAAGGGCTGCACCCCCTCTGTCTTTCCCAGCCTCGCTTGACCCCTCAGGCCCAGGTTATTTCTTCCCTGGTATGCAACACTCCTGGGCTCCCGGCCTCTGTGTCTCCACCCTCTCACTTAATCCTCAAACAAAATACAAGGTCATTTCAGGTCAACCATTTGCTTAAAAATGCCACCTATTATCTTGGGAGTGAAGTCTGTATATCTTTCAGCGTGGAATTCAAGACTCTTCACGACCTTCCCCCAGCGTATTTTTTATCCTCTCTCCTGACTATACGTTCCTCTTACCTGATATGCCTCTCCTCTCCTTCCCCACCTACTAACTAGCATCCCCATTCAGATCCTCGCTGCGGAAGCCCTTTCCAGACTCTCCAGTTAGGATTGATCACTTGCCTCTTCAAAAAAAAAAAAAAAAAAATAGGTGATCTTATGAATTAATTTTAAGTAGTTTGTATTCCCATTAGAGTTGTATGGCAACCAGCTTAAACAGTCAAATACTTCTGTAAGTTTGTGCTGTGCAAAATAGCAGCCCCCACTTTCCTTCCTTCTACTCCACTTAGAGTTCTCCTAGCTCATTCTTTATCAGCTCTTATACACTAACTTCCACGTCTCTAAATAATGCCTTCCGCTGAAACTTCTTGATGTTTTCAGTTATAGAATCTTATATTAGATATAATTATATAATATATATAATACTTATATTAATATATATAATACTTATAATATATAATATATCATATATCATATTGTATCTATATTGTTATTTGTATATATATTGTTTTATTGTTAGAGAAAAGGGGGATTTCATTCTCGCCTAACCCCCATTCCCGAAATCACATCATCTTCCTGTCCCCTATCCTCACCATATAGTTATATTTCGACCTGATCAATAATCAGTTTGATATCATCCTTTAAACATTACTGACCGCTGAACCACCTAGTTAGACTATGATTATTTCTCTCTTTCTTGATAGCATTCCTCCCCCCCTCGGAGTTAATAATTATCTTTACTCTTCCATTTTATTAGTTTTCTATGCAATTATTACTAAGTAAAGTTTTCCCCAGTGCTAGAAATGGGTTCTCAATATGTTTGAACACTCTAGACTTCCTAGCAGCCTTATCTTTTTGAAGAAATTATTCCTGGAGACTTCTGGCTGACTGCGATGTCAACGGGCAGTCCATTAGACCCGCTCTTCTGCTGTTACCTTGGGATCTTCCCCTCACATTCATCCCAGATCTCTTTGCCTCTCTCCCTATTAAATCTCCCCTTCCTGGAACCCACATTTTCCCCTTTCCTAGTCTTACACTCTCATTTTGTTGGAGTACATTCTTGAATATCTTCTCAAAAAAAAAAAGTATATAGAGAGGAACATTTTTGAGACTTGCATGCCTGAAATGTCATTCTTGTACTCTCATCCTTAATGATTCAGCGTATATAGGACTGTAGGTTGGAAATAGTTTTTCCAGTTTCTCTCAGCATTCTGAAGGCAATCCAATCAATGTCTTTCCAATTCTTGGAAATAGTTGTCTTTTCCTTCCTCGAAATTGCAAAATCTTCTTTACCCCCAGGTTTCTCCAAGTTCGCAGTGATGTAACTTAGCATAGGTCTATTTTCGTTCATTGTGCTGGTTACTGGATGGGCTCTTTTAATCTCAAAATGTATGCCCATCAGTTTGGGGGCATTTCCTGAGTTACTTCTTGACAGTTTCCTCCTCTCTCTTATTTCTTTCTCTCTGAAACTTTGATTATTTGGATCTCCTGGATGAGTCCTTGAATTTTGTTGTATCTTCTCTCAGATTTTTCCATATTTTTTTCCTTTACTTGGGGAGATTTATTCAAGTTTCTTCCAGCCCTTCTGCTTTCAGAGTTTTAATTCACCAGAGTTCATTTTTATTCTCTGACTGTTCCATTTTTATGGCATCCTATTCTTTCTTGAAGGTATAATAACTCATCTCTCTGATGAGACCAATGGCAGCTTTTATTTGTTGGTTTCATTTGGGGTTTGGTTTACTTCCCCGTGTATAGTCTCTCTTTCCCACAGGTTGCTTTTTGTGTCTTTGGTTATTTCAGTCTTAGTCATCCTAGATGCTTTTAGTATGTCTCAATTAATTCCATTTTTGCTTTTCCTTAGCACTCTATCAACTTGTACTTCCATTTCATTTTGGCTTTTATTATCTGTCTCCCCCACCACCCTGTGAACTTCCTGAGGGCAGAAACAAAGCCATATATTCTTCTTTATGTTGCCACTCTAGGCACTCAATAAATGTTTGCTGAATTGAATTTAAAAGCTTCTAAGATCTTTGGGGACAAGCGCTGTATCTTTTTCAACCTGATTTTTCCTACAACACCAAAAGGCATGTGTTGCGAATGGTGAGAATGCTAAATGTGTTTCTTTTTTGAGACGTTTTCACACTAGATCTGAAGTGTGAAGTTTTCTAATTGAGCCATTTAGCCCCTAGCAAAGAGGAGAAACACAGGGGGTGGGTATTCATGGGAACTTCTGTTTTCCCTGAAATGTGACTTATTTTTAAAAGAAGAATCTATGCGTATATAACTAACATGGTTATAAAGTTAAGATTCTAAAAAATTATAAAAAGTAGTATCACAAAGGTAACTGTTAACTTCCAGAATTAACAAAGATACATATCTACATTAGACTCATAGGAGGGGCGCCTGGGTGGCTCAGTTGGTCGAGCATCTGCTTTCTGCTCTGGTCATGGTCCCAGGGTCCTGGGATGGAGCCCTACATTGGGCTCCCAGCTCAGCAGGGAGCCTGCTTCTCTCTCTCCCCTCTGCTCATGCTTTCTCTCTCACATTCACAAATAAATAGGTAAAATCTTTAAAAAACAACAAAACAACAAAGACTCATAGGAGAATGTTCAGAGTAGCATTATCCATAAAGGCTAAACACTGGAAACAACTCAGATGCTCATCAAGTGGTGAATGGAAAACAAAATATGGTCTATCCATACGATGAAATATCATCAACAGAAAAGAATGAAGGACTAATGCATACTATAACAGGGATGAACCTAAAAACATTAATATGAAGATAAAAAGCCAGACACAAAATATTACATAGTACATGAGTCTGTTTACATGAATCAACTACAAGAGGAAAATCTATAAAGACAGAAAGTAGACAGTGGGTGTCTAGGCCTGGGGTGGGAGGGTGAGAACAGGAGCAGCTGCAAGTGATCACTCTGAGGTGATGAAAATGTTTGAAAACTAGATCATGATAATGGTTGCATGGCTCTTTAAATTTACTAAAAACCATTAAACTATATACTTCAAATGGGTGAATTTAATGGTGTATAAACTATACTTTAATGAAACTGTTACTAAAAAAAAAAGAAATTCAATTCATTCCTTAGAATTCAAACATCACAAAAATGTATTATAAAGGAAATGACAGTGAGTGCCCCCCTTGACCCACCCAATCACTGTTTAGTGTATATTCTTCTGGAATTTTCCATGCATATCATTATATCTATTGTGTGTGTGTATATATATATATATACACACACAATAAAGGCATATGTTAATTTTACATACATATACACACAATGTCACTAGACCATGCATCAAGGTTTGTAACTAACTTTGCTTGCTTGGCCAAGTATCTTGAAAAAGCAGGAAGGATTTCCAATCAGGAAAGGAATATGATTATCTTTGGGCTTTAGAGATGAGCCAAGGGTGGGGAACCTGACAGTGGGGACCCATGGGGCGGCTACCACCACAGTGAGGCCTGGGCCAGGGTGGCTATGGGGCCCGCCCTTGACCTCCCAGTCACCCACCGCCCCACTCCCACCCCCAGGTACTTACGCTCTGGGAGAGATCAATGGAGTTCCCCGCATTGCTATAGTGCTCCACCTTCAAAGCCACCACCTTCCCATCCTTCATGAAGCCAACCTGATGAGGAGAGGGAATTCTCACCAGTGCCCTTCGTCTGACAACCCGAGTTGTCACCTCCCACCTAGGCTGCCTGAAGGAAGCGGACAAAACAAGACATCCCACCATGAAAACGAGGTCACCAGAGCTTAACGGGTGGAGCAGAGAGGAACTAACATCTCTCCGGGGACATTCCACGGCTCCTCAACCCTGCACACACCTTCTCCCTACACCCCTCCTTCCTCCTACCTACGCCTGGCTTCCGGTTGTGTGAGAGGGAGTGGGGAGGCAGAGAGGGGAGGGCCGGGCAGAAAAACCGAGAAAGAGACAGCGTTTGGCCAGTAGACACCAAGTTACACCCCACACAAGCAGGGGTGTGCTTTCACATCCTTGACTTTACGTAGCCATCCCTAAGTGAGGAACTAGGATTCAAAGACGAAGTTACTTTCTTTGGGCCCACGAGAATTTGGGAATAAGGGAAATACAATCCCTTTGGGGGAGTTCATCGTGAAACAAAATCAGAAGAGGTCACAGGGGAGATGTTCAAAGCCAGCTCATGGAGAGAAGGGCTCCCAGACCGGGATCTGGCAGGTTACACTGGTGTTTAGAGGGACAGGATGCATGGTTATCTACAGGGACCCAGAAAAGGGGTGGTCCCACAGGGGAACTGGCAGTGACCAGCCATACCCGGTCTGATGGGGCAGGTGCCCACCCCCACAACTTGGGCCTGTCCAGGCCCTGGGCAGTTTCAGTTTTCATTGTGAGTTACTAAGCACTAAGCAGCCATTCTGGCTTTTACAATGGGCAGTGAACACATGAACATCAGGACATTCTGCAGCACGGATTTACCCCAGGGCTGCTGAAAAGTCATGCTACTCAGCCTGAGTGGACAAAGGTCAGATATAGACCAGAGTAAACTCGCAAAAGGCATAAACACCAGGCCAGGTGGCCGGCCAGCATCACCCCTCTATGTTGCCGTTGGCCAATTTGAATTTTTCTCGCGGCTATTTCTTCTTTGAACTTCTACAGGTAGTCAGGAATAACATTCAGAGTACGTCCTAGGATCCCTGGATCTTCATCCCCAGCTGTCCCAATGAGACGGCACTGTCCCTCCCATCCGCGGCATAGCTCCCGACATCTGGAACCTTGTATTTGGCCAAGAAGGGATGTCTGCCGCCGGTTATCAGCATGTCCTCATCGCGATCCAGCATGCAGCGCACAGGGCGGCCGGTCCTGAGGGAGGCATCAGAGGCTTAGAACCCCGGGCGCCTCTGCAACGGCCCGTTCCTGTCAGTCCCGGGGATGAAAATAGCACAGGACACTTCTCTTTCCACCAGACACACACGGACCCATGCAGGGCTGCCTCACTGTCTAGCTCTCTATGCACTGTGCTGGACAAGGCGGGGAACAGAAGTATGTGACATGTGCCCTGGCCCCCAGGGCCCTCACAGCCAGACAGGGGAGACAAGACATGGATCCGTGTGTGGAACACAAAGAAACAGGTGGTGTTACCTTCACCCCAATGCCCAAGAGTTCTAAAAACAGAAGGCTGGGAAAATTCAAAGCAAGGGGAATCTACTTCTAAAAGGGGGAAATCCAGAAAGTCTTCCTGGTAGAGGCAGCCTTATTCTCCTTCCCAGGAGCTGGCAGGGAAGACTCACTTGTATGCAGCCAGGGCCACTGCCGTGGACAGCACAGTGCTCCGGGTCTCTTTCCCTCCAAAGCCTCCTCCGATTCTCTTCACTCGGACCAAAATCCGGTTTGCTGGAACCCCCAGCATGTTCGCAACAAAGCTCTGTGGACAAAAGAAAAATTACTTGCACTTGAGTGTATCATCTGGACTTACTTCAGGCCTAAGCTAGAGCTTGCCCAACATCCATGAGCCTAATTACTGATGTGACTGTGGAGACATTCCTTGATTCCAGAAGCTCCCCGCCCCCCACCTCCCCAGGCAGCCCTTAAGCTGGTGGTGCTGGGGTCCAGCACTCCAGACCCTAAATCCCCTTCTAGACCCACCCAGATCTCCCTTTTTCCATGTCCCACACTGCCATGCCTGGTCTGCCAGATGCTCCCCAGTGTCCTCCCCGGGCCCAGGAGCTGACCCACAGGACGCCTACCTGGGTCTTCATGGTGTTCTGGGTAGACACAAAGAGCTCCATCTCCCCCTGCTCGCCTTTCGGGACAGCGATGGTGCACTGCGTCTCCAGGTAGAAGTGCTCCTGGCCACCAATGTACACCTCGCCTGGGGGAGCAACAAGACACCCCAGTGATCTCAACTTTGCTTAAGGAGAGTTGGGCCCTGGGCAGGAACCAACCACTCACAGGTAACCTCCAGGTTCCCAGCATCGGTGGAAAGGGGCTCAAAGCCTTAGCCATCTGCGAGCCGAATCCCCCACCCCAACAAAGAAACCAGAATGATCCCAAATGCATCAGGCATGTTAAACAAGTATTGTAGAATTTTGGAAAAGGTAAAGAAGGAATTAACAGATGTGAACGCAAAGCTGAAAATGAGAACATCTGAAACTGAAGGTATCCGGCCAGTAGGAGAGCTGGCTCGCCAGTGACTTAGCAGCATATGAGGGATGGTGTCAGCAGCCTGGTCAGCAGCCCTGCACCGTGTGGGAGCTGTGGGGGGTGGGTGAGGAGGAGAGGAAGGGGAGCGCCCTGGCTGCAGATGGGTCAGGACTATCTTCAGGCCCACAGTGGGAGGCCAGGACGTGTGGCCGCTACCTTCCCTGCACAGTCTTCCAAATGTGACACAAGACCAGCTCCCGAAAATCACTTAGGTCTAATCTAGCCCTGAGACAGAAGGGCAGAGATGAAGATGACAGAGGGTCTTTCCCTGCCAATGTCTACTATTTGGTTACAAACATCAGGAGGACTCTTCTGGTAAAAATTCACTCCTCTGCTCCAGGACCCAAGGTCCAGCCCTTGAATTTAATTCGTAAACCAGGGCCAGCCCATGCCCGGGACCCCCAGGGTACCAGCTGTACCTGAAACAACATTGTCTGCTTCCGAAAATCCCTTCATGAGGTCTCCTTTCCCCATCTTCTGCTCAGACCCATAAAAGGAGTTGTTTTTTATAGCATCCTGAGGACAGAAAGAAGCTTCAGTGACTGGATTTTCAGAGAAGGAAGGTCCAGGAAGAGAACCTGCTGGAACTCCCTCTCTCTTCTCACACAGACATCTCTACAAACATCTTACACAGACTTAAAGTAAGCTTGCCTGTGGCCTGGGGGGTTGCATTCCTCCATTTCCTCAGAGATAAGATCCAAGGTGGACAACCTTGGATATTAAGGAAAAGTAGGGTCCCTCAGGGAACCAAGGGGAGCTGGCACTGGGAAGGAGGAACCTAGTTTGGCCACTAGTGGACTGAGTCTGGGACCATGATGGGGAAGGTTTTAGAAGACCACACAAACCCGGGACTGGAAGACATTTAGAAATCCTCCCCGGGGTGCCTGGGTGGCTCAGTTGGTTAAGCAACTGACTTCGGCTCAGGTCATGATCCTGGAGTCCCGGGATCGAGTCCCACGTCAGGCTCCCTACTCAGCGGGGAGTCCACTTCTCCCTCTGACCTCTCCCCTCTCATGCTCTCTCTCTCAAATAAATAAATAAAATCTTTTTAAAGAATTAATTAATTAATTAATTAATTAAAGATTACAAAATAAAAATCTTCCCCAAAGGATCCCAATAAAGGTTCCTCCAGGGACAGGGAGCTCAGCCTTTTCATGCGGCCCTTTCTCAGTTACCTCAATTGTGATAATGGCTGGAAGTTCTTCATAAGTGATTTTCACCCCTTGAGCGGCTCTCTGTGCATGTTCTGGGGTGTCAGTGACCACAGCACCAATGATGTGCCCAACACAAGTCACCTGCGACAGAGCCAGACCATTTAAGAACATCATGTCCTCCTCATGAAGCAAATTATTTTTGATTGCTCAAAAGGCAAAGGAAGTCTTTGCCCTCACAATTTCCTTAAGGTACATTTCAGGAATGCCCTGGGGTCTTTTCATGTCTTTGTCCTACTATTTGGGATTATGTGCTTCTTCATAATTGTTTAGAATCAGTAGAACTGGAATAGGACTCGGAGATCACTAGTGTCTGGTTGGCACACTCACTTCATCTTAAAGACCAATTCTGATGATTTACTATGGCAGCTTGTTGAGAAGTTGCCCAGGTTAGAACGTGGCAACTGATTAGTCATGTCTGCAGAGAGCAGATGTTTCCTGGGATAGAATGTGGCAATTGATTAGTCATGTCTGCTGTGAGCAGCAGAATGGGAGATATGCCAGTATGAAGTCTCTCTGTTGACTCAGAGCCACTCTTATATCCTTGTTCTTCAGGTGAAGAGATGCAGACGCAGAAGGCAAGGCACATTGCTAGACCACGACTAAATCTTAGTGCTGACTTCCAGTTTCATTTTCTTCTGCCACCCCACTCCCTTTTATCTTATTTCCAGATTTACATCCAAAAGCTTCTCAAAGGCAGCAATCATGTCTTATACTTCATCTAGATGTCCAGAAGCAGTAGTTCCCAAATGCTGGTTATTAGACTGGATGACCCATAAGCCAGTTTTTCGTTAGATTTATTGAATAAGGGTTGTCATTTTCTCATTACTTAACAATTCAGTTCCTTCACAGGTAATTTTCTTCCAACATCCCCCAAAACATAAACCAAAAAATAAAATAAAATAAAATAAAGTTGTCTAATTCATCACTTTGGAATATGAGGTTTCTAACACTAAAAACCCATACGATCTCTGATCGTTCTCTCTTGAGGACCCAGCTAAGTTGTTGACTTAATTGATTAGTGCTCTGGTGGTTACACCTGGCTGATTCTCACTACCTATTATGCCAGCAGGGGTCTTAGACGCTCTTGAAGTTTGTCAAAGTAATTTGTTCTTCTGTCAAATAGAGTCCTTGTGTCTCATGGTTGTAGTTATGATTGCTCTTCTTCACTTGCATACTAATAATAAAGTGAATTTGCCCTTTGGCAACAGCTACTCATCTCTAATTTGCATTTGATCTGTATTGGAATTGTAAAATGACTGTCTGAGAACTATCCTAAAAGTATATGGATTTTTGTAGCCGCCATCTTGAATGTTTGGAAAGTGTGTGTGTGGGAGGGGGCAGAGCTCCGTATATCAGTAGATGAACTTTCATATAAGTGAATTATCAATACACATAGTGATGGTATTGTGATTTCTACTCTGGTTAGCTTGTTTGCCATATTTTTATTTTCTTTAATAAAAGAGCTTAACATTACACCCTTAAGAATATAACTGGTAGTTCAAAAACAATCACCAGTCTTGTTTTAATGCCCCTTTGGTTGGAAATCATCCTACTGTGTGCAATTAGAAACCTTCAGTTAAATAAACAAGTAAACACTAAGGGAAAGTTCAAAGTGCCACCAAACAGACTCCGTCCCTTTACTGGTTGTCCTGCACCCTGGCCAGTCGCATGATGGCCACAGTATGTTCAAATATGGAATCTCTTCAAGATTAGGTATTTGGTGGCATGAGTATAAATTAAAACTCAAGCGTTCATTCCACTAACTTCATATCTAAAAAAATCCAAGACCTACCTCATCCTTTGCAAAGACCGTTTCATCATTAAAAAGTCCCGTTGTATTATTCCCAGGAACATCCTCAGCAGAGATAAAGCAGACGAACCCTGGCACCTTCTGAGCTTCTGAAATATCTATGGACCTGTAAGAATGAGCACAGTGAGGGGCGCAGGCAGGAAGCCAGAGCAGAAGACCCGCCACCCCCTGGATACTTCCATCCTCACACTGATGGTTTTCCTCCACTCAAATTCCACCCTCCTCCACCTTCTAGTCTGTTCTAGTCTATCCTATCCTATATTCTATATATTATCTTATCCTATCCTATTCCATTGGGCAAAAGCTCATTGAATGCTTACCCTGTGAAGGCCACCATGCTGAGTGCTGTGGGGGACAGAAGATGAATAGGACAGCCCACCCCCATGGACCTTCTACTAGGGAACCAAATCACGGTGAGTAGCATTGACTCTTTTTAAAAAAAATTTTTTATTAACATATAATGTATTTCTTGTTTCACGGGTACAGGTCTGTGAATCATCAGTCTTACACAATTCACAGCACTCATCATAGCACATACCCTCCCCAGTGTCCATAACCCAGACACCCTATCCCTCCCCCACCACCCCCCAGCAACCCTCAGTTTGTTTCGTGAGATTGAGAGTCTCTTATGTTTTTTCTCCCTCCCTGGTCCTATCTTGTTTCATTTTTCCCTCCCTTCCCCCCATGACCCCTTGTCCTGCCCCTCAAATTCCTCATATCAGAGAGATCATATGATAATTGTCTTTCTCTGATTGACTTATCTCGCTTAGCATAATACCCTCTAGTTCCATCCACATCATTGCAAATGGCAAGATTCCGTGTGTTTTGATGGCTGCATAGTATTCCATTGTATATATATACCACGTCTTCTTTATCCATTCATCTGTTGATGGACATCTAGGCTCTTTCCATAGTTTGGCTATTGTGGACATTGAGCAGCATTGACTCTTGAAAGCTCTGGCTCAAACCCACATCACAGCTAATTCCCACACAGACTCAGCACATTAGGGCCCTTGCTGCAACACTGACCGGATGGTCTTGAACATCGTCACACGGCCCAATTTCTCTCCCCACCTTCATGGAGCTATCCCAGAACGGTGGCGCACCCCGGCCCTCAGCAGGCCTGAGAGGGAGAATGCCTGGAGACTGTCCCTTATAACAGTCTCGCCTATGTACCGCTCACTCTGGCCCAGGCCCCCATGGGGAAATAGCCCCGAGGCACCTCAGAGAAAAGTATGGAAACTATTCTGAGTACCAACCAACTTCCAAACAGGCAATCCACATCAGAACCCCCCGAAAGTCATCGTCATTATTCCCAGGTTACATGTGGGGAAACTCAGTTCAAGGAAATTGAGTGGCTTGTCCAAAGTCACCCAGCCAGAGCGCAGCACTGCTGGGGCGAGGGGAGAGATTAGGTGACGAGAAGCCCAAGCCGGGTCCACTTCCACTGCACCTCCCTGCCTTCCCCGCGCAGGCAGCCCGGAAAGCCCGGATCTTTGCAGTTACTACAGAATCCCCCATGCTCCTACTACAATCATTCACACATTGCTCGGATGGAGCCAGGTTCTCTGAATGTAGACAACGTAGGTCATGGTCAGTGCGGGTCAGTAAGCGCTCAAGACAAGGACAAAGGCAAATGAAATTGCCCTAGAGCAAGCAACCGTATCATCGTAAACAAACTTTTTTTTTTTTCCAGAATGCTGCAGGGCTTTACTTATCTGTTAGCTTTTATCTGTGTCCGTGTTACAATTCCCGGACCTGTCTCCAGGCGGCTGGGAGCAGCAGAGGAAAACCCAATGATGAGGAGACTGGGGACGGCTCTGTGTTTCATGCCCACTCGCAAATCACAGTCGGCCTCCGGCCGGAACATCCAGAGGCCGTACAGCCCGGCGGCCGATGCTGCCTGGCTTCAAACTCTGGCTTCGCTGCCGACTCTGGCTTTGCCAGCTCTGGGATCTGGGGCAAGTAACCAACCGTGTTCGTACCTGTCTCCTCATCTGGAACATGGGGATAACGGGACCTGCCGAGAGGGTTGCTGAGGGGACTCAATGTGCGAATACATGGAAAACGCTTTAAACCAAGCTGCACCCGATATTAAGTGCCCTATGAGCATTGGGAATTATTTTTTTTTTTCTTGAAGATTTTACTTATTTATTTGACAGAGAGGAGAGAGATCACAAGTAGGCAGAGAGGCAGGCAGAGAGAGAGGGGGAAGCAGGCTCCCCGCTGAGCAGAGAGCCTGATGCAGGGACTCGATCCCAGGACCCTGACATCATGACCTGAGCCGAAGGCAGAGGCTTTAACCCACTGAGCCACCCAGGCGCCCCAAGGGAAACACTATTATGATTATAGAGGTGGCCATTCTTGTCATCAGGGCTCTCCAAGTTCAACAAACAGGTGCGAGTGACTATTCCCTGCTAGGTCCTTTGTGGACTCTCTCACTGAGCCTCAGGAAAACATCCTATGATGAATGGGGAAACTGAGAGCTTAAGCATGCAGGCCACGGTCTCGGTGGCAAAGCACCGGAGCAGGGACACAATCTCTAAGGCCATGCTCTTTCCCTAATATTGACTCAAGTCCTCCTGGAATTCTGCAATCAAGTTTAGCCCAACAACGAAGTGCAGATCTAACCTGTTGCTGTTAAAAGCTCCTTGATGCTCTTCAAGCCACATGTAATCTCCCGGTTCAGCATCCAAGGCTTCCCTCATTGGGCCCCTACCTACACGTCCAATGTCATCCCCTCACCCTCCGAGGCACCACTGAGCCCCTGACGCCTCCAGCTCCTTCCCAGGCTGGTTTTAAGATGAGTCCCCATGTTCCTCTCCAGACGGGAAGGCTCTGGAGGAGCCTCCCAGGGCCCCTCCCCATGAGGTATATTTCTTATACTCACGTGATCTTGGCATGGGCCTTGGTGCTGGTGACCAGGCGGAGGGACAGCTCGTTCTCGTAGCGAGGGATGTCGTCACAGTACACAGCCTCCCCAGAAGCCTGCATGGCCGCGGACAGGTGGGGCAGGGGCCGGCCCACCATGTCCTCCTCGGACTGACCCTCTGGCACCTCCTGGAACAACACAGTCACCAGTCAAGCTGAGCTGTGGAGGACACTGTTTTCCTACAAGCCCAGGGAAAGTGCGGAGAGCTTCAGGCCGAAGCAGACCTGAGGAGTGAGGATAGAGAAGGCAGGAGGGGCACAAGAATAGAAAGGCAGATAAGAAGTCATTGAGAAGGGAGCTCATAGTATCACTCTAGGCAGGAACAAAAAATAAATAACTAAAGAGAAACCTCTACGTCCATTCATGAGGGGAGAGGGATAAAACGATTCTGCTATATGCATATGATGGAAAAGTATGCAACTGTTAAGACAGACTTTTGAAGAATTTTAGTGAGAAGGAAAGAATGCTCATGTGAAGTGTAGAAACAGGACATAAAACATTGTGTGTGTGTATGATTGTTTGAATTCTGTAGGAAAAAATATACATGTTATAAATGTAGTCTATACATGTCTATATATGCACAGGAAAAAAATGGAGAGAAGTAAACAAAAATACAATGATTTTTCTCATGGAGGTAGGATCTAGGGTGACTTTTGTTTTCTTCTTCA
Organism: Potos flavus; assembly: GCA_028534135.1. NCBI lineage: Eukaryota > Metazoa > Chordata > Mammalia > Carnivora > Procyonidae > Potos > Potos flavus. Next base: position 21,459,141 of record CM052885.1, read on the forward strand.
TATCTTTCTGTACTTTCCAAAATGTTCTAAAATGTATTTATAATAAAATTCTGGGTTTTGTGTTTTTTAAAGTAATAATAATAATGGCTAATATTTTATAGAATGTTTAATATATGCCAGGAGCTATGTAAGCTATGTACTTGTACTAACACATTTAATCCTCAGAGCCATCCTATGAAACAGATGCCAACATTATGCACACTTGCAGGTAGGCATATTTAACCTGCCCAAAAGGTACAGAGAGGAAATGACCTGTCTCAGGTTATAGTTATGACATGGCAGAGTTTGGATTTAAATCTTGGCAGTCAGGCCCCAGAGTTCACACTTTGGACCACCATTCTCTAGTGCAAGGGTCCACAAATCATGGCCTGTGGGTCAGATCTGCCCCCGTGGCTGCTTTTATAAATAAAGCTTTATTGGTACATACACACACACTCATTTATGTATTGCCTCTGGCTGCTTTTATGCTATAATGACAAAGTTGAGGCATTTCAACAGAGCCTGTATGGCCCACAAAATCCAAAATGTTTATAAGAAAAGCTGATCCTTTACCTATGGCTTCTCAAAAAGTTGCTGTTGATAGAAAGTTGTTGTTTTGTTTTGTTTACATGGTCAGGAGAACTCCTGGCTTTGCACATCAGCCCCGGGGAGGTACCGGAAAAGACAAAATGGAAAAAAATTTTTTTTCTTTGTCTTTCCAGAGAGGTGAAGATGAGAGTAATCCCAAGAGAGAAATTTAAGTAAGGAAGGGGGAAAATAGCTTCACTGATATTAACATGATTCCCATTTTCTTCACTGGATATTTGTGCAAAGGAGTGAGGAGTTTTGAGCACCTATATCCAATCCGAGTCGGTCATTCGCCAATGGTTAGCATCATCTGAAATGCCCTGCAGGGGCCCGTGATATTAGCCATACATCATGTATACTCACTTGGAAGAGCTGGACGTTGGCTGGAGGGTCTTTCTGAAAGAGTAAGGTGGCACTGGCATCGGTGGGATCCAGCTTCGCACAGTTCTGCGGAGGCAAGATAACCGTGGTGATCGTGACTGTTTCTATCATTGATCCTACCCTTGGTTGTCCCCAAGGGGTAAAAGTTACAGGTGTTCCCATCATCTCCTCATTTTGCATTCCTGCTAGATCTGGCCGGATCTATCTCAATGTCAGCGTGGGGGCTCGAGAGCTCAGTATTTAATAACAGGCTCGGCTCCTCTCCCACTCCTGCAACCTGCACGATGAATGCTTTGTACTTCCTCCAACACACCAAATGGTTTCTCTCCCTCCTGCATTTATGCACGCTGCTCTTTCTCCCCCAGCCCTGCTGGAAAAGGCTTCTTCCTCCTCATCTCTGTGGGAAATATTTAATGATATGGGAAATGTGCACAATATCATCTCAACAGAATCAAGGGGGGCATAAAACTCCATATGCAGCATGCCCCCAAACCTGTTTAGAAAAATAATATGTTCCAGATCAAAAGCTAGGAAGATGGCAGGTCTATGGATAGGTGGATGGAAGGAGAGAGAGAGAGAGAAAACAGAATGACAGATAGATGGACAGATAAATGTAGGGAAAAGATCAGAGAAATAAGCAAAAATAGTAGCACTGGTTTTCTATAGGATTTTTAAAAATTTTTAAAAAGTTAATTTAAAAAACTTTTTAAATTTAATTTCTTTGACTCAAAAAATGTTTAATTTTTTCTTTTCAATTTTAATTTTTTAAAAAAAGATTTTATTTATTTATTTGACAGAGAGAGAGACAGCGAGAGAGGGAACACAAGCAGGGGAAGTGGGAGAGGGAGAAGCAGGCTTCCCGCTGAGCAGGGAGCCCGATGTGGGGCTCGATCCCAGGACCCTGGGATCATGACCCGAGCCGAAGGCAGACGCTTAATGACTGAGCCACCCAGGTGCCCCTCAATTTTAATTTTTAACACATTTCTGTGTTTTTAAAATTTTCCACAATGTTTATTCGTTTTGTTAATCAGAAGAAAATAAGTATTTTAAATGTTTTTCAAGGGGGGATTTCAGTCAGCTATCCCCACATCTGTTGAGCCTTCTCTCCTTTGCGCTCCCCATACCATCTTCTCAGTTGTCACTCTAGGCTGGCCTTCATTGACCAGGTTCTCTCCCGCATGAGGCTACCCCTTAGCACCTAGTCCAATGTTATACATAAAAGGTACAAAATAAACACTTGGCGAACCAATGTGGAGAGATGGGCTCCCGCTCAGCCACACCTTCTCCAGAGCACGCACCCTCGCAGTGACCACTGGCCCCTGGCTGTGGCAGCCCCACCTCACAGTCCCATTCCACAGTCTACCTTCTCATCTCACTCCACATTCCTGTTCTAACTACAAAACACAGCTGTATCAGCTATTGTCTGGAAGGATTATCTGGTCTACCCGCCCCTTTTGCAGATTTTCCACTGGAGAGTTCAAGAGAGTTGTGACCTATTCAAATTCTCAGGTGAGGTAATGACCTAGGCAGGACCAGAACCCATTCACTGATGCCCAGCCCAGTGCTCTGCCTCTCAGCCACCCTGTGGGCTCCCATCTCCATGTGGCTCCCTGGGCTATGCGTCCTTGGTCCTTTCTCCTCTACCCTTGGACGTCAGAAGGGAGAAGCGAATTTACCACCTGGTCCACAGTACTCCCTCAGACTGCCTTCTTAAATGCCCAAACAAGAGTCCTGCGGAGAGTCTCTATCTCACCCCCGTGCCCATACTCACATTTTCCAAGTCTCCTTTGCCCAGTTTCTGAAGCACCGTCAGGTAGAACTTGAAGAAGAAGCTGAGGGTGAGGGTCCGCCGGAACTCCACCATGCCGCCGGGGGCATCAGGGGACAGGTGCAGCTCCTCCGCCAGGCCTGCACACACGTCCTGCAGCAGCTCCTCGTTCCAGAAACTGCCAGAGAGCAGATGGTGGGAGAGCGCTCCTATCCGGCCCTCAGAATCATTTGTGTGGGGTGGTACACACAGGGTGACGGTCATAGGAAACTTGGTTCCAAATTTGGCTCAGATACTTATCGTTTTGTAACTTTAGGCAAGTTACTTGCCTGAGCCTCGGTGTCCTCATCTTTAAAAAGAGCCACAGTAAGAAAAAGGCCACGAAAATCATAATAAAATCTACCGAGTCCTTATCATATGCACGAGGCAATGTCCTACATGCCTTATATAAAACAGTATTTTTCATTTCGATTTAAAAGTGTAGCAGGGAAAATTTGTATATTCATTTTACCAGTAAGAAAACTGAGGCAATAGGAAGGTTCAGTAACTTGACTTATACAACCCAGCTGGTAAGTGTCGGAGCCAGGAACTGGAACCAAGGAGCCAAACGCCAACAGTAAGCTTTCTTTATCCATATGGTCATCATGCGGACTACAGAGGACCGTGCCAGGGAGGTGCTGGGTCAACTGCCCCCCTATCCTACCTGCAGTAATAGCAGTAGCGACACTAGTTACATAGCGGTAGTAATGGTGGTAGTAGTGACAGCAATAGTAGTAGAAGTAATACTAGCAGTGGCAGACACAGTTGTAGTAGTAGTGGAAGTGACAGTAATAGTAGTAGCAAAAGCAGAAGTAATAGTAGAACAAGCAGCAGTAGCAATGGTAGTAGCGATAGCAGCAGCGATCCTACTATTAGTTGTAGTGATAGTAATAGTAACAGTAGCAACCATAGTGGTAGCAATAGCATTAACAGCAGCAGCTGCGTTCCTACGATCAGTAGTAATACCAGGAGTAGCAGCAGTAATAATACTACTGGTAGTACAAGAGACCGCAGTACTGGTACCAGCAGTACTAGTAGTGGTTAGCCACAGCGGGAACACTAGTCAGAGTAGTGATGGTAGTAGGAAGAGCAGGAATCCTAGCAGGAGGAGGGATAGTAAGAGTAGGAGCAGTAATCAGAGGAGTAGCTCTCGCTCTAGTAATTGTAGTAGCAGCAGCAGGAGTAATAGCACTAGTAACCGCCACTGTGGCCCTGGTCGCGGCGGTAACGGCAGTAGTAACAGTAGTAACAGCAGTAGCAGCCATGGTAGGACCGGCGTGTGCCAGCGATGCCATGAGTAACCAGGCTACCAGGAGCCGCGGTAATCGGAGCAGTGGCAGTAACCACGGCAACAGCAGGCGGCGGGACAGTCGTCCCAGCAATAGTGGGATTGCTATCTGACGGAGCGGTAGCAGGGGTTATATTTGGCTGGCAGCTCTTACTTTGCCGTCTGCTTCCGCGTGGTCTTGAGGGCTGAGATGGTTCTGTCGGCCATTCCGCCGAAGCACAGGGCCAGCTCCTTCACCTGCGCCGTTCCCGGCTGGAACAGGACCCTCATGCCGCAGGTCACCTTGGCTATGTCATCTTCTCTCCGAGAGGCCTGCTTGAATGCTGAGAAATACTCACCCTGAAAGAGAACAGAAGGGCTCTTGCTGCCCACCTTGTTTGGCGGGGCCCACAGAGGGCGAAGCTGGAGCACGGGGACACGGGGCGGGCTGAAGGGACAATGCCATCGCAAACCCGCAACGGGCGTGGGGGGAGGATTCAGAGACCCAGGCAGAACCGACTCTCACATTCCCAGGAGAGGTTCCAGGTAAGGTTCCGGGTAAGATTCCCGGAAGCTGGGGAGGGTTGGGATTTCTCCCTGGTAGTCCGGAAGATTGAAAGTCAAGGACAAAGGAGAATGGGGTGCTCTCAGCCAACAGAAGAGGAAAGACATTTTCACAGAAGGTCCTCAGAGACCCCCAGCCTCCACACCTTCCCATCCTGGTGCCCGGCGTCTGAGCCCACCCGGCCTCTCAGGAGCGGCCTGACTGCCTCTCAAGGTGCAATGAGTTGCCCGAGGGCATTTGAAGCCCACTTTTAGCGGCTGCGGCGCACCTGCTCTCTCCGACTAGTGCCTCCCACTGTCTATTGTCTACGGTTAGAAACCTTGCTTTCTGAAACAATGAGTCACACTAGGAAGCAAGAGCCACGTTGGTGCTTTGAACATCTGTTTCCTCCTGGGTTCAAGCCAGGCTCTCTCCTGATAGGAGGGGAGTGTGAGTGACTTTCCAGGTAAGAACCATCTGATATCAAACCCTTTCTGGACCAAGTTCTGCTCGAGGTCTGAACTCACCACAAATTCCGATTAACATCAAAGGTAGAAGTTTAAGGGAAGGCTTATTAAAGAAAGCACAATGAGGCCCCTTGTGGGTCCAAAGTGGCCAAAGGCTTCTGTTCCAAGAAGTCACAGGGACTCCTGCTGATCATAAAGCTAGTCCAGATTCCTGATGTCAAACATGGCCCTGGGACAGTGAGCCCAGAGCTCGAGCTTGGCTGTGGAACAGAGTTTCTAACTGCTCCCTTCCAGGACCGTACCAGTCCACAGGGACATTTCCGCTGGGGTGCCACGAAATGCCGGTGACAGATTGGCAGCCGTTCTTTCTTGAGAAATCCTTCCTAATTCTGGGTGAGAAGATCTCCTTTCTTTTATGAAATGTTATTTGTCGTCAGTGTCCCTATCTGGCAAAATAAAAACTGGACAGTTCTATGCCTGTTTCCTCCTTTTTCCCTAACTCCTAATTAAACAAAAGAAAAATGTACTGGTCCGTGAAACACAAAAATTCTGGGAATCACTGCTCAAAATGGTCGGTAGGGACAAGCTAGGAAATCATGAAGAAACCACCTCAGGAATGAAATGGCTCCAATTTCATTAGCATTCTCATTAAAGAGGCCAAAGTTAGCAAGGGCAAACATGCCTTGTACCCCTCACTCGAGCACTAGCTGGGGTAAGATCCATGATGCTCTCCATCACGGCTGGGTTCCCGGCCTCGCGCAGATCAATTTTTGATGAGGCCCATTACGGAATGTGTGGCCGCCGACGGAGGACAGAGCCACACCGGCTGAAGACACATGGCCCCCACGGAACATAGCAAGGCAGCCAGAAATGCCCAGACCTGCCTGAACAGGGCAGAGAACCTGCCCATGAAGCAGAAATCCAACCGAGCCAACCCAGAGCAAAGTCAGTAAATAAACACGTCATCAGCGTGTGAGGCCCTGACTCCCAGGCAGCTTCTCGGCTCAGCATGCAAACCCGTCTCCTCCGACCTCCACAGCTGGATGTGTTTTTTGAAACCGTGTGGCTAGCTATTGGCTGCAGATCCCCGCTGGCTCCCAGACATCTGCCTGGAACCTTATGAATTCTGAATTTCAGTTTTCACAGTAACCTGCACACTGGGTAACACCGTGCCCATTTTACAGAAGAGGAAACTAAGGCTCAGAAAGTGGACCCGATTTGCTCAGGACCCCTGTCTAGCTGTCGGTTTCACAGTCCAGGGCATGCCCTCTGCCCCCTACCCTAAAACTCCTCATTGTGCAGAGAGAAATAGGGTTGGTCAGAGGTAACGTTCGGAGACCATGTCAAAGTTGAGAGATGCTAAGGTTGGTCCCCAAGGCCGGCTCTGGTCTCCTTGTCTGGAGCCTGGCCGGGGTAAGAGTGATTCGGGATGATCCTGGGCCCCTCACCTCCCTGCTGTAGGGGATCTCGATGGAAAACAGGATCTCCTCCGCAGCGAGCAGGGTCTTCCTGTAGCCAGGGAAGAAGGTGTGGTCCATCTGAACTGTTCTCTTGGTGCCTGCATGGAGGCCAGAGGCAGAGCAGAGAAAGCAGCGTGAGAAAGCAGAGAACGATGCACCAGTAAACTCCCCACCCTGGCTCTGGTGCCCGCAGTCAGTGGGGGGGGTCGCTGCCGCAGTTGAAGCCAAGGTCTTCCATCTGAAATCCTAACTCAAGGATGTGCTGGTGCATGTTTAACAAGTGATGGTGTGTGGGCGGGGGCGGCCCTGGACTTGGAGGATTTGCTAGTTTCTACAGTATCAGTACTCCTGCTGCTAATTTCAAGCTACCAGGGTGACATCAGTGAACATGAAGTTGGAAAGAGGGTAGCAAAGAGTTGACATGGAAGGCCTGCCATCCTCTGAAAAGCCTGCTTACAAGGTTGGCGGGGACTGTTCTCTGCGAACTTGGATTTCAGCAGAGTTCCCACTATTCCCTGGTGAGAATGACTCAGCCTGTCTGAACTGTTCATACAAACAGCACAGCTTATGCCAAACAGCTGCTTTCCTTCTGGGTGTCTGGGCTTTTGGTTCGCGCCAGGCAGAGCTCCGTGACCACCCCCAACAGAAGCCCTGGGTGCCCAGTCTCCAAAGGGCTGCCCTGGCAGAGAGTACTGCACAGGCCATTATCTTGGTGCAACTTGTTGCTGAGGGAATGAAGGGCATCCCGTGTGACTCCCCCAGGAGAAGGCTCTGGAAGTCTGTGCCTGGTTTCCTCCAGACGGTGCCCCATGGCCTTCTGCACTTTGTTGACTTTGCTTTGTATCCTCCCACTTGTAAGTCATAGCCGTGAGTACGATGATATGCTGAGTCCTGTGAGTCCTCCCTGACCTGTGAGTCCTCCCTGACCTCCTGTGAGTCACCAGACCTGGCGGTGGTCTCGGGGACCCTCAGACAAGAGTTATATAGCAGCACACTGTTATATCGCATTTCCACCCCACAAATAGAACGGGTGGGAAGAACCATAAGAGCATGGGCAATAGTAAAATAGACTCAAATAATTAGGAAGTGATGAATTTTGAGTATTTACTACCTTTCTTCTTAATATAATTTATTCTATTGTGAGTTTATATGATTCTAGTTTTAACAGTGGCCATGCTTAACAAACACAGACTCCCTACAACCCCAGCAGTGGGCTGCGGCGAGCCTGTGCCTCCCAGCTCGAGCACACCACTAGGTAAGGCTCTGCATGACAGATCCTGTTGTGAATTCTTCGTAAAGAAATGGCCCAGCTCTCCTGGCCCCCAACCTGGGTCCCTCTCCATGGCAGTTTCCAGGGATCCAAACCTTAGGACAGCTGGGTCACTGAACTTTGGGCTGGCTCTGTCTCTCCAGAAAGTGACCTATCTGGTGAGACTTCTCCCCCACCTGGCCCTCTGTCCCAACTTCGACATGACGTAGCTCTCACCTGTGGACATGATGGTCAGCTTGGCCCCGCAGGCCATGAACACAGGGTTGAGGTCAGAGATGGGGCTGGCAGTGATGATGTTCCCTCCAATGGACTAGAACAAGCAGAGAGTGTGTGAGAGTCCAGCCCACCCAGAAAAACCTTGCTCTTGCAGCTGGCTCCCGACTACAGGGCACATGGGTGACACCTGCCGAAGACACAAGACCAGCCTCACTCCCGGCTTCCAGAACAATGTGCAAAACTTGGGATCCGAACACTTGGGATTGAGTCTCAGCTCTGAAATTTACCAGACCATAATGTGAGTCAGCTCCTTTAAATTTGTTTGATTTCACCCAAACTTATTCTGAAGGAGCTGAGGTGGTTTATTACACGGTGAAAGCAAATGTTTCCTGGAGGTAGAGTCCGGCCGAGCTGGGGAACTCTGGGGAGCTTTCTGAGTTTCTGCCTCCTCATTCACAATCACAGGCGGCAGGAGCTTGGGGGAAGGGGAGGGACTGGGAGTGGGCTGGTAGCTTCGGGTTTTGTTCTAACTGAAAACAACAACAATAAAAGAGAATGGAAGGACTGGCTTTCCATCCCGCACCATCGGCTGTCATGAGCCTCCAATGGCCCCGGGTGTGTGAACACTGTCAGCAAACGGGGAACTTAGGACCAGTCTGAAGTCTGGCTGTGAACAGTCAATGGCTGGAGCTCTACTTCCTCTCAGAGGGGTCCAGCTCTGGTTCTCCCCGACTCTGAAAGGCAGTCCCTGTCCTGATTTGGCTTCTCCATAACTTATTGGTCATCCACTTGCTGAAAGCCTCTCCAAGTCCAGGAACAGGGTGGGTGTGCCAACCTCAGGGGTGAAGACTGAGTCATGAATGCATGCTTCCCAGAGCGACCCACAGGCCGCCGTCCTCGGCAGCAGCTTCGGGCTCCATCCCAGCCCTACTGAGTCAGAGTCTCTGGGAGTGGGACCCAGAAATCTGCATTTTTAACAAGCACCCCAGGCAGTTCTAAGCACTGAAGTCTGAGGCTGCTGGGTCTTCAGCAGAGGCCAGACTAGTCCCCTCCGCCCCCCGCATTGTGACAAAAGGCCTTGTGCCCCGAGACTTGAGGGCCCCTGAATAGGGACTCACCGCCACGGACTTGACCTGCATCCCAGCAAACCAGCGCAGCTGCTCCAGAACCCCTTTGAACACCTCTGTTTTGTAGGCAGGAAGGCTGTCAACCGCTTCTCGCAGTGTCTTTTCCACAGAGCTCAGAGGGCAGGAGGCTCCAAAGGAGATACCTGGAAACACAAGCTCAGAATAACAGCAAATGCCTTCACGGCTCAGAAAACACCTTCATACACAGCCCTTAGGACACTTTACTGGTCCCTGAGGAGGGCTGAACCAGATCTCACATCCTTATATGGATGAGGAAATTAAGGCCCAGAGAGGTTAAGTGACTTGCCCAATGCCACACAGCTAATATAAGAGCTAGGACTCAACCACAGGTCCCTTGATCCTACAACCAGATCGCACTGCTCTCTCAACCAGTGGTTCTCAACTCAATAAAATCAGGTCTTTGAGAGTGAAGTCCTGGCTTTAAAAAAAAAAAAAAAAGCCCCCAAGACCTCCCCGCACTGACTCCCTGCCCCATGAGTGATTCTAACGTGTAGGCAGGATGGAGAATGACTATTGAAAAATCTCACAGCATCCCCTTGCCTCCTGGCACCCTCCCATGGATGCTCAGTGGACGAAGGCAATGAAGGGGGCCCCTTTCCCCATGCAGGGAGGCTTTCCTGGCACCCAGCACCCTATGGGACCTATCCCCAGCACCCCAGCCCCTCCCTCCGGGCACTCCAGGCACACCTCCCCTTACCCTCCGGTCCATGCTCCACTGAATTCAGCTCAGGGATCCAGGCTGGGCAGACGATCATAGGAAACAGTTTATTCTTGAACTTCACCTCAATGCCTCGAGAGAAACAAGAAACCTGAGGTTAGAGGCTCCCGCTAGAGCAGGCCTTGGCACTTTTCCCACCACTCACACAGGATCTCAACGGCATCATGCTCCGTGGGTGGGGGGGAAGGGATGTCTCAGGATTAGCAGACATGGGGACCGGATATGGGGGCTCTGTGTGGTTTTCCCACCACCAGCCTGAACACTGTCTTTCTCTACCTCTCAAGAAAAAACCCTATCGGAATCCAAATGAGATGAACTCTTTCTTTGTTGGACCTTTAATTTTTTTTTATTACTCAAAAATCTTCATCTTTTTCACTTAGCTTTCTGACTCTGTGCTTGTGCCTTCGCCACCTTCCTGACAATTTCTGCTCTTCAGTAAGGAAGGCACACTTGATCCTGTCGCAAACACACTCAGAGCACATGGAACCACCAAAGGCAGGCGCCGCTGATGTGACTTCTGGTTTTAATTGAGATGAACTTGAATTATGTGCATGCGTGTGTCTCTGTGTGTGCATGTATGTACGTGTGTGTGTGTGTGTGTGGCGGGGGTGGAGGGGATAATATACAAAGGTACAGCCTACTAACATACGTCAGGAACCCATCTAAATACTTCACCTATTTTAACTCATTACATCCTCACAATTACCTTGTGAGATACTGTGATTTTCTGTTTTTAGATGAAGTGGCTGAGGCACTTCAGCCTGAGGCAGTAATTAGGCTGAGGCAGTAATTAGGTTCCTGCCCAAATTACATGGCTAAGAACAGGCACGTTTCAGTCCATGAGCAATTCTTATGAGTTGGCGTATCATAGTAATAATAACATGAACGTCTAGCACTCAGACAAAAAGGAAAACCGTCTCAGAGAGAAAACATCAAGTCCGGCTCCTTGTCCCAGCATCTGCCTGAACCCTCCCGGGTGCGTGGCTCTGCGGGACCGCACATCTGTACCCAGTTTCTGGTCTCGGCGAGACCCCTGGTCCCCAGGCCCCGTCCGCTCTGCACCTCTCGCAGCCCCTCCCACAGAGCTACAGGTGGGAAGGTTCAAAAAAAAGAGTCTGTGCGTCCTCCCCACCCTCTGGTGGGCTGTGTATAGTCTCTGATGTGTGGTCCAGACTTTGAGGAGTCTGGCCTGTTTGAACTCGGGCTCCCAGGACAAAGAACGCGGGTGGAAGGCAGAGGCGGCCCGTCTTGACCAGGCTCTCTCTATGCCTAGCTTCCCCCAACCCCCTGTTGGGTGTGTATATGAGGGAGAAGGGGTGAGCCAGATGAAGTCATCTTCAGAAATTATTTCTACCTTGAAGCTTATAAAACATTTGTGGATTCATTCCCTTCCATTAGAATCTAATTGGGTCCAGGATGTTGTGTGGCCCATGGCAAGGAACATGTCATGTGTCAAAGGAGCGCGAAGATTCTTCCAGCCAGTCGTTTTCTACTTTAACTCATGCCACCCTGGACCCCAGGGCCACAGCCACACAGGCTATCGAGGTCACATCACAGGAGGCACATCTCCTAGGCCACCCTGCCACCCCGGTGTGTCACGTTTCTGCAGCTGGGGTCTCGGTCCCGCACCTGTGCTCACAAGGGCGGGGCCTACTCTGTCCTCCACCAGCTTGGAACCAAGCCAGGCCCTCCTCTCTGTGTCTACAGATCCAACTAGAATCCAGGGCCCAGGTGGTTCCTTCCAGAACCAGATCCAAGAGCCCCCCACAGGACTGCCTGGGACTGCTTAAAAACACGTCAAGCCCCCCCCCCCACACACACACACCAGAGCGCCTCTAAGGCAGACCTCAGCTACACCATGATCCTTTCTTCGGAGCCTCCCTGGGCTCGGGACCCAGCAAAGTGGAAATGGGCCAAGTCAGCTCCAGAAATGCATGGATTTCTATCTCTTCAAGCACTGGGGAGGAGAGCAACACAACCAGAGTCTCCCGGGCCTATTTGCATATGGTGAGCCTCACATCCCAGGTGGTGGCACCAGCAGGGCAGGTGGCCACATTACCCCCAGAAAAGGGGAGGGGCAAGAGAATGACATTGCTGGAACCCTAACATCTGTCAGGCACCGGCCTAGACCCGTGACCCCCATTGCTCCCTCCTCTCTTAGGCAGGGAGGTACTTCAGGGAAGGAACGGTGACAAGTTATCTTGGTACCCGAGCTCCTCTCATAGCACCTGGCACAGAGCCAGCCCGCGACATGCTTACGGAGGGTCAGCAAGGGTCTCCTCGGGACCGGGAACAGCCCCTTGAGGAGATACTGTCCCCCCTTAGGTGAAATGGGAAATGAGGGCAGGGGAGGGGAAGCAAGTGTTCTGAGGACACACGGCCAGCTAGGGGTTGTCCCGGGGCACACTGGCCGCCCCGCTCTCACCGATCTCCGTGTTCCCCACCACCAGCTTGGCCTCGGGGTACTGGGCTTTGAGGTCCAGCAGCTCCTTCAGGGTGGAGGCCTGGATCCAGGTCACGCGCTCGCCTTCAAAACGCAGCTGCCTCCGAGGAACATCTTTCAGCCTCTGGAAAATGTAGTTCCTTACCGCACTGTCTCCTTCCCACCGCCACTTCCTGATGCACTGAAGTCTGCCATGGGATCAACTCTCCCACCGGTGTGTTGAATACGAATTCAGGAGGAAGAGACGGGTCCAGGGAGAACGGAGGGGAGCGTCCTCGTGTTGAGGCAGGGAGTGTGTTGCTGCTCTTAGACACTTTCTCTCGCTTAGTCTTTAGGGGACCAGGAGGTGATGAGACCTTCATCTGCCACAAGGGGACTTGAACTGTCCTGACCAAAAGCCCCGGGTTCCGAGCAGGGCCCCGGCTCCCCACCGCCACCATGTCTACCGGAGGTGCAGTGGACAAGCTGTGGGAGGGGGCAGACATGGCAAAGGAAGGGTGTCAGGCCAGAATGCAACAGAGGCCCATTCTAGTGTGTGAGGGGTGACGTGGGGCTGGAGAGAAAACCCCCAGATCAAACTGACAGGTTTCTCAAGGTCACACCGTCCAGTGAAAGGTATGCTGGCGGCCTGCTGCCAAGCCCTTCTTTCGGACTCACTAGGCTGTCTCCATGTGCTCAGCACGCCCCGGAATCTGCACTTGAGGACGTGGGGAGAGGCTTGACTCCTGCCTTGCCATAAATGTTGCAGCGAAGAAGCAGAATGTTCCCCGTGAGAGGGCAGGTGTGAGAGCGTCCTCAAAACAGGGCAGCAAGCGGGGGATTGTGCCCTCTGAATACAGCTTGGTTCTTTGTCAATTAAACGGACGGCTTACAGAGAGGAGGGTGGGTTGTTTGGGGCCTTCTACGTTCGATTTAGCAACGGCAGATGCTTCTGGAACACCCGTTACTCCACACAGAGTCAAGTGCCGGGGAGATCCACTCTCAGTGCTCAGACTGACATGTGTGAGAGAAGTGTGGGTCCCTTTGGAATATGTGACACGCAGAGGGACTTGACCTCTGGGTGTCAGAAAAAGGACAAGGTCACAAAGGTCCCCGTTGGTAGGAAATAGAGCGGGCTCATGGCACAGAGACTGAGTTGGGCCTCTCCCTGGGGCGTCACGTACCAGCAACTCTGGGGGGAAGATGGGCTCCTGGGTGGGATCCAGGGGGATGAATTCCTCCGGGTTGAATAAAGATGGTGAGAGAGTGACCTGTTGGAAAAGGGAAAAGTTGGGTGATACCGTATCTCCTCCTTTAAAACGTCCTGTAGGACCTACCTAGCCCCTGTTTAAGCGAGCTTGTTTGTAGCCCCCATCCGGCTTGGTAGAGGGCCAGGACGCTCCTGGAAGGCAAGATAAGGAGGTCTTGCCAGAGGACCCAGGGCTAACTTGCACATTCACCACCCTCCCGGCCTGGGCATAACCATTTCCTCTTCCGACCGCACTGTGGGGAGTGCGCAGAGAATCCATTGCCTCCTTTGACCCGAGACCAGCCCCCAGGCTTCCATGGAGAGGAGGACCCACTCACTTTGGAGTCTGTTTTCTGGTTCATGCAACAGTTCGGGCTGTCCCCACTTCCTCCACAGCACCCGCCATCCTAGAGAGATGATAAAGACACAAAAAATATTGGCAAAGAGTTTTCACAGAAGCTTTAAAAAACCTGGGTCACTAATATCCAATGAAATCAAGCTCTGCTCCTACCCCGGCACCAGGGGGAACAGCAGATGTCCCCCTCATCCCGCTCACGTCTGCACGGACGTAAGATTTCTGTTTTGACCACTTCCCCTTTCTTGGTTGATGAAGAAACTAAGCAACTCATGAATAAACAAATAGGATCTCTCCTGGAAGCAGGAGGAAAATTTAATTTTAAGAAAATTTCTCTACAGGGGCACCTGGGTGGCTCAGTCAATTAACCATTGGACTCGATTTTGGCTCAGGTCATGATCTGGGGGTTGTGAGATGGAGCCCTGGGTCGGGCTCTGTGCTGTGTGTGGAACTGCTTAGGATTCTCTCTTTCTCTCTGCCCCTCCCAGCCCCATTCATGCTCTCTCTCTCTCTCTCTAAAAAAAAAGAAAATTTCTCTATAAAAGCTAAGTCCTACTTTATCAAAACATATCTTTATGCCTCTTTCCACCCCTCAGGACTTCCTCCTCAGGAAACCTCTCTGAGAGGAATCCGCATGGGTGCTCTCGGCACTCGAGAGCCTCTGCTTGGGCCTCGGTCAAGTTCTAGGGGGCCTGGCTGGGCTCCTTCTAGGCTCCGGTCTTTGTGGGGCTCCAAGCAGGTCCGAGACCAAGGCTGGCTTCAGAGAGGTGTCCAGCCAATATGCCTGATGACCCCACCGCTATGTATTAGGTCCTTCTTGCCAGAAAGCTAAACACTCCTCCTTCCTCACTGCGACCCTGTGCTAAAGGGAGGGTACAGGTCCGATGCCCCACCACCTATGGGAAAGAACTGGCTCAGCACCCCTCCGGGTGCCAGTGGCAGAACACAGAGTAGAGTTCAGATCGCTGCCTCCCAGAACCGAGGCGCTGAGGATGGGGAAGGCGTGCGTTCGCCTGACTGATGTGTGCCAAGAAGGCAGGAGTCTCAGCTCAGGATCTGGGAGACACTCCAGAGTCCCGGAGTTATGCTGAGAGACAAAGGTGGGAGCAACTCCCAGGCACGGCTCCAAGTCCATGTCCAAGGTGCCCAGCTCCTGCAGAAGCAGGTCTGGGGCAGCCCTTCTGCCCATGAATCACGGGAGACACATTGTTCAAGGGACGAGTCACACCCCGATGAGTGTGCCCAGGAAAGCCCTCAAAGGGCCACAGAAGCTGACAGGGTGGCCTCTGAAATCTGAATCTGAATCTGAAAGCACTGTCAGGCCCGTCATCAGGAGAGGAGCCTCCCTGCCTCAGCCCCCTGTGCGTGCCGCCCGGCATGCCGACCCCAGGCCCCCCTGAGCCCCAGCCCTGCCGCTGGGGCTCCGAGCACTCTACTTTGGACCTTCCCACCATGGCCTTGCCCTTCTCCTTTGTATTTAGACAAAAAAGAAGAGAGAAATAAAGTTCCTCTCGTGTCTCTTCTCATCTTTCTTCTTGGAGACGGTGATGCAGGGGACTCACCGGACCCCACCTGAAGGGAGGGAACCCACATAGAGCCAGCCGTCAGCCTCACTCACCCAGTCCTTGTGGGGAAGGACGTACTTCACAGCAGCACATTTTCCAGATAAAATGTTGGCACGTTCTTCCTTAAATCTTTTTCCTTGATGATTCATGGACATGTCCATGACCTAAATTACTGTGATGTACGATAACGTGCCACTGCTCTCCATGCCCACTGAGGTTGGATAAAGCTGGGGTTTTTTTCCCCTGGAGAGATTTCTCCTTTTCTCAGCAGGCTGGACTACTAGGCTCGTGCTCATTTTTACAGTTCTTCCTTGCCCTTTTTGCTGCTAGACAGATGTCATTTCTTGCTGTGAACAGCGTGCCTCCCTCTAGCAAACCCTCCTCACTTTCCTAATGTGCATGATGGGCTTGAGAATGAGCTAAGCAGGTTCGTTAGAATTGTGTGTAAAGTCAGAGTGCAGAGGCTCCGAATAAGGCCTTGGGGGGGTCTGCAGGGAGAAACGTGCATGAGCTCCGAGCACACTCTCTGTACCAGTCACTTTGGGACCTCTGCTCTGCCCCTCGTGGCCCGGCAGCTTGACCCAGGGAGGCAATGCCAACACGACAGAATCGGGGACCATTTCAATGATGATCAGACTCCAACCCAGGGAAGGACCATACCATGGACTACATTCACAAGCCCTTCTCTTTTCAGAAAGTAGGAGGACTGGTGAAATTGTATCTCTCTGAGAAGCCTCTTCAGAAATAAATACATGGACAAGATTAACAATCCTCTGTTCTCTGGGAAGCCGGAGCAATTGATGAAGATCAAATAATGAATAATGGAAGAAACATAGCAGCATTGTAATTTAGATTTGTCAGATATTTAATACTTAAGATGTGCCAGTGTTCTGTCTTTAGTGCTTTACAAGGGAGAAGTACTTCCCACAAACACTGTAAGAATTATTATAGGTATTATTATAATTTTGTGATATTATTGTAATTATGTATGTTTTATTATAGTTATAAATGTATTAATATAACATTATAATATTGTAGGTATTATTATAATCCCATTTTAGAAACAAGGAAATATGCCCGAGGTCATGCATCGGTTCAGTCAAAGGATGGGATTTGAACCCGGGTCTGCATACTCCAAGTCTGTGCTTTCAGTCATTTTCCCTTAAATCCACACCTCCTCATTCTTTGTCATCAAATGCATTCAGCAGGATGTGCTGCCTTCCCTCCCTGTAGACCCATCCCTGTGGCCACCCTCTGTGGTCATCTGGATACAATGCTCCTTTTCAGAATGGAGTAACCCTAAAGGTCCGTGAAAGGCACAGGTGTCTGTGACTTTCCTTTCAACCCAGAATCAAACTGAGAAGAGACGGTTTGATTGGCGTCAGGGTCAACTTGCCCCAGTGGGAGAATCAGGTGAAATCTGGGGAGCTAAGCCAAGAAGGGAGAGGCCAGCCCTCTGTCCTCACTGCGGGATGGCAGGTATGTGTCGGTGTGTGTGTGATCAAGGCCTGCGAGGCCCGGCTGTGGCTTCTGCCCCGGAGGTATACAAACACTGCAGGGAGGCACCAACTGTCTGGAGATCTAATTAGCAGTTTCGCAAGCCCCGCAGAGTGCCAACTGCAGACAGCAGCTCGGAGAGGAACGGAGAGGCTCAGGTGCTGGGGGCTGGGTTGTTATTTAACACCAGGCTGAGCACCTGGGCCACAGGAGCGCTCCGGACCTGAACGCCTGGAGGAAGTTAGCTCTTGGACTGTGTGCCTCTTCCAGGAGCCAGCCTTCCCTGGAAGGAGGGTTCTCGGCAATTGTGCTATTGCCGAGAACCCTCTGAATAAGAGGCAGAGTCCGATGCCCGCGCCAGGTATCCACAGCGGGACAACCTACCAGGTGGCCTTCCTGTCTTTCTCCTCTTTCTTCCAGAGGCCCTTGGCATCCCTCCCAACTGTGATTCCTGAGTGTTGCTGCTTTAGGAGCAGGGCCACAGCCTCCCCAGGGCCCCTACTTACCCTGGCGAAGGTCCGGAAGCCCTGGAGGATGGCTCTGTAGCCCGTGCAGCGGCACAGGTTTCCTGGGGGCCAAGGAGAAAAGCTGCATTGGGAACACAGGCCCCAGGGCAGGGTTTGTGGCTTTGCTTCTGGCTCAGTGAGACGTTCAGTTTGCTTATTTTGTTTTCTCCGCCTGGAACACCCCGTCCTCCTTGTATTCCTGACCTCAAAACATCCATCACTTCTTCCAGGAAGCCTTCCTAGACTGCCCAGACTGAATCAGGTGCCTCTTCTGAGCACCCCCTTGATGCCTGGTCATAGCCTTATCAGTGAGCTCATCAAACTACATTATAAACTCTCTTACCATTCAGAGCGCACACTCCTTGAAGGTAGAGACTGTCTTTCATCTCCTGGGCCATCCCTGTGCCCCTCGTACCTTGCATAGTGCCTAACATGATAGGACTCAATATAACTAATTGAATAAATGAGGAAATGAAATGGTGAGTGGATGGAGAACCCGTTCAATCCAGCGAACAAACACCTTGTTCAGGCTCCTGGGCCCAGAAGGTGAAGTGGGAAGCCCGCTCCTGCCCAAGGCTCAGAATCATGGCCACCTTCTTCCTCATTATGTGGCCTTTGCAGAATCCTGCTCTAATACAAGCAGAGGAGAAAGGGAGCCACGTGACTAGCCTCTGTGGAATTTCCCAAACGATCTCCTCCTGCGCCCGCCTCCCAGGGCCACCCCGTCCCAGCGCAGGTGGACAGCTCAGGAAGATGAACACTAAGCACTAAGGCAGGAGACCCCCATAGGTCTCCAATCCACATGAGTGTTCTTCAGACGGAGAGGGCTCAACTCCAGTCAACCTGAGCCACCACGTTGGGGTAGTCTGAGCCTTTCCTCTGGAGGGCGGAGCCTCGCCCTCCTAGCCCATTCCCAACTTCCGCTCTGGCCCTGCCCTCACCTCCACCAAGCCCCATTTGCTATTTCCCCTCCTAGACGGCGCCTGGAGGCCCCTACCTTGGAAGGCATTCTCGATCTCCTCAATGGTAGGCTCAGGCTGGTTCCGAAGCAGCGTGTACATGCTCATGACAATGCCAGGGGTGCAGAAGCCGCACTGGGAGCCGTGGCTTTTGGAGATTCTCTCCTAAAAGGGACAGACAACATAGGCCTGCATGCTGGCAGAAGCTCTCTCAGGCTCTCTGGATGACCCATGGGAAGCCCGACCATGTCGACAGGCAGGGTGGGGGAGCAGTCCCTGCATGAAGTCGGTCCTAGGGCCAGTGGTGGCCTTGGCCAGTCACCAAGCCTCTCTGGGGCCATCGGTGCCTCAGCTGGATGATGATGACCACCCTCGTACTTATCTCTGGAGCTATGGGGAGGATTTAATGAGATAAGTCACGTTAAAGTCCTAACATTATTATTCCTGGCACGTAGTAGGTGGTCAACCAACGTTGGTTATTCATAGGAAAGTCTCTTCAAAGAATAGTGACCATTAAAACCAGAAGGGCTTTTCACCCTCCATTCTCTGCACTGAACAGAGGAAGGAGGCCCAGAGATTTAAGAGATTTAACCAAGAACACACACGGTGAATGGAAGAGCGGTCTCAAGTTCTTTCAATACTCTAGCCGGCAATCCAGCAAACCAGCATTTATTAAGAACAAAATGAACACATTTTTTTTTCCAAACTAGAATATCACTATGTTCTTAAATGAAGGCAATGCCAGGAATCCATGGGAACATAAGAATTTGGAAATGTGCCATATAGAATTGGCTATATGCAGCGAATGTCACAGAATTGTTTGAATTGTCATTCAAACTCTCTTTAGTACAAGGAGATTCTCCATGTCCACATTATAATTATTACTATTATTATTATTTTGTCTCCTGGGAGTCTCTCGGTACTTAAATAAAATTGCTCAAGTACTGTATTTCCAGTGCCTAGCATATATATTCATCCATTTTATAAATATTTACTGAGAACTTATTCCGTGCCAGGCATGGTGGTAAGGGCACTGGAGACAGAGCAATGAAGAAGAGAGACGAGATCACCAGTCTCGTGAAGTTAGTAGGGGAAATACTGACAAAAGAAACAGGAAAATTCCCGACGGAGGTCAATGCTATGTAGAGATTTAGCAGAGGCTGGCAGGACCCCGAGTGACCAGTGGCCACTTGGGAGTGCTCCGAAACAGCCGCTCTAAAGAGGTGACTTCTAGGCTGAATTTAATAACATGACTTGGATCAGGGAAGAGTGTATATGATCTAATTATGTTTGTTAAGAATCACTCTAGGGGCACCTGGGTGGCTCAGTGTGTTGAAAGTCCGACTCTTGATTTCGACTCAGGTCATGATCTCAGGGTCATGAGATCGAGCCCCGTGTCAGGCTCTGCGCTGAGCATGGAGCCTACCTAAGATTCTCTCTCTCCCTCTCCCTCTGCCCCTGCCCTGCTCTCTCTCCCTCTCTCTCTGCCTCTGATTCTCTCTACCTCTCCCTCTGCCCCTGATTTTCTCTCTCCCTCTCTGCCCCGATTCTCTCTCTTCCTCTCTCTCTCTGTCCCTGATTCTCTCTCCCCCTCTCTCTGCCCCCAATTCTCTCTCTCCCTCTGCCCTTGCCCTTCTATCTCTCTTTCTCTCTTTAAAAAAAAAAAAAAATTACTCTAGCTGTGGGTAGGGAAGACTAGGTTATGGGGGACAAGAGTAGAAATGGGGACCAGGACACAGTGGTCCAGGCAAGAGGGGAGGGTGGCTCAGACCAAGCAGTAACAGGGGAAAGAAAATGAAGGCTTCACTGTAGGGTTGGGAAGTAAAGTAGACACCACGTCTGGATGGGTTGGGTGTGGTGCAGGAGAGAAAGGATGAAAGGTGACTCCTGGATTTTTATCTTGAGCAACCAGGCACATGCTTTCGCCCTTGACTCAGATGGAGGAAGACTGGGGAAGAAAGACAAGGGCAAAAATAGGGTTTGTGAAGTCTGAGATAAGCCATCCATATAGTGATATCAAGGAGGCAGTTGGAAAAATGAATCTAACCCCTGAGGAGAGGTCAAAGCTGAAGACATCAATGGGAGTGCCGTTGGCCCGTAGATGGTACTGAACTCGCCTGGGGGTGAGGGGTGTGCAGAAGGCGAGGGGAAGGGGCCCGGCCCAAGCCCCAGGGGTGCTGCAGCAATTAGGAACTCCGCAGGCCCAGAGCCAGCCCCGGGTACCAGTGGGGAGGGAGGAACTTGAGCAAAGTGCAGTGTCCTAGGAAGCACAAGGAAAAGAAACCAATGGACAAGGAGAGGTGGAATCTGGCTCTACAGCTTACTTAGGGTCAAAATAAGTGCATGGGGATTAAGAATCTGTACCATTGGAAAGGGAAGGGTTTAGTGGATTATTCAGATACGGTCCCTGTGTTTAAACTCTTCTGTCTTTCATCTGCTTGTTTCCAATTACAAGCCCAAATTCACCCTCTCACCTCTCCTGCAGGTTGGACAAGTTTAGTAATTTCCCCTTTTGCTGCCTAAGAAATGAAGTGGTAGAGGTGAAGCATTAGGTGCTGTGACCTCATGTGACTTGTTCCAGCCGCCCCACCCCTCCCCCCCGGAGTACAAGCCGCTCTCGCAGCCCCAGGCCCTAGCCCAGCACCCACATCAGGTGCCCAAGGAAGGCATGATCTGAGCAACAGGTCTCCTCAAGTGGTCAACGGGCCTGCCTCTGGCACCTTCTGCGACTGTAATGTCTGGAAGACCCCCTGCCTCAGTTTCCCCATACGAGAAGCACTGGAAACAATGGCCTTCCCACAGTACTCTGCTCCCGTGTGTTGCCGTGTTGCCTAAGAGTATCCTGATTCTCTCCATAAGACCTCCTGGATTACTGTCCGCTCTTGGTTCCTAATTCCAATCCATTGCCGGGCAGCCTGATACCGTCAGAATAAAAACCTCAGTCCGACACTCAGACTCCTCTATTCTCACATTGAGCCCTTACCAACCTCCCTGTTAGTGGGGTAGAGGCCTAGCAGCCCACATCCGTATTCCCCACAGGGGCCCTCCAGAGGAGTCAGGGGATTACCACTGGAGCAGGCAGGGAGTCTGTGCCCTTGAAACCAAGGGCACAGAGCATCTGGAACCTTGAACGTGAGACAGCGGGGATTTCCTAAGCACACGCGGCGGGAGGGTGGGGGCTGGGTGAGGCACTCCCCTGCCCTCCCCGCTCCAGGTCTGGCCTAGGCAGCTGGCCCTGGCCACCTGGTCTGGCTGACCCCGCAGTTCCCTCAGGGTCACACCCATGGTGGCCACAGGAGGGAGCTGCAGGCTTGGGGCCCATCTTTCTCTCACAGCCACACCCCCCCCACCCCTCTCCCACCCCGCCCCACCCCCCAGGAGAAGGAGGTGAGGGACGTGGCCTGGCCACAGCGCCTCCTGCCCAGGCAGTGACGTTCAGCCTCACAGTCCCGAACGAGTCTGCAGCCCGGCATGAGCCTCCCTGGCTTCCGGTTACCTGCACAGGATGCAGCCTCGACTTGGTGCTTCCGATTCCTTCCACCGTCGTCACAGCAACATGTTGCAAAGAGCAGATGGGGGCCAGGCAGGCATTGGCAGAAAAGTGGCTGGAGCCCCACATTAAGGTCATTCTGTTGTCCACTCGGGCCACCGGAGATTTCGAGATGCTTTGTCATGACCCCTCCCTCTACGTTACATTCTGGGCTCTACTGTGGGTGTCCCCGCCTCTCTACCCTGGCCTCTGGGCTAGCAACAAAGGGAGCACCCCCCCACCCCAGGGAGGCACAAGCCCCTGCAGGGTCCTGGGGGGCACTGGGCCTCCGAGCTGGAACACGAGGACAGTGGCATCCTCAGCCACCTCATACTCAGCCCCACCCTGGAGCCTGAGTCAAGAGGAAACTTCTGGCAGGTTCCAGGCCCAGTGCTTGCTCCTCTCTCTGCAGGGCCCTTCCTTAGCTACTTCAACTTCAGAACCTCCGGTCACTTTTGCCCCCCTGCTCTCACCCCCTTTTCTCCCGTCCTCTGTGGGGGAAAAAGCAGGGGGCGATCCCCAGGAAACATGAGACACCAGCCCCTTAAACAGAGCTTCTTGATGTCCATTTTTCTATTCACCATGCACCCACTTATACAAGCAGCATCAGTTTCTGAGGGCCAATCACATGCCAGGCACTCTGCTGAGGGCTGAGGAAATAAAGGCGGGTGAGAAGTTCTTCACTAGCCCACGGTCAACCTAGGAAAATGCATGAAGTCAGCATGAAGATGCAATTTAAACAGCTTATGGTGAGTGTTTCAGGAGGGCTGAGCACAGAGTACTGTGGGACCCACATAGACATGGGGTACCTAACCCAATCTTGGGAGGTCAAGGAAGGCTTCCCAGAGGAGGTGTTATTTTGCCCAGTCCTAAAGAGCCAGCAAGAAATAGCCAGGCGGAGAAGTCCTAGAAGAAAGGACATTCAAGACCTGGGCAACAGCTTATGCAAAGACCAGGAAATGAGTAGGCCGAGAGTGTCAGTAGGCCGTAGTTGTCCCTGTATGGATGGAGTGCTGGGCCCATAGAGATACCCGGAGAGGAAAGATGGGGCACGCCGTGAGGGGCCCTGAGCACTAAGCACAGAGATTGGACTTTATTCCAAAGGCAGTGGAGACTGACTGAAGGATTTCATGGGACTGGAAATGAATCTAGAAAGTTCACCCATGCATGCACGCACACACACACTCACTCATAACCTGACCCCTGCCTCACAGCCCTTGCATGGACAATCAGCCATGGGCAAAGGATACACAATCTTGTTCTGGAAACGATCGTACTTGGAAAGCATCACGGTGCAGGCCCCACAGCCGCCTTCTCCACAGCCCAGCTTGGTCCCGCTCAGCCCCACTGGGTGGCCGAGGGTTAAGGAACATGAATTCACAGAAGAGTCTTTGCTGGGCTGCTGGGAAGTGCTTGCACAGAGCTGTAAGTATAGAGCCATCCATTGCCACACACGGGCTCAAGCCCCTTGGCCCAGGGAGGCAGCAGACCCACATGGCCCCCTCATCCCGGAAGTCTGCACTGTGGCCCGGAAGGCGGAGAATGGGACCATCTCCACCACACAGATGAAGAAAGGCATCCAGGGTCCCATTGGACCCACAACTGGGAAGAGTTCTCTATATCCTAAATTATTCCTCTGACTCCTCAGAATATATGCAGTTAGCAATAGTTCAGACAACTTAATAGCCCAAAGTCTAGCAGAATCTTCTAGCCCGGGGATTTTTTTCAGAAGCCAGTATAGAAGTCAAGCCTGGGGTTTTTCCTCTTTCCCAGAACTCTCAGAAATGAACTCTCACCACAGTTGGCAAAAAGCCACCTGACCTTCACTTCTGTGAAAACTTTCAGTTTCAGATTTCATTTGAGATTTGACCTTCAAACTAGCAATTGCTATGATCAGGAATATCTGAGGCTGTCGGGCCTTCAAAACTTTGTCAGAAAACTAATATTGATGTCCACAATCTCTGAGAATGTGCCTCTCTCCTCAGACCTCCCAGGTAGAGGGGCTAACAGTGTTCTGTGCGGTCTCCCGATCCTAATGAGTGATTCCACCGTGTTCATGGGCTGTGAAACTCCAGACTTGCCCTCTCTCGACGGAAAATCCAGGACAAAGTACCCTGGAGCCAGACATCATCTGATAAGAAGTAAGTGAACCAGAGGGAAGGCCGCGGACTTCAGGCTTGCTTCTGTGGGTACTAAAAAAATGCTCTGCTGTCCTCAAATAGGGCACCTGAATGAGCCACTGGACATCTCGGACTCTGGGAGTGAGAGGGATTGGTTAACAGAAGTCAGGATGAGCAGCATCCCAACAACCAACCCTGAAGAGTTTCCAATATGACTGAAAGGTTAAGAGCATGGCTCTAGGCTTTAGTCCGGGCTCTGCCAAGATTGGCCCAGCATACACGAGCAAGAAGCAGGTCCCTTCTCATGTGTCAAACTCACTTCCTCCTCTGCCAGAGGAATTGCTCTGGGGATCAATGAGATCACCCATGAAAATCACCTTGAACTTCACCTATATACAGTAAGTGCTCAGGAGTCCCCTGTCCCTTGCCTCCCAGTACCTGCCATCTCCACAATGGATGGCACACTACACACTTCCCACTCGGGAATCCTTTCTCGACAGACGTGCCTTCCTCTGCCTTCCTTCCACCTTCACAGAACTGGAAAGATTCTCTGGGAAGCCCTTTACGGGTCAGCAAAGATCTCCTGAGGAAAGCCCGTTCCTCCTGAGGGGATGGCCACAGAGTTCACCAGGGCCAATGAGGGCCTTTCACAGCTATGGGATTAAACCCTGGCATCACTAGAGTCCTACCTGGAAGAGGTCTTAAGAAACATCAAAAATAACCCTCTCCTTTGATGGTCGATAATTTTATACCTGGAGAGCTCGAAAGACGTCCCAGGGTCACACAGCTGCTGAGTGACAGACTGCAACTAAGACGCAGGGGTCCGGAGCCCTGCTCCAGGGCTCTGTCCTCCACACTTCGCGGCCTCCCACCGTCACTAGAAAATGACGTAAGGCCTAGAGAATGAGTCCTCACTGCCCCCCAACACACACCCCACTCCAAAGCCAGGATACATTTTCTTCTCAGGTAGGCCAAAAGGGTTGTTTCTGGATCTGCATTTTTCTCCACCACCTATAGAACAAAAACAAAAGAAAAATGTATCCTAGGTATAGTTAGCCATTGCCTCACCCAAGAATTTGTGGAGTTAATAGGGATGTACTTAATATATCATGAAAATGAAGGTCTTGGGGTGCCTGGGTGACTCAGGTGGTTAAGCGGCTGCTCAGGTCATGATCCCAGGGTCCTGGGATCGAGCCCCGCATCGGGCTCCCCGCTCAGCGGAGAGCCTGCTTCGCCCTCTCCCTCTGCTACTCCCCCTGCTTGTGCTCTCTCACTCTCTCTGTCAAATACATAAATTATATCTTTAAAAAAAAAGAAAGAAAGAAAGAAAGAAAAGAAAATGAAGGCCTTTTTCTTGACAATTCCAGAAGAATGAACGTATTAATTAAGAGCCAAACTGTGTGCATGCTGATATTTCCCAGTTCTAACCCTCCACATTAGTGCTCAGCTCCGAACCCACCCCAGAGGGCTCTGGTATTGCACCCAGCACATCGGGCTGACCCAGGCAGAGCCCTCTTTCAGTCAAACATGTCATCTTGGGGCTCCTGGGTGGCTCAGTCCTTTAAGTGTCTGCCTTCTGCTCGGGTTATGATCCCAGGGTCCTGGGATCAAATCCCTCATTGGGCTTTCTGCTCAGCGGGGAACCTGCTTCTCCTTCTCCCTCTGCCTGTCACTCTGCCTACTGTGCTCTCTCTCTCTTCTGTCAAATAAATAAATAAAATTTAAAAAGAAAAAAAAAATGTCATCTCATTTCCAGCTGCTGGATCTCCCCAGGAACAGCTAAAAATGGCAGCCGCAGCTCCCTGTCTGTGCCCCGGGCATGTACCGTCTCAGAGACCAGAGGGCCAGTCTGTTGGCCTGTGCTCCCAGTCGTTGGCTCTGATAGGCCAATGCCAACAGCATGACACATATCAGACATGGAGGAGAAATCTCAACCCCAAATCCCACGAATGGTTTATTCAGTAAGACAGAAAGGTTGTCTATAAAGTGAGGTGCCAGTTTCCAATGCAAAGAGTCAAAGGAAATCTACACAAACCTGTGTCGCTACCCCTACTCCTCATATGTTATGAAAGGTAATAGGGTTTGGGTGACCGGGATGGTTAAGGAGAGAGAATATGTGACAAGAGTTTCTTTAGAGAGAGCGGCACTATGAATCTTACATCTTCCTAAGGTTGAGGAGAGGCGGTATCTGCCTCACGCCTCAAACTTCATGAGGGGGCTTCCATTGCCCTACAGGGGAAGCCGACATACAGCCTTTGTAGGATGGGGGATGTGGCGGTCTGGCATATGTAAAAGCTAGAGATAGGCTTACCAGAGAAGCTGAAGAAGAAATGGCAGTGTTGGGATCGGTGTGCACTCCTAGAGTTGGAGAGGATGTGAGGTGTTGACTGTGGACCTGATGTAGGCCACGCAAGAGAGAGAGCTGGTGTGGAGGTGTTTAAATCATTCCCCAAACACTGACTATGGAAGGCTTTGGACCTCCGACAGAGTCTGTGTGGAGTGAGAACTGGAGGCTGAGGAAGGGCCATGGGCCAGAGAAAAGCACATGCCTCATGTCATGAGACTTACAATGGAATGTTCCCCATGGTGGGAAGCCATCTTCCACCAGTACTGACTAAAAGAGAACTTTCTTGCTAACTTCACCTCTCTATCCTGAACTGAGGCTGTGTATGGAAACTTAGAAATGACCGTAGGATTTTTTATTGATTAAGAGCAATCCAGGAAGTCATAAAACTGCCAGAATTTGCCCCCTGAAAAAAGTTTAAAGGAAAGTGGAAAATCAAATTAGTTTCCTTTCATGAAAACAGTCCACAAGTCTGGTTTGTTCAAAGTCCTAGTTACAAAGTTCACACAGGAAGCTATTTCTTTTCTCTTGGAGAAGTCATAAATGCACAAATAAAGATCCCTATCGCTTTACTTGGAAATGGCAGGAAGAGATTCTTTGCTTACTGCCTTCCCCCTGAGCTGTGCCTTCCTCATCTTCCAGCTCGGCTTTCATCACATCAGTCCCCTGCTCTGTGCCTCCCGTGACTTCCCACATCATATGCCAGGTAACATCCAAGTTCCCTAGGCTGTCTTCTAAGGCCCTTTTCCATATGTCCCCAATCTTCATTTTCAGCCTTTTCCCCTCCTACTTCCCTGCGAACCTGGTCCTCACACTCCAGAGAAAATACAATGCATATGGCTGACTCTGTGCCTTTGACCATTCCATTCCTCTTCCACCTACATCTTGACTTAGAAGATCCCAAATGCTTCCCTGGCAAAGGCTTTCTATATCACCTTAGCCATGAGTGGTCTAACCTTCCTTGCATTCCCATAGAGAATGGCTGCGCCACCCTCACACCACGGCCGCAGGGTTGGCCCGGCAAATGCCATGGAACCCTCTCTGAACAGGATGCCAATGGGTATTCCAAAGGACAAACGTTTTGTGGGGATATGAGCTTAGAAAATGCTGGGTTCGGCAGATTGTCCTGATAAGATTTAAGCATCAAAACCAATCATAGCTCTAATGAACTATATAACCCATTAAATAATATTAAAACTTATGAGTCCAAAGTTATACCTAATAAATAAAGAAATTGGAGAGATGGGTAAGTTTGTCCTGACGGAGGAATGCCAACTAATGAATCTGGTTAGCCATCTTGCAATCAGCACGGTAAATGTTCCAGTCTAGAATCATCCGTGGGTGCTAAAACTAGTGGGCGAGAGTTTGATGCTCAAGATACTCACATAGACTCAAAGGATCTTCTCACAGATTATTTGCTAACTATAAAGGGTAGAAAAGTTATCTTCCACTAGAGAAAACTGATGGATACCACCTTAACCAAGCAGTCAAAGTTCAACATTCCAAACAATGGGGGAACCTGACCTCACGTGTCTCCCAATGTAATGCACTGAGAAACACTTACCACTTCTCTGGAATTTCTGCCCAAAATTCAGACTCTGAATCTAATTATAAGAAAGCATAACACAAACTCAAAATGAGAGACATTCTAAGAAATAATAGCCTATTTTCTTCATAACATAAACATCAATGTCCCAAAAGACAAGGAAAGGTAAAGCGCCGTTCCAGCTTAAAGGAAACTTAAGAGACATGGCAACTTACTGCACAGTGTGACCCAGGGTCCCAGGCTTGGAGGAAAAGTTATCAATGACATCATTGGGGAAATTGGAAAATGTGGCAGAAGTAATAGTATTATATCAACACTGGATTTCCTGATTTTTATAGAGACTAGTTCTAGAAGAATGTTCTTACTCTTGGTTTAAGGGGTAAAAGGGCATGATGTTGGAAATTTACCCTCAAATGGTTCAGAAAGAAAATTTTATACTTTGTGTATTTATTTTAATTAATTATATACATAAATAAATATGTAACATTATTTAGGCACTTATATACATCTATATATCTACGTATATATCTATATACATATCCATATATATCTAATGCACGCGCATATCCCATAAACACCTAATCGTGTGTGTGTGTGTGTGTGTGTGTGTGTATACAGGGAGAGAGAGAATGAAGGAGATAACGATAAAGCAGATGTGATAAAATGTGAATAGTTGGTGAAGGTGCATAGTCTATTGAGTATTTCTTCGTATTCTTCATGCAACTTTTTTGTACATTTAAAATAATTTCAAAAAGCAAAAAAAGTTTGAAAAATAAATCTCTTCAGTAGAGGATTTCTAAGGGCTTTTAATACTCATGCATTCATTCTGTCCTCATTAACTGGGCACCTGCTAGATGTCGACACTGTGCTAAGTGGTTGAAGAATATCTGAAAAGGGACGGCAAGTGCGTGGCTCCGTCGGTTAAGACTCGTGGCTTCAGCTCAGGTCCTGATCTCGCGGGTGGTGGGATGGAGCCCCGTGTCCAGCTCCACACTCAGCAGGGAGTCTGCTGGAGATTCTCTCCCTCTGCCCCTCCCCCCACTCTCATGTGTGTACATTTTCTCTCTCTCTCTCTCCCCCTCTAAAATAAATAAATCTTTTAAAAAATGAATATCTTGGTGCACCTGGGTGGCTCAGTGGGTTAAAGCCTCTGCCTTTGGCTCAGGTCATGATCTCAGCGTCCTGGGATCGAGTCCCGCATCGGGCTCTCTGCTCAGCAGGGAGCCTGGTTCCCTCTCTCTCTGCCTGACTCTCTGCCTGCTTGTGATCTCTCTCTCTGTCAAAAAAAAAAAAAAAAAAAAAAAACTCAGTAAAAAAAAGAATATCTGAAAAGAGCATTTCATGGCACTCATTTTCTGTAAATACATTTTGTAACATACTACTTTGCCTAATTATAATCCATCTCTTTAACTGGTCCATAAGGTCCCAAGGGGCAAATGCCTGTCCTCCTCTCAGAGACCAGATTCACCCAGTGCCGATGTAGCCCATGGGCGCAGGCCTGGGAGGAGCTCGTAATGTGAGGGAACGAATCAAAGCCATTATGAGGCTCTCTGTAGCTGCCACCTGCTTCTGTGGGAATCACTCCCACCTTTAGCTGCGCCCTGCACACCCAGTCGGCCAGACTTCTCCACGCACCACGATCTCCACCAAACAGAAAAAGCCACTGCTGAGACACTCTAGAATCCCGCCCACAAAATGACTGTCACTACAATAACACCAAAATTCTGGGCAGCACTTTCTTTCCCTCCAACTCTGACTCTAGAACAGAAGACATGGAAACGATCATCATCAAGGCCCATCAGCACCCCAGAAGGCTCCTGAGGTATCTGATTGTTGGCCTCAGGACCTCTCCAGGACCCTCTTCAGGACCCTCTCCAGGACCCCAGGCGGTAGAGACAGAGTCCTGGAGAGCCTGAAACAGGAAGAATAAGAGGCTTATGTTGAAGAGTGAGTCACCCATTCCAACAGCTTCTTTGGTAACTTCTCCGCACAATATCGAGTAACAAAAGATCTAGATCTAGCAAGATCTTGGAAATAGAAATGAGATCACACTTACAGCCACCTTGATCTGACTGGGAATTCCTGCTTGGTCTTGTTGGCAAAGCACGGCTTTCACCTCATCACTCCTTAGAGTGCCTCTCCACCTTTCTAGCAGTTTCTCAAGAGGCCATGGGCTTATAAATTACAAACATGAGTATGCATCAGAGCAGATGACACTAGTAAAAGCTTCCAGAGATTGTAGGGTTTGACATGACGATACCATCTAAAAATGTTAAATTGCTTTCCTGAAGTGGATCTAAGATACAGGGGGAAACAACTTCACCAGGCCAGATTTCCCTCAAAACAAGCCTTTTCGTGTCGAGTGCATCACAGCACACTGTCCCTAAGGAAGAGCACAACCTCGTCCTATCACACACGAATTGATGGCACGATAAATAAGAGAATCTTAGAGTAAGGTGTGGCCTTGGAAGTCACTGAATCCAGCTGCTCACTCAACGTAAAAACTGCTTAGAAAAATTCCACCGAAGATGTTTTGTGTAAGGAACACTTCTAGAAAGTCAATTCAACCGTTCCTTGACTCTCTCCAAGGCAATTGCTGAATGCAACAAAGTGGTTGGAAATGCAAAAGTGCAAAAGATTCATAACCATCAACAGGGGAGCTGCGCCCTACCTCTTGGTTTGCTGTCAGATGCCAATCCTGAAAGGAAGTTGGCATGGAGAGACACACGGAACCTGGAAGAACATGGCTGACCCCACCCTCGGTGCCTCCCGGTGGCACCTCTCACGCTGAACAAACGCTCTTCAGTGCACTGATGTTGCAATAGCTCCTGGAATTCCCTTGCTGCTCACCCAGACACATCCTGACCATTTAAGCACTCGATGCCTCGGGAAGCTCATTTGAGCTCTTGAGAATTACCTCAAACGTCGCCCAATTTCTCAACTCAAAAACACCAGTAAAGCAAAACAAACAAAACTACCTTTCTTTGAGGGCCCCTTGGCACAGTCACCCCTCACACTGTCCACATGGCCATTTACAAGGTACGACTGTGGCTGTCCTTTCACTGTCCCTTTCCTTCCTGACCGGGGAGCTGGAGCAGGCTGGAGCACCTCCGCAGGGCTGGAGGGAGGGGGACGGGGAAAATGCAATGGGCTTGCACCCTTGCAGGGCCTGGAGGACTGGTCCCCATGTCTGAAGTTCCCTTCTGCTCTACCCCCCCCCAACCCCTGTGTCCTTGCGCACCAACGAAGTTCATCCAAGTGGGCAATTTTCATCAAAGTAAGAGACTCAAAATATTTATAAGCAGTACTAACGGGGGGAGGGGGAGAAACATGCCCCTTATGAAAAAGAAAAAAAAACATTATGGCTTGCCACAAGATGTTAGGAAATGTGCTCATACAGGTTAGCTGTCACACTAATCATGAAATACCAGAATCAAACGCTATGTCTATCTTAGAGCCTGGTATTAGCAAGAAAACAAGTTCCTGTTCCTTCTCTCAGCAAAGAGAGCAACAAAAGCCAGAGGACATATTGGATTAAACGCAGAGATAGAGGCGTGGTGGGTGACCTCCAGTCTCGCCGAGGACCCTATGGCCGTCTCGGCTTTGGGTCAGGGTCTCTGCTGCTGCACACTGAGTGGGGACTCGAGCCTCCCTTCTCGCTTGCCCCCCCCCACCCCCAACCCACATGCCTTTGCCCCTGGAGCTCCTGCCTGTGTTCCAGGTCTGAGAAGGTTTTCTTGCCCTACTGTTACCCAAACTGCAGCAACACTTTGGAGGGAGGGAGAGAGAAAGAGAGGGGGAATGAATGAGAGAGGAGACGAAAGAGAAAGAACGGAACCAGCCTCTTCCGAAGAACAAACATCTGCCCCGGGAGGGGGAGCAGAGAAGTCAGATCAGAGGCCAGCTCCTTCTTACCTTCTTGCCATTCACAAAGAAAACCAACTCATCTGCTGTCATTGTTACCGGTCGGGTCCCTGAACTCCAGGTACCTCACTCCCAGAAGGCACTGACAGGCAGCCTGGCTCAGCAGCTTGAAAAACTCCACCTCCCAAAAAAATGAAACTTGGCCGGCCAATAGGAAAAAAGCCGCCTAGAGCTCCAGGGCACAGGGAGGGCTTGGCAAAAGCCACTGGTTTATGTAACCGAGCAAAATGCAAACAATCTTAGGCAGGAAACCACACCTCCAACAGTTGTGTCAAAGAGCACAGAGGA
>CM052885.1:21491789-21532467 GCA_028534135.1 Potos flavus
GCAGCCTGGCTCAGCAGCTTGAAAAACTCCACCTCCCAAAAAAATGAAACTTGGCCGGCCAATAGGAAAAAAGCCGCCTAGAGCTCCAGGGCACAGGGAGGGCTTGGCAAAAGCCACTGGTTTATGTAACCGAGCAAAATGCAAACAATCTTAGGCAGGAAACCACACCTCCAACAGTTGTGTCAAAGAGCACAGAGGAAGGCACACGCAGAAACCAGCAGGGGAGGGCCCTGTGGCCAGGTGACCTTGGTCTTAAGCACCACCCTCCTGGAACCTGCTCCATTGCCCCCCGGCTGCAGGCAGAGGAGGAGGAAGGGCCTCAGTGGGCACCGCGGGGATAGAAATGATTCACACCTTCCCCCTTCACACTTGGCAGTTTCCCATTCAGGTTTGCAGCAACCCAGACTCGGCATTTACACGGAGGACTCATTCTCGCACAGCCCAGAGGAGCACAGAGGTCACGAGCCGTGGAGCCCAGCGATCCAGAATCAAAACCTGGCCTCTGACCTCGGCCGTCTTGTCTCCAGAACTCAGTCGTTTTCATCCTGTAAATGGGCCTACGAATGGCACCGAGAGCAGAAGGCAGAGAGACAAATGATGTGCTTCACGAGTGTGTTGTACGTTTGCCAAGAACCCAAACCCTTATTACCGTTGCGAGTGTATTCTCAGCGACACAACAAAAATTATCCTGTTGACACACCATTTCTGAGGTTCTTCTTCTGCTTGTTTCTCTCAGGAAGAGGCCCCTGATAAACTCATTAAGAATATTTCAAAATATCAAATAAATTAAAACACCCACACCTTACAGGCCTAGGGGCCAAGGTGACACAGAGCTGCAAACCTTCCCCCTCCGGTATCCATTACCTGCTGGTGTGCACACACACGCGCATGGCCCCCCTGGGCAACACCGGTGAGCTCCCCATGGTCAGCCCCCAGCTGGGCCCCCTCACCTCCCCCCCCCCTCCCCGCACACACACAGGCACCCCCTGCACCAGCATTCCCTCTGGTCTTCTTCAGTCCTGGAACAGCCAGCCTCTCTGCAGTGGGTCGCTCCTCCTGTGCCCCTCGCAGGCTACATGGGGAAAGAAAGGAGTCTTAGGCGCGTGTACTCAGGAAGGATAGCCACCATGACATTAGCAACACAATGCCCTCTCCTTCCATAGGCTTTATCTAAGCAGGAGATGAGATCTCACCTGTAGGGAGACCAAGCAACCCCATTTGGCCCCAACTATCCTGGTCGAGCCACTGAAACTGTGACCAATCTCTCAGTTCAGGGCAAACTGGGATGGCTGCTTACCACAAAGCAATGGTTCCTAACTGGGGGGCTGGGTAGAGGAGACATCCCCATGTCAACATGCTTCAAGGTCATGACTGAGAGATGCTACAGGCGTCTAGGAGCGAAGAGGCCAGGGACGCTACTGAACACCCCCCAATGCACAGGACGGCCCTCCGCAACAAAGAACTATCTGGTCTTAAGATGTCAACAGAGCCAAGATTGAGAAACCCCGCTCTAAAAAGAAGAAAGAAGGAGGTGGGGAGAAGCAGAGTGGCCAATTCGGGGCAACGTTTCATAATAGCTCCATCCTCCCTGACCACGCTAACTCACACCTCGGTGGTAGGGAGGCTTTTCCTCCATCCACTGATCTGCCCGGTTCTGCAAGCCCTCTACATTGTCTTGGCTCAACTCTGGCCAAATTTCCAGGAAACTCTCAAGGTCCGGAGGGAAGATGAAGGAAAGAAGTTGGAGTTGGGGGTTTAGTAGTTTGGCTTAAATAATAGCTCTAGCACTTCTGTGAGACCTTTGGCGAAAATCACTCTGTTGGCTTCAATCTCCTCCACGAAAATGGGGTGACCGCCTCCTTTGTACGAATCCTGCCGGGTAAGGATGAGAGAGACGTAGTTTAGGCAGCCGACCTTCAGTCTCTCTCTGTCATCTGGAGGTCAAATTCCTGTTATTGTGGAGCATTAAAAAAACAGAAGTGAAATAAATATCTAACAAGGGCTTCTGTTGTTCAGATTTTATTTCTGTGGTAACTGTGGTAACTAGTTTATTTCTGTAATACGGAAATTTGGCAAAACGCTGACTTTGTATGATTATTGATTGTTTGGCAAACTATAATACGGAAATTTGGCAAAACGCTGACTTTGTATGATTATTAACGGTTTGGCAAAATATCAGGGACCATTTCCTTCTCTGTACTTTTTCAAAATGTTACAAATTAGAAGAACGGTCTCAAGTAAGCATCTTTCTCCAAGCTGAAGACCTCCTGCTTATGCTTTCAATATTGAGATGAATTCTCAAATTTGGGCTAAATTCATGGGATTTCGTGGTTTGGGGATAGGGCAACTCTAACTTACATTGCATTAACTTTCTCCATTTTTTCCTAAGGAATGCGTTAGTTTATAATAGGCACTGTATTGGCGTGAGGTCTCAAGTCTGCAGAAGAGCCGGATAAGCCCTGAGACCTCCCGGACAGAAGCTTTTTCCTTCCTGGAACAATTGCAGGAAATCAAGAGTTAAGAATGAAAAGGGTAGAGTCCTAATTTCTGGAACAGCGAGCTCCCTCGGGGCCAAGAGCTCCAGCAGGAAGTGATGGGGGAGCAGAAAGCCAGCTGAGGACAAAGCATAAGCCAACATCCTGAAATCTCCCCACAAGCACGTTCCTGGGTGGTTCTGTTGACATTCTTCCTGGAAGCTCCCAACCATCTTAAAGTTAAAGCCTTGTTAGAGGGGAAAACAACCCGAACTTGACAATGGCAAAACCTCTGGTATCGGGTCCTGTCTCGATGCTTTATTAAAACCACCACCATTTTGCACCAAAGACATCTCAAGAATGGTTTCTTGGTCGTCGGCTCCGGACCTCATCCCACTGAACCTCACCTATATTCCAAAACTACATCAGAAGAACAATTCAGGAGAACTTCTGGAGTGTTCTCTGGAGGCCTGGTCAGCGCCAGGCAACAGCTGTCCAGCCTTCCCTGCTTTGGAGCAGGTGCCCAAGTCCGGGCAGGTCCGGGCAGGTCCTGGGAGGTCCGGCTGCCTGCAGAAGTCTCCTTCCGGCTCTAAACCAGCCTGCGGTGCTCTGCTGGGCTCACTCCCTTGCTTTACAGCCGATTTTTGCATTTTCGCCTGTACCCTACGGCATTTTTTGTTCATTTTCTCCACTTAACCTTCATTCGGAAAGAAAAAAAAAATCACTTTTCTTTCAAACTATTCCATTACTCACTTTTTGTTGGGGTTTTTTTTTTCTACTAAATTAGTTTTGTTGTTGTTGTTGTTGTTTTCTTTTTACCAAGCCTGGTTTCCCTGCTACAAAGGCCCATGCCAGATAAAAGATTTTGCTAGGTTCTCAGAGCATCCCTGTGTGGCGGCACCTGTCTTCCCTTGTTCTCCCAGACATCTAAATTATTAACCAGCCCTAATCATAGTCCTTGGCACCTGAAGAGCATAATATGATTTCATTTGATCCTTATAACAGCCCTGAGAGATGGGCAGGGAAGTCATTATTATCTTCCCTTTCTAGACAAAGAAAATGAGGGTCAAAGAGGTAGAGTTGCCAACAGTCTCACAGCACACTGGGCTCCTACCCACTCCCCAGCAGAGAAATCGTCTCTTGGATGGTTCTTCACTAGCTGTGGAGCATAGCCCCGG
This sequence comes from Potos flavus, assembly GCA_028534135.1. Classification (NCBI taxonomy): domain Eukaryota; kingdom Metazoa; phylum Chordata; class Mammalia; order Carnivora; family Procyonidae; genus Potos; species Potos flavus. The sequence goes on from CM052885.1 coordinate 21,495,442, forward strand.
GATTGTCAGCATGGCATTCACAGCCCTTCTCAGTCCAGCTCAGATCCAGCCTCTGGGTGGCGAAGTGTCTTTCTTCCATGGCTGGAAGGTGAGCCCTGGAATCCAGAGCAGAACTGTGCTTGCTGCTCTGTCGCCGGTGCCTAGCGTCGTGCCAGGTCTGCAAAAGGATCGATAAACGCTTACTGGATCGAGCCCACAATGCAAGGAAAGAGTTGAATTTCCAGAAATGTCTAAGCCCCTGATTTTTTTCTTGATTCATTAGATTTTTTTTTTAGTATAGCTGACACAGCATGTTACATTGGTTTCAAGGGAACAACATAGTGATTCAACAGTTCTAAATATTATGCTGGGCTCATCACACGTGTGGCCACCACTTGTCACCATGCAACGCTATTACAATATCATTGACTCTATTCCCCGTGCTGTACCTTTCATCCCCGTGACTTATTCATTCCATAACTGGAAGCCTGGATCTCCCACTCCCCTTCACCCATTTTGCCCATCTCCCTACCGCCCTCCCCTCTGGCAACCATTGGTTCTCTGTATTTTTAGGTCTGATTCTGATTTTTGTTTGTTCGTTCGTTCATTTGTTTTGTTTTTTAGATTCTACATATAAGTGAAATCATATAGTATTTGTCTTTCTCCATCTGACTTATTTCACTTAGCATAATGCACCTTGACTCTTATCAAATACAGAACTTCCCCCCATTATTCCATATATTATTGGCAACATTTAATTCCTTCACCAGCTTCTTTCCAACTAACCTTCTATCGTTGATATTAGGTAACCAGCTAGTATTCCTCAGCAACAAGTCATCCTTTATTACTATGGAGGAAATCAACCCTTGATATTCTAGACACATCTGGGAAGTAGATCCTTCTAGAATCAAGAAGCTGGTATTATTGAAAAAGAGACACAGAATAAAAACTTTTAAAAGCATCTGAATTTCAGCCTGGGTCAGTTCCTACAGGGACACAAGAGTTCGAGAAATACACAAAGCTCAGAAGCAATTTAAACTCACTTTATCTGTCTGCATCTACTATATTTTTCGAGAACGTCTTTTTGTACTCAGTAAACTCTGTAACCCCAGAGACATTTGCGGTGATGACAATGTGTGCCTGTCTGGACACAAAGTCAGGTCTCTCTTTCTAATCCAAAGTGCTCCAGCACAATTCAGGAAGGATAGTCCCTATCTCTGGCTCATGCAAAGGACCAACTCACATTTGCTCTGAAGACAGTATGGCCCAACAAGGAGCCACTAAGGAAAATTATTTTCACAATTTATTTACACCCCTTATGCCTCTCACCTAACTTGTTTTGATATTATCATCTGAAATAGTATAAAATGTACTCACTTAAGGTGTTTCTTGCTGTACCCATTCTCTCTCCACTAGAATGTAAGTATGGCAGACATCTACCCTTTCACCAAATATCCATGCCCTCCTTCTCTAATGAAGAGTTTTTGCTGGGAGGTCACTGCCCAGCCAGGAGAACCATTTCCCACTTTCTTATAGGTGAGGAAGCCCTCTGACTGAGTTCTGATGAATATAATGTGGGTGAATATGATGTTCACAATATCCAAGCTCCTGTTTTCTCTCTCCCACTGTCTGATCACTAATGTCAATGCCCAGGGTGACCTGGGAAGCCACACATTGAAGATGGCAGAGCTTCCAGTCAGCCCAAGTGGTTAAAAAAACACAATGATCTGAGTGCTCCCTTCCCCCACCCTTGGAGCTCTTGGGGAAGGAAGTTTTTTCCCCCTACCCTTCAGAGTGCTTCTAGACAATCTAAGGATTAAATTGACAAGAGACAGATAAACAGGAGAAAAAGAAAAACAAAATTTAATTACATGTACACAGAGGCCCAATAACAAAATTGAGACCCAAAGAAATGACCAAGTCAGGCAGTTTTAATATTTTTTAGACAAAGAAACATAAATCTGTGAGGAATGGATAGGACAAAGAAAACTTGTGTTCAAGAGCTTCACTTAGTAAGGAATTCGAAACAGAATTTGGACTGGGGGAGTTAATTGGTAAAAGTAGCAAGGTTCATTTATACAACCTTCTTTGCCTAGAATTCTCTGTCTCTGGTGACAAAGATGTCTCTTTAGCTCCGGGTAGGTACAGGGAGGGCACCTTTCACAGGGATGATTTATTTCCTTTCTGAAGTCCAAGGCCAGGGGTGCAGTCAGGTTATTCTTCTTATATTGATTGTTTCTTAAATAACCTTAATTCAAAATAATCAAAACGCCGAAGTGGTACATTTTGGGGCAGGCTGCCCTAGGCTCCCATATTGTCTATATGACTTTATAGGAATAAGAAATAAATTTGTATTGTGCTTATCCAATGAGATTTCTGGATTTGTCTATTACAGCACCTAGTATTACATTCACTAATACAATAAGTTCCCAAGGGCAGAGATGTTTACCTGTCTTTCTTTAGTGCAAAACACTCCATGGACATGATAGACACAATATGTAATTCAAAAAATACTTGTTGAATGATGAATGAAGAACAAATGAATGACTGACGGCAAGGCCGGAACCTGGTTTTAACTAAAGGCAAGAAAGCATGGCTTGAAAGTCTGACTTGGTCCCCTTGCAAAGCTACACATGCAAATGACGTCACTGTGGATCATGGGCTCCTTGGCCTTACATGTCCCCATCCCCACATTCTGTTCTAAGGATGGGCTTCAGAGAAACTTCGACACTGGACAATGGTCACATATCCATTCATTTATCAGTTTTAATGGGACTCCCCCATATCCCAGGCAGCGTACTGGGCATTGATTAACTATAGGGTCAGAGAGGCTTAAAGGGCATTTCATTGTACCTTATAGATTACCCAGGATCCCTGAGCCAGCATTGCAGGCCCACAGCTCACCTTCTCTCCAAAATATCACCACTCCCCATGGCAGAGATGCAGAATTCAGATTTACATATTGACACCTTCAAAGTAGTTATCACATGAAAACTTGAGAGCTTCCTTTAGCCCTCCCGGGGCTGCCCCCACCCCAAATTTATTACAGTAGTCTCTGGAAAGTCAACTTAGGGTGCAGGCATCTTCGGGGGAGATCACCTGCTATTCCCATTCTAAATTTGTCTTTGAACCAGCATGCTCCACAGGAACATAGTGTTGCTAATGCTGTTTTTGCTTTCCCTTTTAAAAAGGAAGGAACTCCTTCTCTTCTGAAGAAAAAAAAAAAAAATCAATTAAACTGCTATTAATACCCTGAAGCATACAACCCAAAAAGGGAACACAGTCCCCAAAGTAAACAGGGGCAGAAGGCAAGCTAGACACCTCAGACTTGTTCTCTAGAAGTTCAGGTTCCTGATGCTCAGGGAGAGGACGTGGAAACCAGACTGACCTTCTGCATAGAGGTATCCCTCCCTGCGGTCTGGTCCCTGCCTGGACGAGGCTGTCGTCTGCTGATGGCACCTTCCTCTCCTGTGTCACACTTCTGGAAGCGGCCTGCCCTTCTCTCCAGAGCCATAAAAGCCAGCTGATCATTGCAGTGGAGGATTAACATTTGCGATGTTAGCCACTCACGGGTAATCCCCACGTTTTGGGACCTAACATTTGCTGTTTTTCTGAAACCACGGGTTTGAATCTCATGAGCTAGAAGTCTGCATCAGCACACTGACCACTTCTCCCTGAGGGATTTCAGGGGCTGCTTCCACTGGTCGCTTTGTTTTTGTGCATTTGTGACAATTAGGGAAATTAAGACATCACATCTCCTTACTGATTTAACAACTTAAAGCTCATTTAGGAGAATGTAGGGCTCTTGCTATAAATCCTACAATGGGAGGTCCTCAGTCCTGAGGCTGGTCTACTGGCCAAGGCTAAACCACTTCCATAGTGAGAGACATTTTAAAGAGGACAAAGATTTACGAGGACGCAAATATGTGCCAGGTCCTAGGCTAGTCATTCTGTATGGATCTCATTTACTTTCTACAACACCCCTCTGACATAGATAGAATTTATTGTTTTCTATGTGAGGAAGCTGTCTGGGCTCAGAGGGGTTCTGCAACCCACATGTAAGGGGAAACCAGGATTTGAACCAAGTTCCTCAGAGTCTAGAATCTTCTGACAGCAATAGAGAGCAGAGACTGGGCTTTCCTTGTGACACCTCCCCAAGAACAATTCTTTCCAGGGCTCAGAGGCAAGTGAGAAACTGCTTTCCTGACAAAGTCCTCCTTTCACGCTGAGGAAGAACCAGCAGGGAGAGAGTCAGCGTGGGGGCAGCAGACGAAGAAGCAGCAGTGGGAGCATGGCCTCCCTGGGGCTGCAGCAGCACCAGCCCTTCAGGCCTCTCTTCTCAACAAACACACAGAGAGGCTTTATGGCCTCTCTGTGGTTTTCATTCTCGCAGGCCATATAAAGTGCTCTGAGGACCAAGACCAGCCAGCACACAGAAATCAGGTATCCGACTACAACCATACTGGGAAATTCTGTGATCCCAAATAAAATGTAGAATGTAACAAAGTTATAGGGAGAGAGAAGAACAAGACTGGGAAGTGAATTCAATCTCAGTGTTCACCCATCTGACACTTTGACTCCTTGGGGACCTAGAAAAGGGCCCAGGACCCAGCCTCCCTCTGCCAGGAAGAGCAGATGAAATGGAACTTGCACACTTCTGCCACCGGTCCCCGCAGGACCCCAGCCCCGGGGCACGCAGAGAAGGGGGAAGGCAGGAGCACTCATACAGGGCCTACCCAGCAGGCTGACTTGGCCCCTTTTCTCTCTGGAGAGCCAGAGGTATTGATAGACTTAAGAACCTGTGGGCCTGGGGCGCCTGGGTGGCTCAATTGGTTACCGACTGCCTTAAGCTCAGGTCATGATCCCAGGATCCTGGGATTGAGCCCCGCATCAGGCTCCCTGCTCAGTGGGAAGCCTGCTTTCCCTCCTTCTCCCTCTACTACTTTCTCCCTCTCTCTCTCTCAAATAAATAAGTAAAATCTTTAAAAAAAAGAACCTGTGGGCCTGAGGTATTCCACACGGGGGCTAAACCCTTTCCCTCCGTGTTCCAGGAAGCTACCAAGTCTATAAGTCATAGACTTAGATGTAAGCAGATGAGAAGGAAGACCGAAGACCCAAGGGGAGGGAGACTAGGAGAGGGCTCCAAGAATGGGGAGCACCCAACAGCAAGCACAGATGCCTCGCGGACGCTCCCTGGCCTCTGAGCAGGTGTCCCATCTCTGCGATTCTTGGCTGCCTCCTCTCTCCAGGTGAGTAGCCAGACCAGAATAGTTCATAGTGCTTAGTGACCTGGAATGTGCAACTGTGTGGTTTTGATCCTTATCAGTGTTTTCCCTCTACTAAACGTCCCCTATTCTTCACTTCTATCTTACCATCACCATTATTCTGAGAATCTTACATGGAAGTAGGAACTGGGGTGACAAGAGTCTTGTGAATGGATCATACAGCCCCAGGAGCCCCATCTATGGTGCTGGTGAAGTAGCAGCTCCAAGAAATGCATGAGACACCCTGCCTAGAGCTAAATAAGGAGTGTTTCCCCGGTGGGTCTGTGAGCAGAGCTTGGGAACGCGTCCCCTCCCCCGCCACAAAAAAAAAAAAATGTATGTATATATATATATATATATATATATATATATATGCACACACATACACACACAAATATATATACATAAATATATAAAATAGATAAATATAAAAGTCTATGCATATATAAACATAAATTATATATACACATATGTGTAAAATCTTTTCCTAGACAAAATTTCGTGAGCCTCCCCATGACCCTGTTAGGAACAGAGAGAGGCCTCACTGCACTGGTCTAGAGGATTTCGGCACCAAGCACTGAGTCGAGATGACGCCACAGAAGGTGTTCCAGTGTGGGAGACAAGAGGCTCAGGTGAGAGCCTCAGGATCTGCTCCTCTCCCTGACATTTTTTGCAAGACCCCTTCCCATCCGTAAAATTCCATAGACCCTTCCAGCTTTGACAGTGCTTGGGATAATGCTAAGACTTTTTTTTTGGGGGGGGGGACCTTCTTTCCAAACACAAAGCCTGCCCAAGTGTGTGATGGCTCTTTTTATTCATATCCTCTGAGCCTCGCCCAGCTCTGAACAAGTTGTCCCTTGCTTACAGGACACTCCCATTCCTTGCCTAGCATCAGGGCAGCCAACGAAAAGAAAATATTATCGGGGGATGAAAGTGCTCTAGTTTGTTATTTCATTTTCATATGTAACTATTTGGGCCAGTATTTCCTACTAGAGACGATTCTTGCATCATCCTCTCTTTAGCAAGCCTCTGAAATGTTCACAATGTTTTTGTAGCATTGCGAAATAGGTTGTCAGCCTGAGATGCCCTTAAAAAATCCATCAGTGGATGGAAGTTTCTTGCTGGTAAGGTCTGGTGCTCCTACAAACTCCTCCTGGTAACTGATGGCAGGACTCACCAAGGATAGAAGATGGCTCATCTTGGCCCCAGCTTGAGGCCAGGCGAGAGGAGGTCTTGCCCTGGACCTGCCCCTCCGAGGGCCCTGCTCCAGCCTCCTTGTGCATCTGTCCCTCCACACTGGCTGAGAAGTCCTTTGGGCCTATGGAAAGTAAGCACTCATAGCCTACGTCACTCCGCTTTGCAGCATGCCCCCACACACCCAGGTTCCTGCCAAATCGGTTCACAATTCATATCCAAGACTCAGCCTCACCATTTCTCCTGGCCCGTCCCTCCAAAGGAGAGCCAAGCTCCTGGTATGACCACCGCTTTGCCTCCATGTGCCATCAAGACCCATGTCAAGACCAAGCTCAGCTCACAGCCTCATTTCCAGCCACCTTGCCCACACCACCCATTTTTGGCCACAATAGGCTTCTCTCTGCAACTTGAACTCACCGCCAAACCCTAATGCCTTTGCCCAGGTCAACCCTCAACTAGAACTTCCTTTCCCCATTCCTTCCCCGACTGAGTCCTTTAAAGCTCTGCTGAGAGGCCACCAGTCCCTCCCGGCCGGTAGCCTCAGCCTCGCAGCCACACCCAGGACAATTCAGCATTCCCTCATCTGTTTCCATTGTATTGGCTGCCTACCTGCGTCATGGCACAGAACATAAAGATCCGATCTCACTTATTTTCACGTCCCCAGTGACACGTGGTAGTGGTCCGTAAATATTTGTTCAGTGACCTCTGCTTGGCTAGGCGGGGGGCACCCATTCTTCTCATATAGTTTGCCTGAGTCTCTTCCTTCCCATTCAGGACGGAAAGTTGTTTTGATCTCATGTTTATTTGTATCCTTACTCTTCTCTTTTCTTCCTTTCGCCACAATTGTCATTGTGCACTGCGGTTTGTACGGTATTTTGATTCTTTTATATATATCACTTCGTGGTAACCTCAGGAATACATGGTATCATAAGCCCCATTTCAACTGAAGAAATTTCATTTTCGAATGGAGCCCCACTTTCGTTTTCACCTGAGATTAAGCAAGCAGCCTCAGCCTCTAATTCCAGAGTCAGTGCTCCTTCTACTCTCCCGGATCCCTGAGATTACGACTTGAGCACCTGTGTTGTCCTCATGACCGAGAAGATCGTGTAGACCCTGGGAACTGACCAGGGCAGAGATCTAGTCAACAACAGATTTGGACAAGCAAGGAAGAGTTAGGACGGAAACCCTCCACATCTGTAAAACAAAACGGCAACCACCAACAATGAAAATTACATATTGGGAGCGAATAAACTGCAACCACCAAAAATGCTAGTTTAAGTGAAGCAAGACTTCCCAGAAAACTGCAGGTCATGTTGGAATCACTCACGAGTTGGCGCTTTGCCACAAGCAATGATTGCTGAGTGCTCTCTCATGAGGAACATTTCAAAAGGGATTTGGAAGGACTGTTTGCTAAAGGGATGGGAGCGGTCCAGAAGTGGGTGAATAGACTGTAAGGGAAAGAAGGGGACAGATGGGAGAACTGGTCTGGCAGAGGATGAGGAAGGAATTCAGGAAGTTACTCAAAGAAAGCCAACCCTGGGCAGAGGGAGAGTGAGCTGGGCACCTCCACCCACCCCTGGGGCCCTGTGGTTTCCAGTAGCATGACACCAGCCTACCCGCACCCAGGTGGGTCAGCTCTGGCCTGAAGGGGTCAGATCCTGGGCTAATCTGCCCCCACTGCAGAAAGAGCCCTGGAAAGCTGACAGTCTCCTCTTACCTCTCTTCTGGAAAGGAGTAGCAACTCTGCTGGCTGCTGGCGCGCAACCTCTTCTTCCCCCCAGAAGCTTTCCCAGGGTCCCACCATGTCCCCTTGGGAAGCACATGCCCCCACACTCAAGTCCCCTTCTGTGTGGACATGGGTGGGGAAGCTCTTCCTCCCTTTTACACTGCGTAGGAAGTGACATGACGCTGTACCGGCCTTTGTAGAATGTGATGAGGAAGAGGATAACGCCCAGCCCCTGTCGGCAAGGCCATTTTTCCAGGGTATAACCAGCAGATATCAACTCCGAGAAGCGGTACTTGGCATGGCCTGCATTAAAGAGTCCAACTTTGCACCTGTTTTCACACGCCTTGTACCTGCCTTCTCCCTCAGCAAGGACCTGGAGATCCAGCCCCGTCCTACCAAGAATCCATGGAGAGGAAAGGAAGCCTGGGGAGGAAGACTGGAAGCTTTGTTGCTGAACAAAGCGTAACATAACACAGACAGGCCATTCAAATTCCCTCCGGGAACTTTCTGGAGGCCTAAAACACCTGGCAGAGCCACCACCTGCTGATTAGTCCCCTCTAAGAGCTGCAGACCGACTTCAGGACAGACATAGCGGCCACGAGTGGCCACAGGGGGTGCCTCTGTCTGAGCCGTGGGTGCCTGTGGCTGCCCCAGCATATCCCCCTAATGTAGGGTGTGTTCTCCAACTTGAGAAGAGCACAGTTAGTCCTGGGAAGCATTCTGGGGAGGGAGGCCCCGCAGCCGGCCTTCTCTGGAGCAGCTCTCCGTGCTCACGCGGACACTGGGCAACAGCTCAGGCATCCGAAGCGTCCCTGAGAGGACTGTCCTGGGCCGGGAGCTCTGTGAATCCCTGCTTTCCCACATCAGCCCATCACAGCTCGTGCTAGAATAACCAACAAGAGTAGGGAAAGAAGGATTTGCTATTTTGATTCCCAAAGCTTGCCCCCTCGTCTTTTCCATTACACTTCTAAGAACTAATTTTAATCACATAGGAACTCTTTCCAGGAGATTGAAAAATGTCCTTTAACACCAGGCCAGTAAGGAGAGCTTCCAAGGGAAGAGATTCGAGAATGAGATTTGAAGAAGGAACTATTAAGAGAAGAGCACTGGGATGTGCAGCATCACTCACATTCAGTGAGGGAGAGGCAAAGACAGAGACAGATGGAGAGAGAGAATAGAATTCAATATTTATGTTGAGATCCCAGGCTCTTCACGCACACTCTCCACTCATGGGCAAGATCCCTACACTCTCTGAACCAAAGCCACCATCTGCCTGATGGTAAGTTTCCTTACCTGGTGGTTATAAGGAAATAATGACGATTGCCAGGAAGAGAGCAGGTATTCAGGACATGTTTCTTGAAGCAGAAGTTGGAGCTTGGCAGTATTTTGTAAGGTATTTTAGCCACTTTCCCAACAATCTCCTGGCCACGGGCATCTAGCAATAAACCAGTGATGTCAGTAAGGTACTTCCTAGGATCAAGGTCCTGGGTCCCACACTGAGACACACCAGTGACCACCAGCAGACAGGGAGAGAGTGGGGACTCCTCCTGGGAGCTTGCCTTGGGCCAGACCGTCTCGTAAGCACACGAAGTTCCTTCACCTCACTGGTGGGGAACCAAACAGAGATGGTACTCTGACACCTGGCACTTCCCTGGAGGTCGGGTCTGAGCCCAGAAAATGCAAAGGCAGCAGTAAGGATTTGGATGAGTGTAAAGGTGCCTTTGAATCAGGTGCAGAAGCTCTTCCTCCAGGCAATCTCAATTTCTCTCTCTTTAGCAAGTCATAAATCTCTAATCTTCTTTCCCTTTTGTACCTGACGCATGGCTGCTCCATTGCATTTGGACCTGAAGGCGTGACTTTGGAAGCCTGGAGAGACGTGATATGTGTCACTTCTGCTCACACTTTGTTGACGGAAGCCGTCACATTGGCCACATCTAACTTTGAGGAAGTGAGTCTCTCAGGCAGCTTAGGTTGGGTTAAACTGTGGCCACAATCAATCCCCGAAATCTTAGTGGTTGATCGGCAATTTATTTCTTGCTCATGTGATGTGCTCCCTGAGGGTCACCTAAGGCCCTGGGACCCAAGCTAAGGCAGCAGCCCCTACACGAGACATTGCTATTCTCCTGAGAGATAGAAAAGAGAATTTGTGGATTGATGCAGGGGCTCTAATGCTTCTGCTCAGAAGTGGCACCCCTCCCTTCCGCTCAGGCCAAAGTGAGGCCTGTGTCCCATCTCTGGTATCAGAGAAATAGAATCCTTCAAATAGAGAGGCACCACAGGTCTGATGAGGAAGCTGATGAGGAACCCAAAGGGTCAGGAGATGTAATAATTTTATCACACGGAGGAGCACACGACATTGGAAAATATAATCTCACCTGTAACTCAAAGTGGAGGAGAATGGAATATTCTAGTCATATCTGAGTGACTAGTCATATCCATCATACTAGTCATATCTATCATATCCCTCATTAGTAGCAGGGTTGGGTTAGAGGTATGAACAGGGTTATGGACATGTCGGTAGTAATTTCAAGGCATGTTTTAGAGATAAAATCCATAGGAATGTTGATGAATTAGAATGTGTTTTGTGGGGAGGGGGCAACAGAAGAAGGTAGCAGGAAAGATGGAGCTGGTTCTACCTCAGTACGGTTTACCCAAATATGGAAGCATGATGGAGAGGTGGAAATGGGGAAATCAATTGTTTACTTTGGAACATATTCATGTTGAGACTTCTGTGAGCCATCCAAGTTAGAAACACCAAATAAGTCATTGAATACAAGAGTCTGGGGACCAGAAGAAAGAGCTGGGCTACAGATGATCATTTAAGGGTTATTCTATGTAAAATATGAAGGCATGGGATGAGAATTTAAGGGGAGAAGAAGAGGGCCATGGACTGTTCCCTGAGGAACTCAAGTATGAGAATTCAGGCAGGGGAGGAAGTACGGGGGTGTTGGCAAAGGTGTCGGAGAAGACCAGGGAGTTAGGAGAAAATCAAAGGAGTATGGTGTCATGGAAGCCACGAGAAGAAGCATAGCATTTCAAGAAAGAAGGTGGTGGTTAATATTCTAGGGTGTCTCAGAAAGTTCCAGTCAAAGGAGGAAGGAGAAATCACCGCTGTCTTTGGCAGCATGAAGTGACCTAGCGAGATCGATTCCTAAGGAGTGGAGGGAGCAGAAGCAAAATTGAATACACTGAAGAAAAAAATAAGAGGTAGGGATGTGACACAGACAGCTCTTAGAAGTGCAGCTAAATAGGGAAGTGAGAGTCATGCTACTAGCTGGAGATTTGAACAACAAGGGTGGTGTACAGGTGGTGGAGTATTTATTAGATGGATCCAGTAGAGAGCAAAGGGTTAAAGAGAGTGAAGTCAGAGGCCCTAACAAAAGAGCAAACAGTCAGATAAGGCAAAAACAGGGCAGGGTCCAGAGGACCAATGGGGGCCTGGCTCCGTGGAGGAGAAGTGGACACTCCTTCCAGACACAGGAGAGAGGAAAGTGGGGTGGTAATGCCACCAGGTTTTGGATTTGGTAGTGGGGAGACATGGACTATACGCTCTTTGGGGTTTAAAAAATATATATACAGGAGACAGTGTTTAGCTAAGAGGAACACAGGATAGTCAGTGCAGCTAGAAACTCGAGAATATTCCTCGAGGAGAGCAAAATAAGCTTATCTCAGCAGTGAGGTTGGAAATCACGAGCTTAGGATAAGATTGGTCATTACAGGGCGCCTGGGTGGCTCAGTCATTAAGCGGCTGCCTTCAGCTCAGGTCATGATCCCAGGGTCCTGTGATCAAGCCCCACATTGGGCTTCCTGCTCGGTGAGAAGCCTGCTTCTCCCTCTCCCTCTGTGGCTCCTGCTTGTGTTCCCTCTCTTGCTGTCTCTCTCTCTCTGTCAAATAAATAAATAAAATCTTTAAAAAAAAAAAATTGGTCATCACATCTTAATCATGGGAAATAAACTGAGGGTTGCTGGAGGCAGGGTTGGGGGGTGTGGAGGGCGGGGGGTGGGGGGGTGGAGAAATGGGGTAACTGCGTGATGGACATTAAGGAGGGAACGATGTAACGAGCACTGGGTGTTAAAGAAGACTGATGAATCACAGGCCCATACCTCTGAAACCAATAATACATTATATGCTAATTAATTTAATTTTAAATATAAAAATTAATAATAATAAAAATAAAATCTTTTTAAAAATGGAGTCACTTATGTTAAGGGCTCCATGTGGATTAAAAAAAAAAAAAAAGACTGGGCATCACAGAACTAGAGGCACAGCGGCTACTCCATGGTGGGATTTCCGCCCAGAAACAGCCAGCTGCCTGTGGGCAGATGTGGAACACACAGCGGCTTGCTTTATGCAGGGCTGAGCTGCAACAGGTAAATGGAATAGAAGGAAAAGAGGCAAAGGAGTCAAGGTTATCTACAAGGGAGCAATAATATTAATGGGCCGTGGACCTTATCCTGGATACAGGAAGCGAAGAAATAAGAACTGAGGGATACAGAAAAAGGAGTGGGCCATCAAGGTGGAGAGCTTGATGAGGTCAGGGAGAATGTAGTCCCAGTGTAGGATGTTCAAATTTGTGATTTAGGAATTGGTGCAATTTCTGGTGGTTATCATGCAATAGCGTCCTTTCTTTTTCTTTTTTGCTTTTTTTAAGAGAGAGAGCACGTGCATGAGCTTTGGGGGTAGGGGAGAGGTACAGAGGGAAGGAGAGAATCTTAAGCAGGCTCCATGCCGAGCCACAGGGCTTGATCTCACAACCCTGAGATCATGACCTGAGCTGAAATCAAGAGTTGGCTGCTTAACCAGCTGAGCCACCCAGGCGTCCCCTTTCTTTCTTTTTAATTCACATACAATGGGATGCACAGATCTTAGTTTGTAGGTCAATGAGTTTCGACAAATGAATCCACTCACCTTTCCCCTATCACTTCTATCATCCTAGGAAATTCTTAAATGCCCCTTTCCCGTCAAGTCCCACCCTCTACCCTCCAAAGTGGCAACCACAGTTCTGATTTCTATCACAATAGATGACTTTTGTCTGTTTCAGAAGCGGAGTCATACAAGATGTATCCTTTTGTATACATTTGTACGGGATTTCTTTCCCTCGGTATACTGTTTCTGAGACAGATCCCTACTCTAGTTGTCTATTCATTTTCATGGTTGAATGGTATTGCATTGTAAGACTACACTACAATTCACTTATCCACTCTATTGATAATATTACTTTTTTATAGTTTGGGGCTATCAAGAATAAAACACCTCTGAACATTTACGTGCAAATCTTTATTGTGGACTATGTTTCCATTTCTCATGGGTAAATAACGGGTGGCAGAAATTCTGGAGAGCATTCTAAAATAAGCGTATGTTTAACTTCGTAAGAAACTGCTAGATAGTTTTTCAAGGTGGATGTAATATTTTACATCCCCCCCAGGCAATGTACAGGAATTACAGCTACTCTATACCTTATCCAATATGTGATGTGTCAGTCTCTTTAATTTTAAGCATTTAAGTAGATGTAAAGTGTTACTTTATTGTGGTTTTAATTTTCACTCCCTTGATAACTAATGATATTGAGCATCTTTTCATAAGCTTACTGGACACTCATAGTTCTTCTTTTGTGGAGTGCCTTTAATTGGGGATTTTTGTCTTTGTATTACTGAGTTGTGGAAATTCTGTATCTATTCTGAGGTTAAGTATCTACTTGAGGTATACATACATCTCAAATACATCTTCCCAGCCTGCAGCTTGCCTATTCATTTCCTTAATGGTATCTTCTGATAAGAAGTTTGTTTGTTTTGTTTTGTTTTGTAAGAGAGTATGTGCATGTGTGTGCAAGTTGGGAGGGGGGTGGTGGGCAGAGGGAGAGGAAGAGAGAATCAGAAGTGAGAGAGAATCTGACATGGGGCTCGAACTCATGACCCTGAAAGCATGACCTGAGCTGAAATCAAGAGCTGGATGCTTAACCAATTGAGTCACCGAGGTGCCCCTGATAAGTTTTTAAATTTTGTTTCAGTATAATTTATTATTTTATAGTTAATGAATTTTGTTCCATTTAAGATAACTTTGCCCACTCCAAAGTAACAAAACTATTCTGTTTTCTTGTAGAAGCTTTCTTTTTTTTTTTTTTTTTAAAGATTTTAATTATTTATTTGACAGAGAGAGAGAGATCACAAGTAGGCAGAGAGGCAGGCAGAGAGAGAGGGAAACAGGCTCCCTGCAGAGCAGAGACCCCAATGCAGGGCTCGATCCCAGGACCCTGAGATCATGACCTGAGCCAAAGGCAGAGGCTTTAACCCACTGAGCCACACAGGCACCCTTTATCCCAGGACCCTGAGATCATGACCTGAGCTGAAGGCAGAGGCTTTAACCCACTGAGCCACCCGGGCACCCTTTGTAGAAGCTTTCTAGGTTTAGTTTTTGTGTTTCTGTATATGATATGTTTCAAATTAATTTTTTTTTTTTTTTTTTTTTTGCGTGCTATGAGGTAGGACTGGGGTTCATTTTTTTCCAGGCAGTAATCTGATTATTTCAGCACCCTTCGTAAAAATTTTCACATCCCATTGAATTCCTTTGGCAACTTGTTAAAAATCCATTGACCATACGTGTGTGGGCCTATTTCTGGACTTTCTATTCTCTTCTATTTGTGTATTTGTCTGTTCTTCTGCCCATGCCACTTTATCTTAATTATTGTAGTTTTATAAGTTCTTACAGTTAGGAAGCAAAAACTGTTCTTTTTCAAGATTGTTTTGGCTATTCTAAATGCCTTTTCTATTTTTATATAAGTGTTAAAATCAGTTTAGCAATTTCTACAAAAAAACTCTACTGGGATTTTATTTGGGGTTATATTTCTATAGAACAATTTGGAAAGAACTCACATCTTACCAATGTTGAGAATTCTCATTTCGAATATGGCCTATCTCCCCCATTTACTGAGATCTTTAATTTCTCCCCACAATGTTGTATAATTGTCAGGGTAGAGGACTTGAATGTCTTTAGTAAGATTTATTCCTAAGTATTTTATATTTTTGATGTTATTATAAGTGGTAATGTTCTTAAAATTTCATTTCCCAATGTTTCATTGTCGATATATAGAGATACAGTCGATTTTTGTACAATGACCTTGTATCCTATGACTCTGGCAATTTTACTGGTTCTAGTATTTTTTTACTTGTCTGAGGATAAAGCATTTTAATCATTCATCTTCAATATTTATGCCTTCCATTTCTCTTCTTTAATATTTACCTTATTACATGGATTCTTATCTCCAGAACAATGTTAAGTAGAAGTGGCAAGAGCAGGAATCCCTGCCTTGCTCCTGTTCTCAGGAAAGTAAGTTAGTTTTCATCTGTCTTATTCCTCCCGCTAAACAGTAAGATCCTCCAAAGTAGGAATCATGACTTATTCATAGTTGCGTTCTCCACCACGCCTGACATAGAAGAGTTTGTGGCATCTAAGAAGAACTTAGTAAACATTTATTGATGTATCACATGAATGACAGGTGGTGGAAATGCCTCGGGACCTCTGTTTTAAATCCTGGCCACATTTGGTGCTAATCTCCTAAAATGAAGGGTGAGCTCATAAACAGACAGCCACTGATAAAATGTTTTTTTAAAAAAAGAGTTAATAGTTTCATAGTGTGAGTTTTATGCAAATATCTTATTAGAATATCTAGACATGTACTGGGTAATGTGATCATTTTGACCAGGAGGCAAAGTAAGACACATTGCATTGATGTAGGATTGTGGAACCCAATGGTCCAGAAAGAATTCTTGAGACGTTTTATGGCATAAAAAAAGGTGTTTTTATTATAGCACAGGAACAGGACCTGCGGGCAGAAAGAGCTGCATTTGTGACTGATTATATGGAGTTTTGTATCCTGTGGTGGTGAAGGTGACATTAGGGCTCCAGGAAATTCAGTCTATAGGCTCCTAGAGGTCTATTATTAAGATTGTGTTTTTCTTGCAAATCATTAAGACAGTTACAAACTATAGCAGAGTTTCATGTCCTACATGACTGCGATCTTTATCAGCTGACCATTTGTTTTTCCCCTGCCTTTGCTCTTAGGCCGTTGCTAGTGCCCGAGGAATGTTAGCTCTATCCCACCTTAAGTGGGGGTGGGAGGTTTGCAGGGTGTCAAGTGCATTTTGTCCTCAGCTTGTAGTGGGCATTGCACCCATTTTATAGATGAGTAGATTGAGGTTAAATTACTGTCCCCAAACACACAGCTCCTAAGTTCTAGAGGCAAGACCCAAACCAGATCTAAGTCCATAATATGTGAACTCTACCTCTAAACTCTACGCATGCCATGGTGAGGGGGCATCTTGGCCACCCTTCTCCAGACTGCCCTGGGAGCCGGGCTCTGAGTCAGGAAATAGGGGACCACACCTGTGTGTCACCAGTCACCAAAAATTTAGACTACTGCCTAACACTAAATTTTATAAGTGAAATGACATGCTTTCCAGTGAATTCCAACCATGACCCTGATATTTGTCTATTTCCCTTGGCAATAACTGAATTTTTTTTAATCAAAATAGTCTACTCTGATACTGAATTCACCCATTTCTCCTGAGAATTCCAGGGAACTTATCAATTTTTGCTTTATGTTTTTGAAACTGTGTTGAAGCATCTTTCTAGTAATTTAAGCTTTTTAAATACTGTGTAGAGATCACTTTACTCCTGAAGATGCCTTTTGTTTTACAGTCTGTTTTATTTGAAATTGATATCTTGTCTTCAGCCTCCCTTTGTGTAAGATTTTTGTGGGCTTTATCTCTTTCTATCCTTTTTACTTTTAACCTTCACGTGACTTTAAGTTTGTAAAAGCACATCTTTTTATCTTTTGTAAAAGCACATGGCTGAATTTTGTGTGAGTGTTTCAAAACCATTCTAAATGTGGTTGCCTGGATGGTTCAGTTAAGTGCTGTTGGCTCAGGTCGTGATCCCAGAGTCCTGGGATAGAGAACAAGCAGGGAGCCTGCTTCTCCCTCTCCCTCTGCTGCTCCCCCTTGCTTGGGTGTGTGAGCATGCTCTCTCTCTCAAATAAATAAATACAATCTTTAAAAAAAAAAAATAATCATTCTATTTTAGCCACTATATTTAAGTCATTAACATTTTTTTAATTATGTAAATATTTGGGCTTGTTCCTACTATTTTACTTTGTGCTTTCTTTTGTATGATTTTTATCTCCTTTTTTTTTTTAATATTCAGTTTCTGGCCTATTTGTTTTCTTATTCCATTTCTTTTTCTTTTCTCTTTTCTGGTTTCGAAATTTTATACTCCATTTCAATTCTTTTAATGGTTGTCTTTAAATGCTGTTATTGATAGGTGTTTTTAAGTCTCTACTTTGTTTCACTTTTAAATGTTCTATTCTCTTTCAAAATAGCTGAAGTTTTAAAACTTCCACCTTCTCTAAGAACAATCTGTCATAAGCCTGGCAATAAAAAGTAACAGAAAAATAACAGAACTGTTAAGAAAAGTGTTCTATGTGAAATACACTGTATGCAAATTGCAGATGCTTATAAAACAGGAACTATCTAGACTTCAAAACCTTCATAAAGTAAAGACAGAAATGTTGATTTGCCGAGAAAAAAACAGCAAATTACTCCTTTTATCTGAAAGGGAAAAAAGTGCTTTTTAAACCAGGAAGAACTTTTGCAACCCAATCCAAGCTCTTTAATTTAGAAATGGAAATACAAATTCCAGAAGGTGGACATAATTTGCCCAAAATGTCAATTTGTGGACCTAAGATAATTTATTTTTCTGCAACTTTTCTGGATGGAGATGCAGGAGAAAGTCCAAGCATGAAATAAAAACCAAGAAAGCAAGACCCATTCTTACATTAGCTCTCCACCCAAGTAGGACTAATAGACCACTTACATCAGTCAGGGTAAAGGGAAGCCTCTGGCAAATAAAACAGCCAATCTGGGACAGTTACTGCCACCTGACTGGTTTTTATTTGCACATCATAGGCCTGCAAACTAGGTGGCTGCTGCCAGGGCGGCACTGGGGGCCTCAAGTATCAGCAAAATCCAAATAACTAGTTCTTGAGAAGGGAGGTCAGAAGACCTATGTAAGCCCTGACAGCTTTTAATTTATGGCCTCTTTATTGAACTAACAAAGCATAACCTATTAATCTCTAATTGCTAATCATAAAGGTCATTAGCTATATCCATAAAAATCTGAGCTTCCAAAGTCCATGAAGAAAACCAGCCATAGCTTTCTAGACACAACTCCCATACAGATCAGAGGAAGACTTAAATATCGCTTTCCAAACCGATATTTTGCAGAATAGCAGTTCTAACAGGTGTTTAAGGGGTCTCTGGGAGAAGGTGTTTTAGGATCAAGTACACATGTGAAATGCCGGATTAAACAAAGCTTAATAATTTTCAATGCAGGCCTTATCAGAGGCTCTTCTGTGCTTAACGTGCTTTACGTAAAGCTGATTTGAACAACAGAATCTTTTTCTCACGAGTGCGTTCATGGAGCACATGTCGAAAACCACGCTTTAAAGAACTACGAACTTTTGCAAACAGCGCAATATCTTTCTCACTAAATTTTCTTGTTATTGTGGAAAAATACACATAACATAAAACTTAACATCTTCACTATTTTTAGGTGCACAGTTGAGTGGCATTAAGTACGTTCATGTTGTTGTGCAACCATTTCCACCATCCATCCACAGAACTCTTTTCATCTGGCAAAACTGAAACTCTGGCCCCATCGAATAGCTCCCCATTCCCCCCCACCCCCACCCCCCAGCCATGGCAAGCGCCATTTCTGTCTCTGTGAATTTGACTACTCTAGGTACCACATGTCAGTAGGATTGTGTAGTACGTTTGTGACTGGCTTACTTCGCTTAGCATAATGTCTTCAAGGTTCGTCTGTGTTGGGGTGAAGCAGGAGCGAGGTTCTTGTCTCACAGAGTCAAAGAATGAATCTCATGGAGAAAGGAGAGTGAGAAAAGCAATTGAAGCTTATTAAGCAAGGATACAGAAAAAGCTTTCAGGAGTGAGAGGGGTCCCGACAGGGTTGCCACTGAGGGCTTTTAGGGTTCGTCTTTTATAGAAAGCTAACCAGGGAATTTAAATCTTTTTGACATCTCTACTGGGGGCACCATTGATTAAGGACTAGTGATAAATCTTTAATGGCATACTTCTTTTTAGGGTCTGGTTATTTTCTGTTGACCACAGGAAACAGTCATAAATAAGACTTCCCCCTCGGACACCTAGGGCAGGGTGGTCTAGTGTTTCTGTGAGCCTGATCAAGGAGCCCCCTATTTCTCCCTACCTAGCCCTGCCTGTCCCTAACTCAGTGGCATGTGTCAGACTTTCCTTCCTCTGTAAGCCCAAACAGCATTCCACTGTACGCATGTACCACATTCTCTGTCGATGGACACTGGGCTGCAACTTTGGGCTGCCATGAATAATGCTGCCATGATCCACCAAGCTTTATTTACTATACATTAAACTCTAATTCTATTCATTAAGTTGAAAAAACTTAGTCCAAAACTTTCCTCTCACCCACAAAATTCTTCCTGATAAATAAGGACTTAGGACTCTGACTAAGGCTCTTAAAAGCTTTAAATAGCCTGCTGACAACATTTCTCACAGGAACTCTGTCCCACTCTTCAGGGGAAGACTTTGGTAGCCACATAGAACCTTCCAGAGAGCACACATGGCTGTCTCACTATCCCTACCCCCCTGCTCCACTTTGTCTTTTTCCACAACAAGAAATGGCTCCTGCTGCATGGCTTCAACTCCAGGTGGAAAGTTCTCGGAAGACTCGTGTGGGCACCAGGCAGCGAGTGGTGAGACTTCACCTTGAGGATTTGGGGTTGTTGTTGTTGTTGTTGTTGTTGTTTTTCTAGTTGGAAGAAGATAGTCTCCTCTTCAGGGAAAGGGCCTTTCACCAAGTATTTTAAACCCTGCAGTTATCTTGTTTAGTGGGATGGAATTTTATTGCTCTCCATCAAAGTTCTTTTAAGACCTTAAAGAACAAAGAGGAGGTGCATGTGCTTTTTAGTCAGAGAAGCATGAATTGGCATGACCTCCTGTCATGGGAAAAGAAAGCACAGGGCTGCTTTTAGGAAATAGCGGGAACCCATGCTGGCCAGTCAGACAACACAGCGAGGGAGTGAAGGAGTCTAAGAAATATGGGGGGGAGGGGGAAAGCTTCCCTCTCCAGCTTCTGGAAAGTTAAATTAGCACTTTCCAAGAGCACGAAAGGAATTTCAGAAGTTGAAGCTTCTGTTCCAAGCTCAGGACACAAGGGTCTAATCAGCTGTCTCGTCCTTGTCACCCTCCTTTTCTTTAAGCCCAACTTTGCAGCTCCGGACTGCCCTGATCCCAGGTGCCCCACACTCTCCAGTCCACCCAGTGTGTGCTGCTTTGAGATTTAAGTAAAAGTGGGTTGAGCTTGATCCTGCATAGAAGAGCACTTGGAACTCTCTTTCCACTGCTATTCCTGGGAATCCTCAGAGGCTTGATTTCTCCTGGTCTTCACTTGACCCAGCTCCTCCTCTCACAGAAATCTTGCCCTGTGTGACATCTTCCTTCGTACAGCATTTTTCTTCTCCATCTTGCATGCACCCACACCTGGAGTTCATTCCCATTCCCTTGTTTTTCCCAAGCACCACCATACAAGCAATTGTGAAGAAGAGAGTTTTGTTGAAGATCTTGGGACATTGGCAAAGAGCTAAGAGCCCCCACAAATTCCCCAAGATTGGATGCAAAACTTTTCACCTGTCTCCACTTCTCAGCCATGTGGGTCTTGCGAGGTCCTTTCCCCAACACGCCTTCTCTCTTTTCCTGAGATTTTTCCTTGTGTCTTTGGTAGAAGGCAGAGGATGGAGGATATGTCCCTTCTGAGGCTGCTTTGGATACTCAAAATTCTGCTTTCATCATTTGTGTAGAATGGTTTAGCCTTCTTTGACTGATGCCAGCCAATCCAGGAAATTCTCTGAGAGCTACTCTTTTATGTCAAAAAATTGCACATCGAGATGTTTTGCTAAGTGTAGTCCATTCCATAAGAGCCAGAGTTTACTCTTCATTATCAATATTAAACTTACTTTTCTTGATAAGAGCTAACCTTTGCTCAAATGTTGCATACTCTTCTAAAGATAGCCAGGGTTGGACAGAAATTAGCACAAAGTCCTGGGTGAGCCTCTCGCTGGTAGATTGCCTAGCAGGGGTAATCTATGTTCACACTGCAATTTCCTCTTTGCTTGCCTGAACCTCTGTGTCTTATCTCTATGCCAGCAGTACCCAAACTGCTCTTAGAAGCCCAGTTACATTTTCCCAATGAGCATGGACTCTGAGGACCGCTGATTAAGGACCCTCCCCTCTGTCCCTAAGGCAAGATTAAGATGGCAGAGACAGTGCTAATGTTTACATCTTGATAACACACAGGACTGGCTTCAAAAAGATGTGCAGTGCCAACAACCAAGTAGGGGAATTACCAAGAGAAATTCTACTCTTTTGGTGTAGCCTGTAGAATTTAAATTCCATGGGGTAATTTCTAAGAGTTTTTTTATTGATTCATTTGAGCTCCCCTCCCTGTTCCCTGCAGTTCTTCACATTTTCATGGTAAACATTCCACCTGGTTGGCAAGCAGCATTTATAGAGCCAGAGAGAAAAGAGCTTCTGCTCCAGGAGGATCTCAGCTCTACTTGTCAGCACTGACCTCTTGGTTTTAGGGTGTAGCCAGACCAGAAAAACTTAGAGCCTCAAGTGCTGAAAAGATGGCAGAGCTGTATTTCATTGGTGTTGGTGCTGATCTATCCTCTTTCATTTGTGATTTTATTAATTCAAGTCCTTTCTCTTTTCTTTTTAATGAGTCCAGCTCTAGGGGTTTATCGATCTTATTAATTTTTTCAAAGAACCAGCTTCTAGTTTGTTGATCTGTTCTACTCTTCTCCTGGTTTCTATTTCATTGATTTCTGCTCTAACCTTTATTATTTCTCTTCTACTGCTTGGTTTAGGCTTTATTTGCTATTCTTTCTCCAGATCCTTTAGTGTAAGGTTAGCTTATGTATTTGATATTTTCTAATTTTTTTGAGAAAGGCTTGTATTGCAATGTACTTCCCCCTTAGGTCCGCCTTTGCCGTATCCCAAAAGTTTTGAACAGTTGTGTTTTCATTCTCATTCATTTCCGTGAAGTTTTAAAATTCTTCTTTAATTGCCTGGTTGACCCATTCACTCTTTAGTAGAATGCTCTTTAACCTCCAAGTGTTTACATTCCTTCAAAATTTCCTCTTGTGATTGAGTTCAAGTATCAAAGCAGTGTAGTCACAAAATATGCAGGGAAAAATCCCAATCTTTTGGTATTGGTTGAGACCTGACTTGTGACCCAGTATATGATCTATTCTGGAGAATGTTCCGTGTGCACTTGAGAAAAATGTGTATTCTCCTGTTTTAGGATGGAATGCTCTGTATATATCTCTGAAGTCCACCTGGTCCAGTGTGTCTTTCAAAGCCCCTGTTTCCTTGTTGATCTTCTGCTTAGGTGATCTGTCCATTGCTGTGAGTGGGGGGTTGAAGCGCCATATTATTAATGTATTATTATCAATGTGTCTCTTTACTTTGGTTACTAATTGGTTGATATAATTGGCTGCTCCCAAATTAGGAGCATAAATATTTATAATTATTAGATCTTCTTATTGAATTGGCCCTTTAAGTATGATATAGTGTCCCTCTTCAAGTATCTAAGATCTATAAAGAACTTATCAAACTCAACACCCAAAAAATAAATAAACCAGTCAAGAAATGGGCAGAAGACATGAGCAGACATTTCTCCAAAGAAGATATCCAAATGGACAACAGACACATGAAAAAAATGCTCCACATCACTTGACATCAGGGAAATACAAATCAAAACTACAATGAGAAACCACCTTACACCAGTCACAATGGCTAAAAATAACAAGACAGGAAACAACGAATGTTGACAAAGATGTGGAGAAAGGGAAACCCTCTCACACTGTTGGTGGGAATGAAAGTTGGTACAGCCACTCAGGAAAACAGTATGGAAGTTCCTCAAGAAGTTAAAGATAGAGCTACCCTACAACCCGGCAATTACCCCTAAGATACAGATGTAGTGAAACAAAGGGTCATATGCACCCCAATGTTCATAGCAGCAATGTCCACAATAGCCATACTGTGGAAAAAGCCAAGATATCCTTCAACAGACAAATGGATAAAGAAGCTGTGACATATATATAAATGGAATATTACTTAACCATCAGAAAGGGTGAATTCTTACCATTTAAATCGACATGGATGGAACTGGGGGGGAGGGGGATTATGCTGAGCAAAATAAGTCAATCAGAAAAAGACAATTATCATATGATTTCACTCATATGTGGAACATCAGAAACATGGCAGAGGATCAGAGGAAGGGAGGGAAAACAGAATGGGAAGTCACCAGAGAGGGAGAAAAGCCATGAGAGACTCTTAACTATGGGAAACAAACAGGGTTGCTCTAGGGGAGGTGGGTGAAGGGTTGGGGAAACTGGGTGATGGGCATTAAGGAGGGCATGTGATGTGATGAGCAGTGGGTATTATATGCAACTGGTAAATTATTAAACACTACATCTGAAACTGATGGTGTTCTATAAGTTGGCTAATTGAATTTTAATTAAAAAAAGAAGAGAGATGGCAGAGCTGTCCCTGCCCTCCCTTCTTTTCCAAATGCTAAGTGTGCATGCCTGTTGAAACTTTAAAACACTCATGTCTATGGGCGTTATACCTGCTGGTGAATGTTTGATGAGGAGCAAGATATTCACATGGCCTCAAAATATCTTCCCACAAATTATTTACTAATTACAAAGAAAAAAATAAACAACTTCACAACAGAGAAACCTGACGGACACCACCTTAAGCCAGTGATCAAATCAAACATCAGTGATAATGGACAAATCAGTATCCTGTGCCTCCAGATAGGATGCGCCAGGAAGGACACAACATCATTTTGGTGGCGTTCTCATCAGAAATGCATCATCTGACTGTAACGATAAGGACACATCAGACAAACCTAAACTGAGAGACGTCCTTCAAAACAGCTGGTCTGTACCCTTCAAAAATGTCAAGGTCATGAAAGACAAAGAAAAGTTAAGAAGCAGGTCCAGGTTGAAAGAGACTAAAGTGTCCTGACCACTACATGCAACCTGTGATCCTAGTTGGATCCTGTGTTGGGGAAAAACAGCCATAATCGACATTATCAGGACGACTGGCACAAATGAATACGGATTGTGGATTATAACAATGTTAAATTTCCTGATTTGGATCATTGTACTGTGATACAGAGAATATCCTTATTCTTAAGAAACTCACACTGAAGTATTTAAGAGTAAAAGCACATGATATGAACAGCATCTTCTCGAATGGTTCAGAAAAATAATAATGGGGGAGGGGAGAAGGCAAAGGAAACAATTGTTAAAAAGGAAAAGCTTAATATACTTCCACACATCCATGGAGGAGGCAAGATAGCAGAAGAATAGGGGACCTCATTTCATCTGGTCCCTTGAATTTAGCTAGATAGCTATCAAACCATTCTGAACCCCTATGAATTCAACCTGAGATGTAAGAAAAGAATATCTGGAACTCTACAAGTAGAAAAGCGACCACTTTTTGGAAGGTAGGAGGTATGGAGTAGTGAATCTGAGGGTAGATATCAGAAGATAAATGGACGGTGGAGGGAGCCTCCGTAAGCTGACTACTGGAAGGTGATAGAGGCCAAGAGGCTAAAATCAGAACCCTTAGAAATCTGCTCCAGTAAGAGACATCCTGCCTGAAAGGTGCTCAGGGGATGAAATGGGCAGAATTCTAGGTGGATCAGTGTGGTCTCAGGATCCCAGGAGTCACAGAACTAATGGGACTGCCTAAGCCAGTAGAGTTCCCAAGCAGTTAAACAGGGAAATTGGTTATGGTCAGCGAGCCCAGGAGGGGCCTCTTAGCGCGGTTTGCCATAAACTGGGAGTCAGGCCAGATCGGGTGACTGCTCTCTGCCTGGGCATCCAGCAGCAGACTGGAACTCGGGGACCGGCCGCCATCTCGCATGAGGAGAACAGGCACATGCACAATTGGACAGCAGCTCTCAGGGTGGTGGCCCTGTAAAGGACAGTATGGGAGAACCCTCCCCCTTCCCCTGGGAGGGGCAGAATGGGTGTGCATACAATCCAACCACCAGTCTCAGTGCCAGGGTGCTACAAAGGGCATATTGCAGGATCCTCTGACTTCCCCCAGGAGGATTGCTGTGGGCATGCAACACAGGAATCTGCAGAGTTTGGCACACAAGAGTGAAGACCATTTATCCCCGAGGGTTTACTACAGAGAGGGGTTGATGACCTTTTGGATCTGGGACTGGAGGTCAGGGCATGGCCATTTTTATTTTGACCATCTAAACAGGCAGGGAAAGCCTTCAGGGAACACAAGCGACACAGAGGACCAGCGTGCACTGAGCCCAGCCCCCTGGCAAGGGGCAGTGCAACTCAGCCGAGGCAAAGACACCTGAGAAGCAGCGCAGCAGGCCCCTCCCCCAGAAGACCAAATGGAAGAACGAGTGCACAGCAAGTTTATGGATCCCACAAGACCGTAAAACTCCAGCGCTAAGTATAAAGAATTCAAGGTTTCTTCTCGTGATTCCTTTATCTTTCAGTTTAAAATTTTCTTTTTTTCTCTTTTTTCCCTTTTCGATTAGTTTCTTATTTTAAAAATTCTTTGTTTTTAAATTGTTTTTTAACTTTTCTTTTTTAGATCTACATTTTGTAGATAAACTCTTCATATTTGGCCTCCTTTCACTCTGTTCAATTTTATTTTTGTGTATATATATAAATTTTGCTTTCTTTGCAATTTTGGAATTTAGTGTCTTCTAACACACAGACCAAAATACACTCAGAGACAAATGGGTCACCCTGTTTTATCCACCCTGTGAGATTATATTCTCTCCTCCAAACCCCCACTTTTTTTTCTTTTCTATTTTGGTTTCCGACCTCTGGATTTGTCTAGTGTGTATTTTGCTTGGGTCATCATTGATATTTTAATTCTGTTCACTCGTTCATCCATTCTTCTCTGGGAAGAATGAAGAATTCACAACAAAAGAAAGAACCAGAGGTAGTGCTCTCTGCCACAGATCTAATCAATATGGATGTAAGTATGATGTCAGAGATGGAATTCAGGATAAACATTATAAAGTTAATAGCTGGGCTTGAAAAAAGCATAAGAGACACTAGAGTATCTCTTAGTACAGAAATGAGATCTAGTCAGGCCAAAATTAAAAATGTTCTAGTTGAGATGCTCTAAGAGCTAGGGTAAATGAGACAGGAGAGAGAGTCAGTGACATAGAAGACAGGCTGATAGAAAGGAGGGAAGCTGAGGAAAAGAGAGAAAAACAACTAATAGCCTATGAGAAGAGGCTTCAAGAAATCAGTGATGCTATAAAACAAACCAACAGAATTATTGGGGTGCCTGAGGGTTAAGAGAGAGAGGGCCAGAAGGAATATTTGAGCAAATCATAGTTGAGAACTTCCCCAATCTGGGGAAGGAAACAGGCATTCATGTTGAAGAAGTAGGGAGGACCCCTCCCAAAATCAATAAAAATAGATCAACACACCAATATATAATAGTGAAGATTGCAAATTTCAGAGATAAAGAGAAAATTCTGAAAGTAGCTCAAGACAAGAGTTTCCTAACCTACAGAGGTAGGAACATCAGATTAACATCAGACTTATCCACAGACACCTGACAGGCCAAAAAGGGTTGGCATGGTATATTCAGGGTAGCAAGTGAGAAAAACATGCAGCAAAGAATACTTTATCCAGCAAGGCTGTCATTCAGTATGGAAGGAGAGATAAAGAGGTTCCAGGACAGACAGAAACCGAAAGAATATGTGACCACAAAGCCAGCCCTGCAAGAATTATTAAGGGATATCCTATAAGTGAAGAGAGACCCCAGGACCTACGTAGACCAGAAAGGAAAAGAGACAATCTACAGAAACGGGAACTTTACAGGTAATACGATGGCACTAAATTCATATCTTTCAGTAGTTACTCTGAATGTAAATGGGCTAAACGCTCCAATCCAAAGACACAGGATATCAAATTGGATAAAAAAGCAAGACCCATCCATATGCTGTCTACAAGAGACTTGTCTTAGACCTAAAGACACCTCCAGACAGAAAGTGAGGGGGTGGAGAACAATTTACCATGCTAATGGACCTCAAAAGAGAGATGGAGTAGTAATTCTCATATCAAACAAATTAGATTTTAAACCAAAGACTAGAAAGAGATGAAGAGGGACACTATATCACACTTAAAGGGTCTATCCAACAAGAATATCTAACAATTGTTAATATTTATGCTCCTAACTTAGGAGCAGCCAATTATATCAACTAGTTAATAACCAAAATAAAGAAACACATTGATAATAATACATTAATAATAGGGGACTTCAACCCCCCACTCACAGCAATAGACAGATCACCTAAGTAGAAGATCAACAAGGAAACAAGGGCTTTGAAAGACACACTGGACCAGATGGACATCACAGATATATAGAGAGCATTCCATCCTAAAACAACAGAATACACATTTTTTCTCAAGTGCACATGGAACATTCTCCAGAATAGATCACATACTGGGTCACAAGTCAGGTCTCAGCCAATACCAAAAGATTGGGATTTTTCTCTGCATATTTTCTGACCACACTGTTTTGATACTTGAACTCAATCACAAGAGGAAATTTTGAAGGAATGTAAACACTTGGAGGTTAAAGAGCATTCTACTAAAGAGTGAATGGGTCAACCAGGCAATTAAAGAAGAACTTTAAAACTTCACGGAAATGAAAGAGAATGAAAACACAACTGTTCAAAACATTTGGGATACAGCAAAGGCAGTCCTAAGGAGGAAGTACATTGCAATACAAGCCTTTCTCAAAAAAATTAGAAAATCTCAAATACAAAGGGGAACCCTCCTGCACTGTTGGTGGGAATGCAAGCTGGTACAGTCACTCTGGAAAACAGTATGGAGGTTCCTCAAAAAGTTGAAAATAGAACTACCCTATGACCCAGCAATTGTGCTACTGGGTATTTACCTAAAGATACAAATGTAGTGATCTGAAGCGGCACATGCACCCAAATGTTTATAGCAGCAATGTCCACAATAGCCAAACTATGGAAAGAACCTAGATGTCCATCAACAGATGAATGGATAAAGAACATGTGGTATATATATACAATGGAATACTTTGCAGCTATCAAGAGAAATGAAATCTTGCCATTTGCAACTATGTGGATGGACCTAGAGGATATTATGCTAAGAGAAATAAGTCAATCAGAGAGAGACAATTATCATATGATCTTTCTGATATGAAGAATTTGAGAGGCAGGGTGGGGGTCATGGAGGTGGGAGAGGGAAATGAAACAAGATGGGATCAGGAAGGAGACAAACCATAAGAGACTCCTAAACTCACGAAACAAACTGAGGTTTGCTGGGGGGTAGGGGGGTAGGGACAGGGTGGCTGGGTTATGGACATTGGGGAGGGATTGTGCTATGGTAAGTGCTGTGAAATGTGTAAGCCTGATGATTCACAGACATGTACCCTGGGGCAAATAATACATTATATGTTAATAAAAAAATTAAAAAAAAAATCTCAAATACATAAACTAACCTTACATTAAAGGACCTGGAAAAAGAATAGAAAATAAAGCTTAAACCAAGCAGGAGAAGAGAAATAATAAAGATTAGAGTAGAAATCAATGAAATAGAAACCAGGAAAGAGTAGAACAGATCAACAAAACTAGAAGCTGGTTCTTCGAAAGAATTAATAAGATCGATAAACCCCTAGCCAGACTCATCAAAAAGAAAAGAGAAAGGACCCAAATTAATAAAATTATGAATGGAAGAGGAGAGATCATAACCAACACCAAGAAAATACAAACAATTTTAAGAACATATTATGAGCAACTACATACCAACAAATTATGCAATCTGGAAGAAATGGATGCATTCCTGGAAACTTACAAACTACCAAAACTGGAACACGAAGAAATAGAAAATCTGATCAGACCAATAACCCGCAGGGAAATTTAAGCAGTAATCAAAAACCTCCCAAAATACAAGAGTCTAGGGCCAGATGGCTTCCCAGAGGAAGTCTGCCAAACATTTAAAGAAGAAATAATCCTTCTTATACTGAAGCCATTTCAAAAAAATAGAAATGGAAGGAAAACTTCCAAACTCATTCTATGAGGCCAGCATTACCTTGATCCCAAAACCAGACAAAGACCCCATCAAGAAGGATAATTACAGATCAATATCCTTGATGAACATGGATGTCAAAATACTCACCAAGATACTAGCCAATAGGATCCAACAGTATATTAAAAGGATTATGCACCACGACCAAGTGGGATTTATTCCAGGCATGCAAATGTGGTTCAACATCTGCAAATCAATCAATCTGATAGATCACATTAATAAAATAAAAGAGCTGCATGATCCTCTCAATTGATATAGAAAAAGCATTTAACAAAGTACAGCATCCTTTCTTGATTAAAACTCTTCACAGTGTAGGGATAGAGGGAACATACCTAAATATCATAAGAGCCTTCTATGAAAAGCCCATCGCAAATATCATTCTTGATGGGGAAAAACTGAGAGCTTTTCCCCTAAGGTCAGGACATGACGGGATGCTCACTCTTACCACTATTGTTCAACATACTACTGGAAGCCCTAGTCTCAGCAATAGACAACAAAAACAAAAGGCATTCAAATTGGTAAAGAAGAAGTCAAACTCTCACTCTTCACAGATGATATGATACTTTATGTGGAAAACCCAAAAGACTCTACCCCCAAATTCCTAGAACTCATACAGTGATTCAGCAACATGGCAGGATACAAAATCAATCTACAGATCAGTTGCATTTCTATACACTAATAATGAGACAGAAAAGAGAGAAATTAAGGAGTTGATCCCATTTACATTTGAACCCCAAATGATAAGATATCTTGGAATAAACCTAACCAAAGAGATAAAGGATCTGTACCCTAAAAACTACAGAATATTTATGAAAGAAATTGAGGAAGACACAAAGAGATAGAAAAACATTCCGTGCTCATGGATTGGAAGAATAAATATGGTTAAAATGTCTATGCTACCCAGAGCTATCTACACATTTAATGTAATCCCTATCAAAACACCACTGACATTTTTCACAGAGCTGGAACAAACAATCCTAAAATTTGCATGGAACCAGAAAAGATCCCGAATAGCCAAAAGAATGTTGAAAAAGAAAACAAAGATGGGAGCATCACAATGCCTGACTTCAAGCTCTATTATGAAGCTCATCAAGACTGCGTGGTCCTATCACAAAAACAGACACATGGATCAATGAAACAGAAGAGAGAGCCCAGAAATGGACCCTCACCTCTATGATCAAATAATCATGACAAAGCAGGAAAGAGTATCTAAGGGAAAAAAAGACAGTCTCTTCAATAAATGATGTTGGGAAAATTGGACAGTCACATGGAGAAGAATGAAACGACCATTCTCTTACACCATACACAAAGATAAACTCAAAATGGATGGATGACCTAAAGGTGAGACAGGAATCCATCAAAAGCCTAGAGGAGAACATAGGCAGCAACCTCTTTGACCTCAGCTGCAACAACTTCTTGCAAGACATGTCTTTAAAGGCAAGGGAAACAAAAGCAAAAATAAACTATTGGGACTTCATCAAGATAAAAAGCTTCTGCACAGCAAAGGAAATAGTCAACAGGGGTGCCTGGGTGGCTCACTGGGTTAAAGCCTCTGCCTTCAGCTCAGGTCATGATCTCAGGGTCCTGGGATCGAGCCCCACATTGGGCTCTCTGCTCAGCAGGGAGCCTGCTTCCCCCTTTCTCTCTCTGCCTGCCTCTCTGCCTACTTGTGATCTCTCTCTCTCTGTCAAGTAAATAAATAAAATCTTAAAAAAAAAAAAAGAAATAGTCAACAAAACTAAAAGGCAACCTATGGAATGGGACAAGATATTTGCAAATGACATACCAGATAAAGGTCTGTTATCCAAGATCTATAAAGAACTTATCAAACTCAACATCCAAAAAATAAATAAACCAGTCAAGAGATGGGCAGAAGACATGAGCAGACATTTCTCCAAAGAAGACATCCAAATGGCCAACAGACACATGAAAAAATGCTCCACATCACTTGACATCAGGGAAATACAAACCAAAACTACAATGAGAAACCACCTTACACTAGTCGAAATGGCTATAAACAACAAGACAGGAAACAATAAATGTTGGCAAAGATGTCGTGAAAGGGGAACTCTCTTACACTGTTGGTGGGAATGCAAGCTGGTGCAGTCACTCTGTGTAACAGTATGAAAGTTCCTCAAGAAGTTAGAAATAGAGCGACCCTATGATCCAGCAATTATCCCAAAGATATAGATATAGTGAAATGAAGGGGCACATGCACCCCAACGTTCATAGCAGCAATGTCCACAATAGCCAAACTGTGGAAGGAGCTGAGATGTCCTTCAACAGATGAATGGATAAAGAAGATATTCCATCTCAATGGAATATTACCCAGCCATCGGAAAGGACGAATATTTACCATTTACATCGATGTGGTTGGAACTGGAAGGGATTATGCTAAGTGAAATAAGTCAAGCAGAGAAAGACAATTATCATATGGTTTCACTCATACGTGGAATATAAGAAATAGTGCAGAGGATCATAAGGGAAGGGAGGGAAAACTGAATGGGAAGAAATCAAAGAGGGAGACAAACCATGAGAGTCTCTTAACTCTGGGAAACTCTGGAAAAATGAGGGTTGCTGAAGGGGAGGTGGGGGGGGATGTGATGATCCCTGGCTGTTGTATGCAACTGATGAATTATTAAATATTACATCTGAAACTAACGATGCACTATATGTTGGCTAATTGAATTTAAATAAAAATAAAGAAAGAAAAAAGAAAAAGAAAAGCTTATTCCAACTGTGATCTTCCCTGTGTGGTTTCGGTTTTGGTTTTGATGTGCCTACTTTGCAGGTTCCCTGAGCACATGTTTAGTCTGCCAGTTTCAGTAGTCCATCCAGGTGTCTGCTAACAGCGCCAGACGGGCCCTTCTGCCCCCTCCAGCCTAGAACACAGTGTAGCTTTGTCACGCCAGGATTAGGCTGAGGCAAATGAGGCACTCCACCTGGGCACATTTAATAGGGTGCAAAAACTCAGCAATCAACATGAAAACTAGTTTAGTGCAATATTTTTAAATCAAAATGAATGCCAACTGATGAACAAAATACGAACGTTTTAAATAGACAGGATCCAATACTTCCATGCTGAGGCATAGTTTTTAATGGTGAGTTTTTTTCCAGAAGGAGATTTTGGAGATGCTATTGATTACTTTGCTTCTGTCAAAGCCAGGAAAGTAAAATTGTAATAAATTCTTTCGGGGGACATAAATAAAATATTTAAACTTAAAATCATGTGAGTTTTAATGTTCTTGCTTATCAGTTTTTCAGTATTCCCTCAACTTCTTTAATATTCTAGAAAAAAACAACATTAAAAGATAGGTAAAAACATGTTTGTGGGGTGGACATTTTTCTTTTGGCCCCAGGCACAGAGATGGCTCAGTGTGGTGCTAGCTTTGGTTAATAAGGAAGAATGTATCTCAGCTTTGGCCCTCAGGACCTGGGGATGGTAGAGAGAGAGAGAGAAACAGCTCAGAAGACTTCAGAAGCCATGGTTGTGCTTCTTCACACAGCTTTGAGTGGAACCAGAGGAGAAGAAGACAGAGTAAAAACTACAGAGCAACTGGATGGATAAGTAAGGCACCTGCAGAGATGGACTGGGTGCTTCCCAGGAGGCCAATGGTCTGTGATGGGAAATGAGATCAAGAGCTGCAAAATTAGGTTTCACACTGATGGGACGATCAATTTATCATGGTAGGACAGCAGAACAGGCCCACACCACCTAGTTTGGGTCTGGTTTCCTGCCAGATGTAGGTGGTGTAGCACCTTCCAAACAAATCGTTTTCCTCTTGAATGCCTGACTCTGCAGGTGGAAAAGGAGCAGGATGGTTTAGTCTCAGCAGCTTTGTCTCCCCACCCTGTCTCTGTCACTTTCCCTTCTTACAAATTCCCATCACACCCAACTTCCTTCTCTTCTTTCATTGTAACCCTTCTCTGGCCTCCGTATCTACATCCTTCATTCTATCTATGGGGAAAACGAGAATAAGAGGGGGCCAATATATGTTCCCATTGTGCAGTCTCAATAAAAATGTCAGTAAGAAAAAAAAAGAAAAGAAAAAAAATGTCAGTAAGTCAGATCCTTATGTTTAATTCTTTAATCAAAACTCTTCATGCTCGGGATGCCTGGGTGGCTCAGTGGGTTAAAGCCTCTGCCTTCGCCTCAGATCATGATCTCAGGGTCCTGGGATCAAGCTCCGCATCGGACTCTCTGCTCAGCAGGGAGCCTGCTTCCCTCTCTCTCTCTGCCTGCCTCTCTGCCTACTTGTGATCTCTCTCTCTCTGTCAAATAAATAAATAAAATCTTAAAAAAAAAAAAAAAAGACTCTTCATGCTCAAAGCTTAGAAAAGCATCTGCATGGAAATGGCAGGTGGAGACAGATGTGGAAAAATAAAACCCCAGACTTTCAATTAAAAAAAAAAAAGACTCTTATTTGCAAAACTTCTGCAGAAAGGCAGATGGTGAGTGTTTACTGGCTTAAGGCATTGATTACCACACCCTTAACACATCGACATTTCCTTCCTTTATAAATATAATCCAAAATATCCTCAAAGTCATCAAGGGAAGATGCCCTAGAAGGGGAGATTAGACCTCATGATACTCAGCAGGATGGTGGGATGAGATTTTGCCATCATAAATTAGATACTTTCCAAATAGACTATTTGAAATGGGTGTTGATAGCATACATACAAAAGAGAACATATTTACCCAGTAAATATTAAAGATCTATAAGGGTTCACAGCATTTGTTCAAGGGATAAATATATTGTAACTCTATAAAAGAATCAAGGTGAAAAGTCAACATCTGTTCATGATAAAAACTCTCAGCAAATTAGGCATAGATGTAACACATCTCAACAAAATAAAGGCCACTGATGACAAGTCCACAGCTATCATCACTCTCACTGGTGAAATGTTGAAAACTTTTTCTCTAAGATCAGTAACAAGACAGAGGTGCCCACTCTCACCAACCCTGTTCAACATAGTAGTAAACATCCAGCTAAAGTAATCAGGTATGAAAAAGAAATAAAAAGTATCAGAATTAGAAAGGAAGAACCAAAATTGTCTCTACTTGCAAATCACATGATTTATCTTATATATAGAAAATTTTAAAGATTCAAACAAAATATTATTAGATCTGGGCACCTGGGTGATCAGTTGTTTAAGCACCCAACTCTTGCTTTTGGCTTAGGTCATGATCTCAGCATCATGAGATTGAGCCCCATAACAGGCTCTGAGCTGGTCATGGAGCCTGCTTAGGATTCTCTCTCTCTCTCTCCCTCTCCTTCTGTCCCTCCCCCTGCCTCATGCACAAGAGCACACGCTTCCTCTCTCTCTCTCAAAACAAACAAACAAACAAACATAAACCCCCCAAAACTTGTTAGATCTAATGAATGAATCCAGTAAAGTTACAGGATATAAAATTAACACAAAAATCAGTAGCATTTCTACATTAACAATCAAATTTTCTGAAAAATAAATAAAGAAATCAATCCCATTTACAATAGCATCAAAAACAATAAAATACTAAGGAATAAATTTAACTAAGGAGATGAAAGATTTCTACTCCGAAAATTATAAGACATTGATGAAAGAAATCAAAGAAGATACATATAAATGGAAAGGTGTTCCATGCTTATGGATTAAAAGAATTAATATTGTTAAAATGTCATTACTACCAAAAGCCATCTATAGATTCCATGTAATCCCTATCGAGATTCCAATGGCATTTCTACAGAAGTGGAAAAAAACACTCCTAAAATATATATGAAACCATGAAAGACCCTGATTAGGCAGAGAAATCCTAAGAAAATGAACAAAGCAGGAGGCATCACATTTCCTGATTTCGAGCTGTACTATAAAGCTATAGGCATCAAAACAGTACAGTACTGGTATAAAAATAGACCAATAAAAGAGAATTGAGAGCTCAGAAAGAAACCCAAGCTAATATTTGACAAGGGAGCCAAGAATACTCAAAGGAAAAGAAGTTTCTTCAATAAATCATCTGGGGGGAGGAGCAAGATGGGGGAGGAGTAGGAGATATAAATATCATTGGGTCCCAGGAGTTCAGCTAGATAGTTATCAAACCATTCTGAACACCTACAAACTCAACAGGAGATCAAAGAGAAGAAGAGCAGCAATTCTAGGAACAGAAAATCGACAACTTTCTGGAAGGTAGGATATTCAGAGAAGTGAATCCCAGGTGATATACGGGAAGACAGACAGCTGGGGGAGGGGCTGGCTCCTGGCAAGTGGTAGAGCAGCGGAACACAATATCAGAACTTTTAGAAGTCTGCTCCGCTGAGGGACATAGCTCCAGAGGCTAAGCGGCGGGTGGAGCCCTCGCGGGGACAGTGTGGTCTCAGGACCCACGGGATCACAGAAAGACCGGGTATGCCTGAGTGCGGCAGAGCTCCCAGGTATCAGAGCGGCGAAGCCAGTGGCAGAGACAGAGCTGAGCAGTGGTGTCTCAGCTTGGGGTTTTACCTTAAACTGTGGTCCAAGGCACAGTCAGGCCACTGCTCTTCAATCAGGGACCCCACAAGGGGCAGATCCAGGGAGACCCCTTCCTTCCTCCTCCGGGAGGAGCGGTGTGGGCGCGCGCTGCAGGAATCGGCTGGGTTTGGAGACTCCAAACGGGGCCATGCACCAGAGACAGAAACGCTCGCTCACAGGCCAGGTGAGCTCGGAGCGTGGCCAGAGACCAGGGAGACAGGAGGGATTGACTGCTTTTCTCCGAGGGCGCACTGAGGAGCGGGGCCCCAAGCTCTTGGCTCCTCCAGGCCAGAGATAGGGAGGCCGCCACTTTTATTCTCCGCCTCCAAAGTTGTACGGAAAGCGTTCAGGGAACAAAAGCTTCCTAGAGCAAAACCAAGCAGATTGCTTAGCCAGGCCCCTGGCAAGGGCGGTGCAAGTCTGCCTCCGGCAAAGACATTTGAGAATCACTTCAACAGGCCCCTCCCCCAGAGGATCGGCAAGAGTATCCAGCCAAGACCAAGTTCACTCATCAACGAGAACTGCGGAATTCCAGACTAGGGATTCCAGACATAGAATTCATGGCTTTTTCCCCATGATTTCTTAGTATTTCAAAGTTAAATTTTTTAAATTTTATTTTTTCTTATTCTATTTTTTAATTTTTCCTCTTTCCTATTTTAACCATTTTTAACTATTTTATCTTATCAATACCTTTTTAAAAAATCTTTTTAAATTTTCATTGATAGTCATATTCTATCCCTTCAGTATTTAACCTTATTTTTTGTATACATACAGGTTTTTCTTTCTTTAAAACTTTGAGATACAGTTGCTTCAAACAGATCAAAATATGCCCTAAATCTAGCTCACAGCTTTGTTCTAGTCTCCAGCCTGATCACATTCTTTCCTCTTTTTTTTTTCTTTGTTCAATCAACTTCCTATCCTATCAATTCCTTTTTTAGAACCTTTTTTAATTTTCATCTTTACAGTCATATTCCATCCCTTCATCATGTTTGCCCTTATTTTTGTATATATATTAGTTTTTCTTTCTTTAAAATTTTGGGAGGCAGTTTCTTCTAACAGACCAAAATACACCCAAAATCAATCAAGTGTGTGGCTCTGTTCTTTTCACCAGTCGTATATATATATATATTTTTTTTTC
>CM052885.1:21532967-21566897 GCA_028534135.1 Potos flavus
CGGGCACTCAGACAAAATGAACAATACGTTATGTGACAATAATAAAAACCTGAGCTGATGCTAGAAGTAATGAGGGTTTCCTGTGGCATTTGCACCCCACCACCACCACCACCCGCAAAGGAGTATATGTGCTCTGTTCAAGTGGAAAGCTGTGAGTGGGGGCTGCAGGCGCTTTGCCCCCTGGGGGCTGGTGAGGTCTGCTTCTGCTGATTTTCAAGGTTGACTTTTCTATCCAACCATGTATGTCTGACATCAAACCTGTAAATAGAAATCAGTACATTTCCAATAACAGTAAATGTATCCACTTTCTGCCCCACAGTAAACTGATTTTTTTCTTTCCATATTTATATAAATATTTTGTTTTTAAATCATTCTGTAACATACCTTAATAGTTGGAAATGAACTTTGACAATCTATCTTTTAAGAGAATTCTGTGCTTTTCTTTGTTTGGCTAGTTATTGAGTGAATATTTAAAATCCCAAAGCTCCTTCAAGTTATCTTCCTTTAAGATGACACTGCGTGAGCAGTTCCAGACCCATGGTTTCCCAGACCTGGGAGAAACCACTGACCTCCTACAGAGGGTCTATAAATTACAAATGGCATATCCCAATATATGGCATCATTTTTGCTTGATACAGACACCATGAGGATGTTAGCAACATTTAAATTCATTTAAATGTGTTACTGAATTCATTGAAGCTCTGTCGTTATTTTATTAATAAATGAATATATCAATACCATATTGTAATTTAGGAAAATTTTAAAGTAAATAAGAGGTTCTATTTACATCAAAAAGGATGGGAGCCATCAACCTACAGAAATACCACCTAAAATAGCGACAGATTACTTGGACTAATTATGCTCCCCGGCTTATGTTTGTCAACTTTACACCTTGGTTTCTTGGGAACAGTTGAGATTTCAAATATTCTGTGACTTTCTATCTGAGAATGCATTTGTACTTGTAAGATCTCCCATCCTAATTTTTTATTAAGTAATTATGGCTCGCCATAACGCTAAGAAAATACAGGAGGCAGGAAATATGTACAGTACTACCCCTGACTACTCACTAGGTAAGTCTAGGTCAACTGGAGAAGACAAGTCATATACAATTCAGCTTTATTGGCTGACTCATGAAGGACCAACACTGTATGTACCCATGGCGCTTAATTTTCTGTGTTAACCTGACTGGGCTCTAGCATGCGTGATATTTGATTAAACATTATTTTGGGGTATGTTCGTGAGGCTGTTCCTGGATGAGATTAACATTTGAATCTATACACTGACTAAAGCAGATTGCCCTCCCCAACGTGGGTGGACCTCATGCAGTCCACTGAAGGCCTGAATAGAACAAAAAGGCCAAGAAAGGGAGAATTCACTCTCTCTGCATGACCGTCTTTAAGCTAGGACATCAGTCTTCTCCTGCACACAGACTAGAACTCACACCACCTACTCTCCTGGGTCTCCAACTTGCAGATAACAGATCATGGGATTTCCATAATCACGTGAGCCAGTTCCCAGAATAAATCTCTTTATGTATCTATAGTTGCATCTGTATCTATATCCTGTTGGTTCTGCTTCTCTGGAGAAGCCTAATACAGTACATAGTAAACTTACCTACTGCGACGAGGTGGCAGCCTATTTCCACCTTACCCCGAGCTTCGCACATCCCCACTCTCAAGGTCTTATGACATTGCACCTTCCTGAGGGTGCCTCTACCTGACTTCCAGGTTCAGATCTGAAAACACCCATGTGCTGTGGGGTAGGAGGGGATGTGAAGGAGAAGACAGAGGCAAATTGGGATATATTGTGTCATTTGTGCCCTCACTGCCCCCTCTCTAGTTGCTACTCATAGCATAATCCCTGGGACAGGCTCCCAAGGCAGAGTGGAAATCTGGAGGGCAGCGGAGGTGTTACCTTGTGGAATCCTATAGGTGACTTCTCCGGGCTTCCTGAGCTGGAGCAATATATAGTCACTATGGATGTTGACTCCCATTCCCAAAATAAATAAGAAGACACCTTAGCAAAGAAGACAGAGGGAAGAAGTTAAAAATGTATCCTGGTGGGACGCCTGGTGGCTCAGTCAAGTTAAGCATCTGCCTTTGGCTCAGGTCATGATCTCAGGGTCCTGGAATCGAGCCCCACATTGGGCTCCCTGCTCAGCAGGGAGCCTGCTTCTCCCTCTCCCTCTGCAGCTCCCCCTCCTTGTGCTCTTGCTCTCACACACTTTCTCTCTCAAATAAATAAATAAATAAAAATTTTTAAAAATGTATCCTGGTTTTGGTGTTTTTCTCACAAGCTACGTTTGTTTGTTTGTTTGTTTTTAATGAAGGAGAAGCGCATTTAATTTCAAATTCTGAGAATGCTACAAAGATATTGCAAAAGGTGGTCAATTAGCCATTGTCCCAAATTTGGGTGGAGAGGCCATATTTTCATAGATCAAAAGACTGACAGTATGCAGTGTCACATGATGGAAGCACATGGGAGAGGAGAGAAAGGAAACATCAGCATTGTCCAATACTTGAATGAACGAATGAATGAATGAACAATAGCAAACTTTGGGCTCATTCCCAAATAATTAAATTGTAGTTGGTAAACTCAACCGCTAATTCCAAACCCTCCTCCTTTGCCTTCCCCCACTACAGAGGCTGGAAGTCTGAAAAGTGGTCACGTGACCTATTTCTGCCACTAGGATATAAAGGGAAATTTCCTTGGAAATTTTTACTTTCCTGATAAAAGGGAAGATGGGACCAGTGTCTCTACTGCCTCTCTCCTCTTTCATTGCCAGATGTGATGCCTTGAGCTATAGCAACTGTCTTGCAATCATGAAGTGAATATGATGAGCACCATAGGTAAACATGTTAAGAACAGCAGAATAGAAAGTATAGAAAGTTCCTGGGATCTTAATGATACCTGTAAGCAACTAAAGGAATGCAGAAGCCATCTACCTTTGGACATTCTTGTTATGTAAGAAATAGACATTCTTAACTGTTTAAGTGACATGACCTGGTTTCCTGTGACTCGATGCTGAGAGCATTCCTGATTGATACACCTATTCTCATGGATGTTAATGTGAGTCACACTGGGGAGCTTACCCCCTAGCAAACTGGTTTCAACCACTGCCAGCTCACACACACACTCTTGTTCCCCATTCAGTGGCTCAGAAAGAAGGCCTGGTCTGAGGTGAGGAGAGCCAGGATCAGGGATGCGAGGTCTTGTACCCCAGTGGGCACCATAACAGCCCAGAAACACTCACTGTTCCACATAGATGCCCAGCCTCACCTCTCAACAATGTGCATTTGTGCTGATCAAAATATATGAGGCAAAAAGCAAGAACACTTGAATTAAAAACGGATCTACTCTCATCTCATTTGCTATGATGGGAAACAATGATTTGCAGTCTTGTCTAGTCAAAAGATCATTGGCCATTGTATGGTGACTAGTGGTGACTGCACTGATCTTGGTGACCACTGAATAATGCATAGAATTGCAGAATTACTACGTTATGCATCTGAAACTACTATAACATTGTATGTCAACTATACTTCAATAATAATTTTTTTAATTATTGGCCTAGAAGAAAGGGAAACTGGGGAGAGACACCAATGTAAGAAGTTGAAAGAAGGAGGGGAAATAGCATGCACAGTAGCAGACAAAGCAGAAACCCTAGACTCAGTGTCTATGTGTCCTTGGGCAAGTCACTGACCCTCTCTCAGCCTCCGTTTTCTCATCTGTGAAATGTAGATTTGAATAGTACCTATTTCACAAGGATGGTACAAGTCTTGCTCATGTGTTCACTCATTCACTCATTTATTCATTCAACTAATATTGATTGAGAGCTTACAATACAGCAAGCATTGTCCTAAACACCAAGGATACAGTTGTGAGAAAACAGTCAAGGTGTCTGTTCTCATAAAGCTTATATTTTAGTATGAGAGGACAGAAATGAATTCAAATAATTAAAACATTTTAAATCATATAATGTCACTGCAAAGCAGATCATAGGATCATGAGATAGAGAGTGAACTGGGGGGTGGGGGGAAGAGGTATCTCTAACGTAGATGAGGTGAATGGGGAAAACTTTTCTGAAGATTTGGCATTTTGTCCTGTGATTGGAATAATAAGAATGCACAGATCTGAGAGAGAACAATCTGGTATAGGAATTAGCGGCGCAAAGGCCCTGAGGCTAGAATAGTTTTACTCTGTCTAAAAAACAAAAGGAAGGCTGGTGCAGTTGAAACTTTAAGATAGAGGGGAAAGTGGGAAAATGTGGATAGGATGTTAACTGAAAAAACATACACTAAGCATTATAGGCTTTGGTGAGGAGTTTGGATTGTTAAGTGCGAGAGAAAGCCACTGGCAGGTTTGAAGCAGGGACAAAATAGGAAGTGACTTCCGTTTGTTATTGTTACAAAAGAAGTAAATACGTTACGTGGAATACTAAATGTGAATGAGCAAAAATAAGAAAACCCAGACACCTTATTCCCACCACCCAGAAATTATAACCATTAAACACCTTAATGTATATCCTTCCAGACTTTCATCTTAGGTAATATCTAGGTCATATTTCAATTTCCCCGGATAGTCCCAAAATGCTTCTTACAGCTGGTTTGTAAAAACCAAAGTCCAGTATAGGACCATCCTGGCATCTGGACATTATCTCCTTTAAGGCCACTTTAATCTTGCCCAGACCCTAACTTTTTATAAAAAAAAGAAAAAAAAAAGATTTTTTTATTTACTTTAAAGAGAAAGAGAGGTGCACAAACACGCACAGGCAGGGGGCAGAGGGAGAGAATGTTCAAGCAGACTCCCCGCTGAGTGCAGAGCCCAACGCTGAGCTTAATCTCATGGGTCATGAGATCAGGACTTAAGCCAAAACAAGAGTCGGATGCTCGATTGACTAAGTCCCCCAGGTGTCCTGACCCTTACCTTTTTAAAAAATTTTTCAGGGCACTGGCTTCCTAAAAAGACAGCAGACAGTTGTACCTCAGAATGCCCTCCTTTCCAGATAAGACTGGCTCACTTCTGATGGTGGCATTCAACTTATTTCTTCAGTCTCCTTATTTCCTGTAAACTAACATAAACCATTTTCCCGTATGATTATATTACCAGATCAATACAAAGTTAGGTTCATTTATTGGCTTGTTCTCAGTTTTAGGGAACTTTCTTCCATTTAGACTTTTTTTTTGAAGTTTTATTTATTTAAGTAATCTCTACGCCACATCTGGGGCTCAAACTCACAACCCCAAGATCAGCAGTCGCTCGCTCCACAAACTGAGCCAGCCAGAGTCCCCCATTTAGATTTTTTTTAACTAAATTATTAAGTTTCATGATTCAAAGGACAAAACCATATTGAAAGAAAAGCTCTGCCTGCCGTCCCATTCTCTTTCCCCCAGACCCTACACATCACCTTTTTAAAATTAGGCTTTTTTTTTAATCCAATATTCCCTTTTCCAGTTTTACACACACACACACACACACACACACACACACACACACACACACATTTTCCTTCCATCGTTTTTACATGAAAAGTACCATACTAGATATACACTGGTCACATTTTATTTTTATTTAACCACATATTCTGGAGACGTCTCACGGGAGCACACAGAGATCTTCCTCATTTTTGTTGTGTTTCGTTTGTTTCTGTGGCTCTGAACACTCCATTGTGTGCATGTGTCAGCTTTCAGACAACCAAGCCTCTGGTCAGTTGTGTTTTCAAATGTTCCATCCGACGGCTGTGTGGAGAAGGGACTACTGAAGGCCAGGCCCCATGGTGGCGGCAAGAAACTTAGTTGGAAGGCCCCTGGGGCAGTCCCAGCAAGAGGTCATCGTGGCTCAGACTAGGATGAAGTCCAAGCAGTGAGGGAAGAAGGGAGCCTGTTACGGAGCTCGGCGCAGCCATACCAAGCTGACAGATAGAATTTGATGTGTGATGTAAAGAGAGGAATTAAGGGTAATCCCTGCATTTGGGTTTAAGGCAAAATAATAGACAAACAATGGAAACTTCCAGACTTGAGTTCCTCTTGCAGATAATGGGAAAAAAAAATTTAACAGTGTTTTCTACTATTTTAGATAAAATGGTCAGGAAAAGTCCCTTTGAAGAGGTACAAACTGTTAGACACCTAAATAAAGTCAGGGACCAACCTCCACAAGTAAATGTGGACAGAACATTCCATAAGGAGGGAACGGTCTGTACAAAAGCTCTGGGGCAGGACCAGCTTGA
This sequence comes from Potos flavus, assembly GCA_028534135.1. Lineage (NCBI taxonomy): Eukaryota > Metazoa > Chordata > Mammalia > Carnivora > Procyonidae > Potos > Potos flavus. Next base: position 21,539,194 of record CM052885.1, read on the forward strand.
CCATTTCAGGCCCAGCAGAAAGCCACAGAGGCTACAGCACAGTAATTGGATGGAGGCAAGAAATGGGGTCAGGAAATCGGGCAGGACCAACAACATTTGGGTGTCACAGGCATAGGCAGTGATAAGGAATTTGTCTTTTATCCTGAGAATAGTAGAAACGCACTGGAGGATTCCGAGGTGGGGAGTGACAGATTTTTCAAAGAGCTCTCTGGCTGCTTTATAGAGAAAAGAGGGGGGTAGCAGGGAGAGAAGAGGAGAATGGAATTCCCTGGGGGGTTATTGCAGTAGGGTGGGGGAAGGTGGTGGGGATTTAGGCGGGGTGTGGGGAAGAAGTGGCCAGATTTACTTACCCAGGCGAAACCGTATATCCGTGTACCACTCAGCAGAGTACTCAGCACAGTAAATCAGATAGTAGCCTTGGAGAAGTCCATTTCCCATGCAGAAGACAAACCCTCTGACAAGGAACACAACTGGGAAAGGCCTCCCTCTAGTGAGCAATGAGTAAACAAATGTCCTGAGATAGATAGAAAAGAAATGACAGGATACGGTGTTTAAAAAAAAAAAAAAAAAAGATAAAACAACAATTACATCAAACCGGTTTTTAAAAATCACTTCCCCTTGAACTTATGCAAAAAAGAACGTATTATTCCATTCTAGAGCAATCATTTATGCTATCATTTGTCTTGCTTCATTAAAGGCCATAGTAGTCACCATTTATTACCTTATTTTATTCTCAAACCAGCCTTGAAAGGTAAATTTCATCTCCATTCGGCAGTTAATAAATTCAATCCTATGAGCCCAGGATTGGAGCTCAGCTTTAGATCAATCTACAAATGAAAACCAGATGACACTGGGGAAAGAGAGAGCCTTGCTTGCCCCTGCAGCAGGGGATGACATTTTAATAGCAGTCACTCCATCATACAGCTTTCTAGATGTCGCTCTGATATGATTTAATTACCAATATTGTGGCATTTCCTAGGACGTGGACTGTAGAATCTCTCGAGAAAAGAAAGAGAGTCTTCTAACTGTTAGGAAGCACGAATCTAGAGGAATCTAGGAAAATGGGATTAAAAATACAGCAATAGCCTCAAAATAAGATATGCCCAAGATACAATGCTAAATACTAGAAATCAATTACATTTTCTTTATAATTTTTCTCCTTTCATGGTGCAATATAACAATCATACAGGTGAGTTCATAAACCTACATGAATAGTTTAATGTGTGACTATTAAATAAACACCCATATAGTCACTAAATAAGTCAAGAACTAGAATATTCCCTGCACCCTCAGAAGCCTCCCTCTCTATTCACCATACCACCATCATCCCAGAGGTAACCACTGACCTGATTTTTATAATAACCACTTCCTTTTGCTTCTTTACAATTTTGCCACATTTGGATGCATGCCTAAAAAAATAGTTTATTTTGTTCATTTTTAATTCCATATGAATGGAGTAATATTCTATGATTCTTAGAGTATCCATTAATGTCTTATTTCTTTAACTCACCATATTTCTCAGATTCAAGCATGTTGTATATAAGCTATAGTTCATATATTTTTATTGTTGTATATTACCATCAGGTATGAATATACCACATATGTTTATCTATTTTACTTTGATGGATATTTGGGTTGCTTCCGAAGTCTTGAAACCTCTCAGAGCTATTTTCCCATTATTTAATGATTGTATATTTTCTGTTTAAACCTTTGATACATCTGGAATTTCTTTTTTGTAAGAACTTAGATAAGAATCCAACTTAACGTTTTTCCTAATGCTAGTAAATTTACTAAATTCTTTTCTTTCACTGACATGCACTCTCATCGGTATTATATACTAAATTATAAAAATTGGTTCTTTTTCTGGACTCTTGATTCTGTCCCATTGATCTACTTATTGCCAGTACTACACTGTCTTAATAATTGTACTTTTAATATATGTCTTAATACTAGGTGGCACAGGGGCACCTTGGTGGCTCAGTTGGTTAAGCGTCCGCCTTCTGCTCAGGTCATGATCCCAGGGTCCTGGGATCAAGTCCTGCACCAGGCTCCTTGCTCCACAGGGAGCCTGCTTATCCCTCTTCCTCTCCCTGCAGTTCTGCCTGCTTGTGCTCTCTCTCAAACTCTCTGGCAAATAAGTAAATAAATAAAATCCTAAAAACAAAACAAAACAAAACAAAGAAACCTAGATGGGACTATTATTTTTAAAGTAAACTCTATTCCCAACACAGGGCTCAAACTCACAGCCCCAAGATCAAGAATTGCATGCTCGGGGTGCCTGGGTGGCTCAGTGGGTTAAGCGTCTGCCTTCGGCTCAGGTCACGATCTCAGGGTCCTGGGATCGAGCCCCCGCATCCGGCTCTCTGCTCAGCAGGGAGCCTGCTTCTCCCTCTTCCACTCCCCCTGCTTGTGTTCCTTCTCTCGCTCGCTCTCTGTCAAATAAATAAAATCTTTACAAAATAATAAAATAATAAATTAAAAATAAATAAATACATGCATACATACATACACAAACGGGGGTTGTCAAAATTACATAGGTGCCAACTGGAAAGGAATTCCTGTACCCAAATCTGTAACAAACTGGGTATCAAAAAGAATAATGACTGTAGTTAATAGTAAACATCCATAAATTGAGGTTAATCTTTACTACCTTGTTGGATTTTTATAAAAATTAAATAGGATTCTGCAAATGTCCAACACAGGGTAGCTGCTGAATAATTTCTGTTCCCATTCACACCCACGAAGCCTGGAGGGCCTGAAGGTGGCTCACATTCTAAAAGGGAAAAGATCCTAGAAGGCTACGGAAAGGCTCCTTTTAAAATAGTTGTTTACCTCCCAATGTGGCCCTATCAGTGCCAAAAATGCCCCCAAAATTGGTCCTTGCATGTAGCCATGCTTCCAGATCAAATCATGTGTAAGTGTCCCACCCCTAACTTCTGGACTTTTAAAGTCTAAATGCAAAGCCAGAACTCACTGCATCTCATCCAAAGGAGTACTTAATAACCAGAACAGGCTCACGGCTACAATAAACAACTCTAAAGTATCAGAGTTTCCACGTAATAAAAGTTCACTTCTTGCTGGTGCCCCCGTGCAATGCTGTTCAGGGCTGGTGCTCTGCTCCACAATCATTCAAGACCCACACTCGTCCAAAGCATCTTCCCGTGTGCACGCGCAAACACAGAGAGAGAGAGAGCATGGAGAAGTGTGTACAGGTTTTCCGAGCCACAAGCTGGAGGTGGAATAGAGACGACTTCCACCCTCACTCCTCTGTCAGCGCCTCCGGCCACCAACCACAAGGCAGGCTGGGAAATGTAGCCTCGCTGGATTTCTCAGCCGGAAAGGAAAAGAGAGCTGGTGAAACAGAGCACAAGCGATAAGTTCTGGAAAGCCAGGAACCCTGGAGAACCAATAAAATCCTTCTGGTAGAAATGACTCTGCTGTCGGAAAGCTGGAAAGCTGGAAGCAGTTCAAAATAGATGTTTCAGTGTAGAAAGCGATAAAAAAAACAACGAAGAGAAAGGAAAAGAGAGTCAAGTAGCCCAAGAGGTTGACGATTAGTGCCAGCGGAGGGTTGCTGGTGAGTCTCACCCTCAGATCCCACATATGCCCTGAGACTCAGTTTCCCTGGTTTGGGACCACTTTGCTTTAATTCCCTCCTACACTGCTAACGACATTTTCATTCTTTTGTGTTTGTTCTGATACAGAGACTGATAAGTACTCTGTAAATATAAAGTTTTCTATCACTGCTAAGTAAATATTCATTTGGGGGACTCTTATTGGAAAGGGTTAACTGAAATTGCAAATCCAAATTAAACCAAAGAAACAACCTTTAAAATTACACATCTTCTGTAGACCAACTCATATTTAACTAAGTCTTCTTCAAATATAAATCCTCTTGCTAAGATTATCAAGCCTATTGAAGACTTTTCACTATATGAAATTTTAGACTTCATTGTCAATCAAAATAATTTCAAACTCTCTATATAAATACAAGTTTCCCATGTATATATTTACTTGTTATGTGTAGTCATGACTCCCTCAACCCATGTCCTCCTTCACCCATCACCCCATTATTTTGCTTTCCTTTACAGCAAAACTCCTCCAAATATTTGTCTTTACTTGCCATCTCTTTGTCTTCTCCTTTTCTTCTTTCCTCCCTCCCCTACTGTAGAAACTGATCCTGGCAAAACCACCAGAGATCACCACATTTCCAGATCTAAGTGTCAATTTTCAGTTCTCCTCTTGTTTGAAAAATTAATCACTCCATCCTTCTGGAAATGCTTTCTTCATTCAGCTGCCAGCATACCACTTTCTGTTGGTTTTTCTTCTACTTTACCGATTTCTCCTCATTTTCCTTTGATGGCTTCTCTTTATCTCCTTGACCTCTAAATATTAGAGTGCTCTAGGGCTCAGGACTCTTTTCTTTATTTACAGCCACTGTGGATGGAACCACATCTAATCTCATATCTTTAAATATCGTATACAGAATGACAACTCCCAAATTTATGTCCTTGAACTCAGATTCATATAGCCAATGTTCCACTAGATATCTAGTTTAAAGGATATCTCAAACTTAATATATCCAAACCCAAACCTCTGATTCCCCACTTTTCCCAAAATCTGCACCTCCTTAAGTCTGCCCCTTCTCAGTAAATGACAAGTTCATTCTTCCAATTGCTCAGATTGAACCATTGTTGACTCCTCCCTCTCTTTCTCTCTCTCTCTCTCATACCCCACATTAAATCTATTAACAAATCCTGTCAGCTCTACCCTCAAAATATTTCTAGAATCTGACCACTTCTCACCAACACTATCAAACAGAAAGATAAAAGAAAATCTCCAAAACATGGGAACTTAACTGCATACTTCCAAATAATTTATAGTTCAAAGAGGAAGCCTCAATGGATATCAAAAACTATATTGAACTCATTGAAAATGAAAATTACAACATATCAAAATTTGTGGGACACAGCTAAATCAGTGCTGGGAGGGAAGTTTTTAGCACTAAATGCATATAATAGAAAATAGGAAATGTCTCAAACCTCCCACCTTAGGAATCTAGCAAAAAAGAAAAGCGTAACACCAAATACTGCCAAAGGAGGCAGAAGAAAGGCAATAATAAAGATAAAGATAAAGCAGAAATCAGTGAAATTCGAAACATTAAAACAATAACTAAAACGAATAAGACAAAGAGCTATTCTTTGAAAAGACCAATGAAATTTACATACCTCTAAAAAAACTAATAAAGAAAAATAGAGAAGACACAATCAGGAATGAGACAGGGGCTATCATTACAGAACCTGCAAACATAAAAAGAATAATAAAGAAATACCATGAACAACTCTACATGCATAAATTTGACAATTTAGATGAAATGAATCAAATCCTTGAAAAACACAGCTATCATAGCTCACCCTAATGAAACAGATCCTTTGAATGGCCCAGTAACAACTAAGGAAATTTAATTTATAATTTTGAACCTCCCCCTCAAAAAAATCCCAGGTCCAAATGATTTCATTGGAGAATTCTACAAACATTTAAAGAATTAACACCAATTCTACATAATTGCTTCATTTTATAAACTAGTATCACTCTGATACAAAAGCCAAAGATACTACAAAGAAAAAAAAAAAAAACTACAGACCGCTAACCCCCACAAATATGAACACAAAAATATTTAACAAATTGCTAACAAACAGAATTAAGCAATAGAATTCAGCAATATATATAAATAATTATGCAGAATGAGTAAGTGGTGGTTATTCCAGGGATCCAAGACTGGTTCAAAATTCAAAAATCAATCAATGAAATCAACTATATTAACAGAACAAAAAGAGAAATATTGTGATCATATCAGTCATTGTAAAAAATATATATATTTGATGAAATTCAACACCCAATAATGATGAAAACTCAGAAAATAGGAATAGAGTAAAGCTTCCATGAACTTAATAGAGCACATCTACAGGAAACATTATACTGAATGGTCAATGACAGTTATCCCTCTAAGATCATGTATAAGACAAGGATGTCTATTCTCACCACTCTTATTTAACAAAGTGCTGAAAATTCTAGTCAGTGCAATAAGGCAAGAAAAGAAAAAAAAAAAAAAGCAAACATATCAGAAGGGAAAAAACAAAACTGTCCCTGTTTGCAAATGACATGATAGTCTCTATAGAAAATCCCAAAGAATATACAAAAAAAAAAAAAAAAAAAAAACCCAACCTCTTAATAAATGAATTCTGCAAGTTTGCAGGATACACTATATTCAATTACATTTCTATATGTTATTAATGAACATATGGACACTGAAATTAAAAATACAAAGTAACATTTACAATAGTTAAAAAGTAAAGTACTTAGGTGCAAATCTGAACAAATATGCAAAGGACTTGTATGGTGAAAACTACAAAGCATTAATGATAGAAATCAAAGAGCTAAATAAATGGAGACACACTATCTTCATGGATTGAAAGAGTCAACATAGTAAAGATGTCAATTCTCCCCAAATTGATAGTGAAATTCCTATAAATTTAGCAATATTTTTTTATAACTATAGACAACATCATTCTAAAATTTATATTGAAAAGCAAAGGAGTTTTAATAACTAAAACTATTCTGAAAAAGAATAAAGTGGGAGAAATTCGCCTACCAGATTTTAAGACCTATAGTATAACTGCAGTGATCAAACCTGTGCGGTATTGGTGGAGAGATACACACATAAATCAATGGAACAGAGAACACAGAAATACACCTACAAAAATAGGCCCAGCTTATTTTTTATAAAGGTGCAAAAGCAATTAAATAGACAAAAGATAGCCTTTCAACCAGAAAATTCTCAGAATCTAGGGCTAAGCAAAGAGGTCTTAGGTTTGACATCAAAGCACCATCCATAAAAGGAGAAAAATCATAAATTGGACTTTACCAAAAATTTTTAAACTTTTGCTCTTCATAAGACCCTGTTAAAAGAATAAAAAGAAAAGCCACACGTTGGGGGAAAAAATATTTGTAAACCACATATCTTACAAAAGACTAGAATTCAGAACATATAAAGAACTCTCAAAACTCAATATTAAAAAGAAAACAAATTCAATTAGAAAGTGGACAAAAAACATGAAGAGACATTTTACCTATAGATACATAAAGATAGCAAATATGCACATGAAAAGATGTTCAACATCGTTAGCCTTTAGGAAATGCAAATTAAAACCACAATGAGATATTATTGCAAACATAGCAGAGTGGCTAAAATAAAAACTGACAACATGAAATACTGGCAAGTATATGAAAAAATTGGATCATTCATACACTGCTCGTGGGAATATATAGCCAATCTGGAAAACAGCTCAGCAGTTTCTTCAAGACCTAAACATGAAACTGCCATTTATATAGAGAAAGAAAAACATGTTTTCCAAAATTTTTTATTCAAATGTTTATAGCAACTCTATTCATAACCATCAAAGACTGGAAACTCTGAAGTCCTCCAATTTGTGGATTATTAAACAAACAAGTACATCCATACCATTGAATACTACTCATCAATAAAAAGAAAAGAATTAACAATACATACAACAACCTCAACGAATCTCCAGATAGATGTGCTGACTGAAAAAGAAAAAGCCAATTTCAAAAGGTTACATGCTCTATTCTGCCATTTATATAACATTGTTGAAATCACAAAAGTATAGAAATGAAGAACAGATTAATGGGTGCCTGTGATTTAGGTGTGGGTGGGAACAGGAGGAAAGTGAGTGTGGCAACATTAGGAATCCCCCTGGTAATGGAATATTCTGTCTCTTGACTATAAGCAACATCCCAATACCCTGGTTGTGATACTGCAGTATAATATTGTAAAATGTTACCTGTGGAGGTAACTAGGTAAAGGTTACATATGATATCTATGTATTATTTCTAACAATTACATGTGCATCTATAATTATGTTAAAATAAAGAGTTTATTTAACAAATATGTATGTATGTCATGACCAATGGTGGCTGACTTGGAGAATCAGTCTTTAACTGTGGGCATCTATAGAACAATTCTCTTTGTCTAGCTTTAGAGACAGCCCTTAAATTCAATAGTCCAATGGCAGATATGGCTGAGTATGAAAACTACCTTACCTACTAAATTAAACTCTTTCAGAGATTTATGAAAGCTCTCCAGAAGATTTTGATGCCACCAACCACCAGCTCACCCACAGATCAGTTCTAAGAGCTAAGCCCAAGAGATGCTCAGCAATGTGAAAGGTAACCCAGAACCCGGCATAATTCTTCAGGGAAAAAAGTGATAAATAAATACTCAAGAAATATAAAAAGTACTCAATAAATAAGTAATAGATTATTCTAAGTTTCATCCATCATCTTTCTGTTTGGTTGTTTCTATATGGATAACTGTGGCAAAGTGAAAATGGATGGTGGATGTACTGCTTCCAAAAATACATTAGTTATTTGTTATTGTTGCACAATAAATACCCTAAAACTTAATGGTTAAAAACATCAATAAACATGTGTTTTCACTTACAGTTCCTATCTGTCAGGAATTCAAGAGTGGCTTGGCTGGGCAGTTCTGACTCAAAGTTCCTCATGAGATTGCAGTTAAGGTATTGACCAGGACTGCAATCATAAAAGGTTTGACCAGGGCTGGAGGATCTACTTCCAAGATGGCTCATTCATATGGCTGGACAGTGGGGGCTAGGTGTGGACAGGTGGCCTCATCTTCTCCGCACATGGCCTTCTCCACATTCACTTCAACAAAGGGTAGCTTGGGTATCCTCATGACATTGTGGTAGGCTTCCCTCAGAACAAGCAATCCAAGATAGAGTGCCAACAGACCTTTTTTTGTGACCTAGTCTCAAAAGTCACATACCATCACTTTGCCACATTGTATTTGTCAGAAGCAAGCCACAAATTCTGGCCCCCATTCAAGGAGAGGGTAATTGGGTACCATGTTTTCAAGGAAATTGTGTCAAAATAATTTGTGGACATATTTTTAAACTACCACAATGACCTCAGTTTTCCATTGATAAATGGAGGATAATAATTATGCCAACCTCAGAAGGTAGCTGAAAGAATTAAATGGTATAATTGAATATAACTGATATATATTAGAACTTAATGACTTTCGTTCCCCAACCAAGGGAATATATTAGTTTCTCTCTATAAACCTGAGGGCCAGCCCAAGACCAACACTGAAACTGGTCTTTGTGCCTTAGTCTTTGTGTCTGTTCCATCATATCCCCCCTATGGGGCCCTCTCCTCCTGATTCCCTCTTTCTCTTAGGTTCTCAAGATCCAAAACATGCATGACATAGACCTGCTTGGTCATATCCAAAAAGGTTTCTTTTTCCTGGAAATTTCCCAATCTTAAGAGTTTTCCAATTCTCTTAATGAAACCTACCATTCTTTTGTCCCAGTCCCTCGGGATGCTCTACTCCCTCTTATCTTCTAAGTGATGGCTAACACCTATGGCCAACAATCTTTCAGAAGCAGAGTTAGCACCTGTGGTGAGTACATTTGCAACTGATTTTAGAAGACTAGGAATGTGACATAAGTTATCCTTCTTGAAAACAAAAAAACAACAAAAAAAAACCTCTCTTAGAACAAAATAGAAGATTGAAGATTAAACCCTACCCCCCTGAAAGAAAGTTGAGGCTTTCACTCATTCACGCTTCACAGTAATGCTTTAATCAAATAGTAATCAGGTGGCACTCACCCTACCTAAGATCAACTTCACTATGAAAATGAGAATTATGATTATAAAAGAGAGATTCCATTTTGTAACTGGACATACTTGGGGAAAGGGGAACCCTAGATAGAGTTTTTCACTTTGGAGATTTCCTGTCATTGGGTATCTCCAGGGAACATGAAGGCCCTGCCTGAGTGACAGGAGGAGTAGTGAGAAAAGAATGCTCAAATGAATGTGAAAGGACATTTTTCTGGAAGTCTTATTGGTTGCCTTGCATGTGGCAATGAGAAACATCTCACAAGGTGACTTTGCCTCATCCCTCCCACGATGGCAGACAAGGAGCAATCATGATGCGGGATTTGATGTTGTCTCTCCTTTGGATCTATTTGGATTTTTTACCTGGGTCTCTGGAAACATACTGGTTTAAATCAAACAAAACACTTGAATAGTAAGAATTTCAGACATGTTTTAGGGCCCAAAGAAAAGAGTTGTAGGGGGAGATGTTTCTTTGGTACCAGATTGTGTTCAAGTAGGTATATTCTGTTTATGCACCCAGGTGATGGAAGGCCTGATAAGTAGGCACCTATTCTATTATCCAGAGAGAGAGAGAGAGAGAGAGAGAGAGAGATTGCTATTGCTGAGTCAGGGAAGAATTTGAAGCTCACAGGTAGAGTAATTTTCGTAGGGCTACACGAGATGGAATTCAAATGAAAGTCCTCCACTTCAAAACAATTCACTCATTTCCAATTGGAAAGACAAATTGTGATCATCATATAAAACTGGGGGAAAAAAATAAATCCCATATGCCCTTTAAAAGAACCCAGGTTTTGTGTTCAGACATTTTAGCCCAAAGATCTAGTTCATCTGTTGTATTTGCCACCTAACATTCATTCTTCCTTCTTAGAGTAACTACGTTGGATCACCCTCCCATCTTAGCCTGTGATAGGGTCTATCCTCTCCAGGCTCCTCAGCCAATCAAAACCTTGTTGTTTGAGAGATGGGCACATGACCCAACAAACCCCAATAAAGTTTTGCTTACGTTTTTTTGAGAACTGTTCTTCCCCACATGTCCTAGATCAGAGAAGACACAAGCTCTTAGATGCTATGGTCTTGCTACCACTGAAAGACAGCCTTTTTGAGAACAGAACCAGTAAAGGCAGAGCCAAGAGCTGGAGAGAGAAACCGAGTCCTGATGGTATCTTTGGAACCACTGCATCAATCTGGACCTGAAGCCGGAATTTTTCAGTCATGAGCATTAATAAATTCAAGTTTTACTTCAGCCTATTTGAATTGACTTTTCTGTCACTTGGAACTGAAAGAGACCTGATTAAAGCACAATCACTCTTCTCTTTTGAAATAAGCATCAGACTTTTCCAAATATAAAGCCAGAATTGGTGAGGGTTTTGGGTTGCATTTAATCATAAAATAGAGTTTCCCCCAATTATTCCCTTTGGAGCAGAACCCACCAAGAGGTTCTTTCCTTGTTGGAGCCTCTCTGCATGCCAAAGGCATTGGGCCAACTAGTCCTCTGAGCCCTTGGCTCACTTCCCAGAGCCCTTCCCAAGAAATAACAAACACTGACAATGAATAGTCACTTGTCTGTATATACAAAGATGATACATATTATTGTAAATAATGGTTTGGGATATATTAGAGAGTGGGATGTGCAGGCCAAATGCAAAGGTGACTAAACATGGAATGAGTTAGTGATGCATCCCATCCAAGCTTACATTTTTTTATGGATCTTGTGTCATGCATTGAATGGTGGCCCCCTAGAAAAGATGTGTCCGTGCCTTAATCCCCAGAACTTGTGAATATTACTTTATAACAAAAGAGTGAAGATTGTGCTATATGGCAAAAGATGTGATTAAATTAAGGATCTTGAGGTGATTATCCTGGATAGTCTTGGTGTACCCTAAATGCAATCATATGTATCCTCATACAAGAAAAGGACAAAACAAGAGACGAAAGATACACAGACAAAAGACAATGTGCAGACAGAGAGCAGAGATGTGACCTCAAACCAAGGATTGCTGACAGTCAGCAAAAGACAGAAAAGTCAAGGAATGGATTTCCTTTAGAGCTTCTTGAGGGAGCATAGCCTTGCTGACACCATGATTTCAGACTTCCGGCCTCTAGAATGGTGAGAGAAAAAATTTGTTATTTGAAGCCATCCACTTTGTGGTAATTTGTTACAGCAGCTACGGGGAACTAATACACCTTGTTAGAGTAATATTAGGCCACCGAAATTAATTTCAGTTCAGACATTTGGTAGGGAAATACCAATAAAGGACAACAGACAGCTAATATTTATATAGTGCTTACTATGTTCTTTGCACATATTAACTCATTTAGCCTTTATAGTTACCCTAGGAGATAGATATTACCATTAGCCCATTTTGTGGATCAGCAAACTGAGGCACAGTGAGATTAAGCAGCTCAGGGTCACACAGCTATGAAATATCAGAGCTGGGATTTAAGTCCAGGTGGAGCTAGTTCCAGAGTTTATGCTCTCGAGCACTTTGCCCTACAGCACTTACTATGTGGAAAAAAACCAGTCAGTCGCATAGGCATTTGTCTACATCAGAGGTTCTCATTTCTGGTCGCACTTTCAAATCACTCAAAGGGCTTTAGGAACACGAAAGAGGAAGAAGCACACTGAAGATGAATTATTCGTTATCTTCAGCATAGAATCCTGAACATCAGCATTCTTAAGAGTTCCCCCAGATGATTCTAATGTGTAGCCAGGGCTAAAAAACACTGACATAATAACCTCCAATTGTAGATTTAACTAATTTTTTCAAGTTAGCATTGACCAGATGTTTGGCTTCTCCAAAAGCTGTCTACAGAGAGAAATTAGATTGCCAAACCTAGTGAAAGGCCCAATTCAATAATACCACATTGCTTTTCCTGCAGGGGAGTAGCTGACCATTTCGTATCAAGGGCTGTAGCATGGGAAAAATTCAATGTGAGGTTTCCCCCATGGATACGGCGACTTCTTTTCATCTTGCTCTGAGACCCTATAGGTGAGGATAGTTAGGTCCCATTGTCAACGTCCAGCAGAATGTCATCCGGTTTGAATTATCTAGTGGTCATGATCCAGCAGATCTATTTAAATTATGGAAAACGTTGAGATGATTAGCTCATGAAGACCTAAAATACAGCAAACTATTTTTAAGTTTTCGATGTATGTGTTTTTATATCTTTATATTTATGTCCTGGTAGTACTGGGAGACCCTGGAACTCCCTTCTCTTTCTTCCTGCCACTACATAGAAGTTCAATCTGAACACATGATGAATTACCAAAGTTTTAAGGAACTTTGAGCATTCCTCTGAGTGATAGAAAGATAATCATTATTGAGGTACTACCTCTTACAAGAAACATACTACTACCGACCACTATTTACACCCTCGAATGTGAAAATCTGAGAATACAAAGAGAATCAGATCAACCTCTTGGCCTGAGTAACTAATAGGTTAATTTTAATAACTAGCTTAACTTCTCTTTTTTCTTTAAGTTGATCGGTTTGAGGTGGATTTTGGCATTGTGTAGGCACACCAGCTCAGCCATTCATGCTAACTGCTCATGACCAAATAAATAAATGGGAAATGGCGGCATGGGGTGGTTTGCAGCTTGAAGCACAAAGTTCAGTAAGCCTATTATTGTAGGCTCAGGGCAAGGCATGTTCACTGTTGGACACAAATACATCATTTCTCTAAGCTGCAATTTTGTCTCCTTTATTTCTCATTGTTTGCAAAAAGAAATTTCTGGTTTTCTAATTCCAGCTCTTTGGATTCATACTACAGCCCAGCTTCATAGGGCTTCTCATGTTGTTTGGAAACTGTTCTATATAGCCATGTGGCAATGAGGCCTATATATGCCATCATCCTGAAAACCTCTGAGAAGTTTCTACTTTCATATATACATTCTACAACTATGGTTCTGGGACTAAGTAGCCCTGATCAAAGGGCACAACTTTCAAAGCTGGATCTGCCTCAGTACATCTTCCTCTTACATCTCCATTCCATTATTCACACTGATGAAAAAAGAAAAATCCGTTTCTGAGATCTCTGAGGCAGAATTTACCATGTGAAAGTTTCAGACTTGTCATTCATAAGGACCTGCTGATCTCCCACACTCTATCCCCCACCTTAAAGTCTTAGGGCCACCCTGCCAGCAACAGCTACATGGAAGCCACATAACTCCTGTAAAGGAAGCCACCATTCTCCGATCATGCTTAGCTCGCCACAAGTTTAGAAACTTGTAACATGGGATCTAAAGGTCATTGCACATTAAGCCAGAGAACAAGCCAGAGAACAGGAAAATATTTTTATAATGAAAAAAAAGGAAACTGTTAGGGACTAAATGTTTGTGTCCCCCCAAAATTCATATGTTGAAATCTATTCCACAATTTGATGATATTTGGAAATGGGGCCTTTGGAGGTAATTAGGTCATGAAGATTGAACCTTCATGAACAGGATTAATGCCCTTATAAAATGAGGCCAGAGAGCTAATTCACCCTTTTTCCACCACATGAGGATACAATAAGAAGTCAGTCATCTGAAACCCAGAAAAGGGCCATCACCCAAACTGGTCCTTGCTAGCACCATGATCTTAGACTTCTGGCCTCCAGAACCATGAGAAATAACTTTCTGTTGTTGATAAGCATCCAGATTATGGTGTGTGTTGTTTTTTTTTTTTTTAAGATTATTTATTTATTTGTCAGAGAGAGAGAGCACAAGCAGGGGGAGCAGCAGGCAGATGGAGAAGCAGCCTCCCTGCTGAGCAAGGAGCCTGATATGGGGCTCAATCCCAGGACCCTGGGATCATGACCTGAGCTGAAGGCAGACGTTTAACTTACCGAGCCACCCAGGCATCCCAATTATGGTGTTTTGTTATAGCAACCTTAGCTAAGACAGAAACACTCTGAACAAATTGGTAGAAAGTCTAGAAACACAAACCAATGAGCTTCAATATAATAACATTGAATACAAGCAGAGGTTACTAAAACCAACATGTCAACAAGCACTACAAATGATCAAATTAGCAAAGATAAATGCCAAAACCCATTGGAGGGACTTTTGTTTCCAGTCAGGATGGAGTAACAAGGACTATGTTTACCCTCCAGGCTGAACAACAAAAATACAAAACAAGAAGACAAATTATATGAAATAATGATTTACACAACATTGAACATCAGGCAATGAAAGACAAGGATCCCTGAGAGACACACAAAAATGATGTGAGCCTTATAACAACTGATCCAGTTTACTTCATTGAGAGAATTTTCCTTTTCACGGAAGGGGACCTCAGACAGAACTTTGAAGACTTGCTGCACTGAGGAAACAAGATCAAGATCAAGAAACAAGATCAAGACATCTAGAAGTCTCAGGACAGAGTACTGAAGATGAGAGAGATACAAAGAGACCTGCAGAGGATCCTTCTCAAGTATTCAGCAGAGCCTTAATTAATGCACTTATGTAAGGAAAGGATGACTCAAAAGGATTAAAAGGAACAGTATCCATATGCTCACATATGGTCAGGAATAGAGCCCTTTCTGCCAGACGTAGAAAGTCATAACACATGGGACATTGGTTAGAATATTCATAAAGGCCTTACCTCAGAGGAGAGAATTAATTAGCCCTGTCACTAGCACTCTTCTAAAACCACTTAGAAAAATCAGATCAAGACCTGAAAGGATCAAATTATTTCCAAGTTATTTAACTGCATCCCAGAGTAAAGCTCAAGAATATTTATAGGAATACAAAAATATTTAACACCCAAGAAGCTACATCTGACCACCCAATCAAAGATTACCAGGCATGCAAAGACATGGGAAAACATTCCCCATAATTGAATAATAATCAATCAAAACTGACACAGAAATGATAGAGATGTTAGCATTAGCAGACAATGGTATTAAAACAGCAATTATGACTATTCCAGTTTTGGAATGAGTGAGTCATGGGGATAAAAGGCATGGCATAGGGAATATAGTCAATGGTATTATAAAAACATTGTATGGTGACGGATGGTAGCTACACTGTGGTGAGCACAGCATAATGTATAAACTGGTTGAATCACTATGTTGTACACCTGAAAGTACTTCAATTTTTTTTAAAAAACAGCTATTATAACTGCATTCCACATGTTCACAAAATTAAGTAGAGACATGGAAGACAGTAGAAAGACCAAAATCACACTTCTACTGATTAAAACTACAACATTGGAATTGAAAATATCCCAGATGGAATCAACAAGATAAGACAATGCAGAAGAAAATCTATGAATTGAAGACATAGCAATAGAAACTACTCAAAATGAAATACACTGAAAAAAAGAATTTAAAAAAATGACAGGAGCATCAGTGAGTCCTGGAATGGTCTTATACTATACTATACTATACTATACTATACTATACTATATTATACTATACTAAAGTACACAGAGATAAAAAGGCACGAGTACAGAGGAACAAAGATATGAAGTACAGAAGATTTCTTTTTATAGACAATGCAAGCAAGATGACAATGGAGTTACATCTTTAAAGTACCAAAAGAGGACCCTGGTCATTCTAGAATTCTATATCCTAGAAATATATATCTTCAAACACAAAGGAGACATAAAGACATTTTCAGATATTCAAGATCTAAAAGAACTGTTCTAAAAGAAATAAAGTTTCTTCAGGCAAAATAAAAAATAATACCAGATGTAAATGTGGATCAATCCCCAAAAGTGAAGAACATCAGAAGTGGCAACTACACGGGTAAATATATATTTTTTTATTATTTAAATCTCTTTAAAAGATCATTGACTGGGGCGCCTGGGTGGCTCAGTCAGTTGAGTGTCTGCCTTCAGCTCAGGTCGTGATCTCAGGGTCCTGGGATTGAGCCCCACATTGGGTTCCCCACTCAGCAGGGAGTCAGCTTCTCCCTCTGCCTCTCCCCCTACTCATGGCCTCTCTCTCTCTCTCATTCTATCTCTCTTAAATAAACAAAATCTTTTTTTAATTGTTTAAAAAATAATAGCAGTATGGTGGAGCTTTTTATAGCATGTATACAAGTAAAACAAATAATGATAGTCACACAAATTTCAAGAGAAGAAATAGAAGTATTTATTTCATATTCTTATACTGTACATGAACTGGTATAATAATTGAAGGTAGACTGTGATAAATTTAAGATGCATGCAATAAAATTATAAGCAAACTAACAAGAGTTATAGGTAATAAGCCAAAAAGATATAAAATGAAAAAATAACAATCCAAATGAAGGAGGAAAAAAGGAAATGGGAACAAATAACAGAGGAACAAAGAGAAACAAATAGTAATATTCCACAGTGGAATTAAATTATAAATTAGTAACATAATATATCTGGAAAATCCCTAAACATTTGGAAACTAAATAGCACCCTTCCAAATAACCCATGGATCAGAGAAGGAAGAAAAAAGATATTTTGAAATGAATTAGGATGAAAACAACATATAAAATTTGTGAGGTGCGATAAGCAGTTTTTTGTGTGACTCTCATAGCAATAAGTGCCTACATTAGAAAAAGGAGGTCTCAATCTATAAATTCAACTTCTGCCTTAAGATACTAGGAAAAGGAGAACAAATTAAACCCAAAGGAGAAGGAAGATAAATATGAATATCAAAACAGAAAATAAATAAATAGGAAACAGAAAATTCAATAGAGAAACTCAATGAAACCAAAATCTGGTTCCTTGAGAAGATTAATAAAATTGATAAAGCTCTAACTAGACAGATAGGGAGATAGTGAGAAGACATGAATTACCATTATTAAGAATGAGAGAGGTGATATCCACACAGATTCTACAGATATTGAAAGGATATTTGTGTGTTGACAATTTACCAAGTAATGTGATTACGTTTTAAGGGATCTTCAACATCCAAACTCTAAGTATCAATATGAAAGGTGACAATTTCAGGAGGTAGTGATGTCATAGTGGCTTAGTAAAAGAGAACTTATACATAAATGGTGACTTTTCCCTCAAAGCAAATCCTCACAGCAGCGCCTATTTGTAGGAGTATCTTGATCTCTATGGACATTTAATTACATGGTCAGTTCTTAAAATCTTGTAATATCAGTGTTATTTCTCCTATTAGGTTTAATGGGAGTTAAACCACTAAACACTGAAAGTATTACAAGAAAAAATGCAAACCCAGGGCACCTGGATGACTCAGAGCATCAGACTCTTGATTTCAGCTCAGGTCATGATCTCAGGGTTGTGAGATCAAGCAGGGAGTCTGCTTCAGATATTCTTTCCCCCTCTCCCTCTGCCCCTCCCCCCCTAAAATAAATAAATCTTAAAAAAAAAAAGAAAAATGCAAACTTGAAGTATCAGCTATTTCCATCATTTTGTATTCCAACTATTGCCAATATTAACTCATACATGTTAGTGTGGATTTTTTCAGAGTGTACTCTTTATGTGCTATGTTTTTAAACAAATATTCTAACACATACAGTTTGGTTTTCTTTTAAGATTTTATTTATTTATTTGACAGAAAGTGAGACAGCAAGAGAGGGAACACAAGTAGGAGTGGGAGGGGGAGAAGCAGGCTCCCCACTGAGCAGGGAGCCCAATGTGGGGCTCAATCCCAGGACCTGGAATCATGACCTGGGCTGAAAGCAGATGTCTAATGACTGAGCCACCCAGGCACCCTACGTGCTATTTTTTTCACTAAAGGATTTTATATACTTATTTTCATCATATAGTCCAAAAAACTAATATTTTTAAGTATACATGATATTCAATCATATTGATTATAATCAGTGCCTATTTATAGAGTATTTAAGTAACTTCCAGTGTTTCAGTTGTGAACAGTAACACTGTAACTTTATATAAATTGATTTCTTTCTTTTAGATTATTTTCTTCGAGAATTTCCCCTAAATGTAATTCCTGAGTCCAAAACAAACAAACAAACAAAAAGTGAATAGTTTTTTGGCTATTGTTAAACATTGCCAGATTAGCCTCAGAAAAACTTAGGGCAATTCTCAGTGACACAGGGCCACACATACATATAATTTTCTCACTAGCCCACCTACAGTATTTTTTAATCTTTACTGAGGCATAATCAACAATCAACTGCACTTATTTAAAGTATGTACTCTGATAAATTTTGAAACTATCATGATATCAAATCATGAACACATCCATCACCACCAAAAGTTTGCTCATACCCTTCATAATCCCACCTTCTATCCCTCTTTTTCCCTAGGAAACCACTGATATTTTATGTACTCTAGGTTAGTTTCAAGCTCATAGAATTCTATATAAATGGAATCATAAAGCATGCACTCTTTTTGGCTTGGTTTCTTTTACCCAGAATATTTTGAATTTCATCCCACGTTGTAGCACACATCAATAGTTCATTCATTTTTATTGATGACCAATATTCTATTATATAGATATAACACAATTTGTTTTCTAATTCACCTGTTGATGGACATTTGGGTTGTTTCCAGGTTTTGGCTACCACAACTAAAGATACTACAAACATTTGCATACAAATCTTTGTATAAATATGTGCTTTTATTTTTATTGGGAAAACAGCTAACAATAGAATGGCTAGGTCATATGGTAGATTTATGTTTAATTTTTTAAGAGACTGTCAAAATGTTCTCAAAGTGATTGCCATTGTACATTCCCATCAACGATGTATGTGATTAAGTATGGTCATTCTTTTTAATTTCAGCCATTCTAGTGGTTGCCTACTGGTATCCCATTTTGCTTTCATTTACATTTCCCTAATGCGTAATAATGTTGAGCATCCTTTCATGCTTTTATTTGCTTTTATTTTCTTTAGCGAAGTATCTGTTCATATCATGAGATGAAAGAACAATTCATTAAAGAAAGAACAGCATTTTCAATGAATGATACTGAAACAATTGGATAGCCATACACAAAAAAGAACTTCAATTCATACTTCTAACACTATATAAAAATTAACTCAGGGGGCGCCTGGGTGGCTCAGTTGGTTGGGCAGCTGCCTTTGGCTTGGGTCATGATCCCGGAATTCTGGGATCGAGTCCCACATCGGGCTCCCAGCTTGGTGGGGAGTCCCCTTCTCCCTCTGACCTTCTCTCCTCTCACACTCTCTCTCACTTTCTCTCTCTCTCTCTCAAATAAATAAATAAAATCTTTAAAAAAAAATTAACTCAGGATGCCTGGGTGGCTCAGTCAGGTGAGTGACTCTTGATTTCAGCTCAGGTCATGATCTTAGGATTGTGAGACTGGGCCCCATGTCAGGCTCTGTGCTGGGCATGGAGCCTGCTTAAGATTCTTTCTCTCCATCTCCCTCTGCCCTTCCCCCATGTAAAAAAGATTAACTCAAGATGAATCATATACATAAATGTAAAACCCAAAACTATAAATCTTTTATAAGGAAACTAAGAGAAAACCCTCATGACCTAAGATTAGGCAAAGATGTCTTTGATGTGACACCAAAAGCACAAAAACAAATAGAAAAATTGGATAGCATTAAAATTTTAAACTTCTGCTTTTCAAAAGACATGGTCAAGAGAATGAAAAATAAAAGCCACACAGACTGGGAGAAAATATTTGCAAAGCATACACCTGGTAAAGGATTTGTATCCAGAATATATAAAGAACTTTCAAAACTCAATAATATGAAAACAAAGGATTCAATACTCTAATATTTAGATTTGTTTATCAGATATGCAACTTTGGGCAAGTAAAGAACACTCACTGAGAGATTGAAGTACGGCGTTGTACAGTTGTTAAAGACAGCAGAGAGGGACAGGAGAGAGAAATAGACACCACACTCAGAAAAGGATCACGGGGTGTTTCACGGTCAAATAGAAAAATGTCAAAAGCATATTGCCTATTTTCTTCATGCTAACTTCTAGGATCAGCATTGAAAACATAACCCAAGTATAATAGAAGAGTTTTGGAAAGGGCATGGAGCCTGATTAAGGTTTGGATAGTAGGATTGGATATTATGGCATATATTCAAAAGATATTTGATATTAAAAGGAGGAGAGGCATTCCAAGTCAGAGTATCTGAAGCACTGGGCAATTTTAGGTCGTAGGTCATCAGGCCCCTTTTCCTAACTGACCATCACATTCCCACCCCCAAGTCTGGGAATAGAACATCCGTTGAGGACCAGCTTGAGTGCCTGTCCATCACTCCCACTCATCCCCACCAACCACTGCGGTCAGATGGAGTGCAGTCATTTGTGAAATAGCACTAATAATAGTGGTTGTCTCAAAGACAAAATGAGATAACCAATGTAAATCATGTAACATAATTCCTGGAACATCCAGAGTTCAATAAATATTGGTTTCCCTTTCCTTTTCCCCCTTCCCTAACCAAATGGAAGGCAAATTGCACTGTTGGACCCAGTTCAGAGGGTTTTTTTTAATTTAGAGCTCCTAAGCTGAGCTCTTATTGAAGGATCTTGGGTTGAGCACGGCGACTTTTTAAACAACTTGATTCCAGATTTTGATGGCCCCGTTGCCATATGTGGGAGGGAGTCAAAAAGCTGGATGGGAGGAGCCCCAGGCTCCAGAACCAAGTTACCAGGCTCTGGCAAAAATCAATAGGGAGACAACTTCTCTGTTCTATCTAGAAACAGAAAGCATTTATGCCCCCCCTCCTGCTGGCTGAGGGCCCATCATTAGAGTATCCCTCCTGGCCTTTCCACTGTCCCCTACTCATTGCTCCTCAGGGAAGGAGAAGTGAGTTGCCTGATTGGTAAACTTAAAAGCAGCACCTCTCAAGATGTGTGTGCAGCTCAGCCCATCTCTCACTCAGCTGCCTTTTCAGAACAGGCTCCACGGGAAAGGCCTGAGGTTGTCAGCTGTGAGTGTTGCTGGGTATTTTTGAGGTGCAGTGTTAGGAGGCCCACATGTAAGCCACATTGCCCCAAATCAGCTTTAATGAACTCTAATAAGGGTGATCATCGTCGCTTAATTCCTAGGTTTATGTCTCAGTTTTTTCTGAACTTGGCTGGGGGAGAGGAGTGCCCTCCAGTCCATGCACACTCAAGCACAAACAAGCACCAGAGACAGCACGTTCAGTGGCATGACTGTGGCTCCCTGTAGATCCCCCTCCATTTGCATTCTCCTACCTGCTCTAGGCCTCTCAGACTGATATTGCCACCACCCACTTTCACACGAGAAAGAATGATAGACACATAATGATTCTTTCTTGCCTTCATCCTGGAGGTCAAGGTGTTGTCTTTCGGTGTCTCCCACAGGACCTAGCATGGTTCTGAGCTTGTGGAACCCTGAGAAAGAATCAGGACACTGGGTTCAAGTCTCACTCTATCCCTTCCTAGCCATGCGACTTCATACACATCACTTCACCAATTTGGATCATTGTTTCCTCATCTTATGTGTTCTTTTTAAGCAACATTACGGTAGAATGAGCAAGAACTTCAGCTTTTCTTCAATGTGGCAAAAATGAAATGGTCAAGATCTCTAACACTTGTTAATATTTTTGGTAAACAGAGTTCTACGTTTTTCAGATATGCTTATGATGTCATCCCATTTAGAATGGAAACTCCAAGACTCCTTCTATTTCCCACAAGTGTTCAGAGAAAGGACTTGGAATCTAAGAATTCTCAGAAAATGATGTTACTACCAAATTCCTGTTTAAATGGACCAGAAATATTCTAGAATTGGCCCACTGCTTTGTTACAGGATTTAACAAAATTTTATTATAGTATTACCAGGAATGCATCAATTTACTAATTGTAAAGCTGTGCAATTCATGGTTTTCTTAAGGAGAGGCTGGCAAGAACTGGGGCCCACAGGCCAAATAGTGCCCACTCCCTGTTTGTGTAAATAAAGTTTTATTGGAACACAACCACACTCATTTGTGTGCATATTATCTATGGCTGCTTTCATGCTACAATAGCAGAGAAAAGTAGTTCTCTATATGCCTGCAAAGCCTAAGAATTACTATCTGGCTTTTCTACAGAAAAAGTTTGCTAACCCTCATTCTAACGCATCTTTCAGTTAATTTTACTTGATCAAATTATGCCTCACGAATGTCCTTAACACACGATTAAGCGACCACAAGAATGTGGATCGTCTTGCATGGCCTTTCTTCTCAATCTGTAAGAGAGGAAATTTGTCTAGGTGGTTTCCAATGTAAGCATCAGTCAATGCTCTGACTCTCAGCCGACGTAATTTTCTTTATGAGGTTTTTGGAGGATTTTTTTTTTGAGTTTTTATGATTTTGTTTTATATTTAAAGACATATTTCTCTTTTTTTTTTTAAGATTTTTAAATTTATTTGACAGAGAGAAACACAGTGAGAGAGGGAACACAAGCAGAGGGAATGGGAGAAGGAGAAGCAGGCTTCCCACTGAGCAGGGAGCCAGATACAGGGCTCAATCCCAGGACCCTGGAATCATGACCTGAGCCGAAGGCAGATGCTTAACGACTGAGCCACCCAGGCACTCCGTATTTCTCTTTTTTCAATTGAAGTATCATTGACACACAATGTTACATTAGTTTTAGATGTACAACATAGTGCTTTGACAAATTTATCTATTATGCTATGCTCACCACAAGTAGAGCTACCGTCTATAACCATACGATGTTATTATAATACCATCGACTGTATTCTCTGTGCTGTACCTTTCCACCCAGCAACGTATTCATTCCATTAGGGAAAGCCTATGTTTCCCATTCCTCTTCACTCCTCACTCATTTTGCCCATTCTCTACCCGCCCCCTCCTTGGGCAACCATCAGTTTGTTTCCTTTACGAGGTTTGATTATTTCTGAAGAGTTGAGACATCGGCATCTCTTACGAGATTGGAGAAGCACTGGCAAGGCCCATCAGGGGACTCAAATTCCAGCCCCCTCTTTGCCCCTAGTTGACTAAACCTCTCAGTGCTTTACTTCTGTAAAATGAGGAGGCTGGACAGATGAAGATGGAGTTTCCTTAAAGCAGATAATTATGGTCCCAAGTGTGAAGTGCATCCTAGAAGGCCACACTGGTTGCTGTGAAAGCCCAAGGAATGGTATCACACCTGGATCTACAGGGGAGAAGAGACTCAGAGAAGGCTTCTTGGAGGAACTTATCCTGATCTGGGTTTTGAGGAATAAGGAAGAATTCATGCTGCTGGAGAATGAACTGACCAATAAAGCAAAAATGCATCTTATGGAAGTCATCATTTTACTTGGCTAATTAGGAAATGTCATCTGTTTCAACATCTAAACCCCAGGAAAGATCTAAATTCAAACCTATTCTAATGTGTGCATTACACTGTGCTTTGGGATACACATCATGAAAAGTCACTCCACAAGCAACTTTTCACAATGTAATCTCCTTTTTTTGTGAAAACAGGTTTCTTTTCCTTCTTCAGCTAAATACCAAAGTCACATTCAAGTCTTGAAAAAGACATGACTCCCGCAGGCATAGATGGTGTGATGGTCATTGCACAGGACACAAAGACTTCTTGGGAAAAATGAGGATCAATCAGAGAATGTGAGCAAAAGATCATTCCAGGGCTGTAGGCAAGGCCAACAAGAGATAACTCTGACTTCAAACAACTTTGGCAGTGGGATTAGACAACATGCTTACACAGCAATCATTTTCATGTGGCTAGACCATTCGAACATTCACAACAATAGATTCTGAAGGGAGGAGAATTATCTCAGTTGACCTAGTCATGCAATCTCAGCTGTGATTTCTAAATAATCACTGGCTCTCCCACAATCCAACCGCCTCTACCAATGTCAGATGTAGAAATCATTCACGCATTCAGCAAATTTAGTGAGTATTAACTAGGCACCAACACTTTTCTATACACTAGGAACACAACCATGAAGAGAGGACACAAAAATCCTTGCCGTTGTGGAACTTAAATTCCAGTGAGGCATCTTTGTATGGAGAAAAGCACAAAGAGTTTTAATTACTATCCAATAGGACATATTGCTGTTCTGAATAGTCCTGAAAGGACATTTTGCAAGAGTCTAAGCCACACCTGAGCCAACCTTCCTCCTGATCCCTTGTCCCTTCATCTTGGTCTCTGTGTCACAGCAATTTACAGAAGAGGGCCTGATGTTTTTTTCTTAATGTTCCCTCATTTATCAAGCCACATGACTCCTAAAGCCTCAAAACAAAAATATTCATAGGCTTTGAACCACTTCTGGGAATCTCAACTGAGAAAACACACCTAATTTCTGAAGAGAATTTAGGTTGCAAAAATGCTCATCACCACTTTAACCTAGCTTCTCCCCTGCAAAGTAAGGGGGCAAATTAAATGTCCAACTATAAATTAATGGATAGGTAAATTATTGTTTTTACATAAGATGAAATCACACGCAGCTATTAAGATTGTACTTACAAAGATTCTATGATAATGTAGGAAAACACTTATTATAAAATATTAGGTAACCAAGCAGAACAAAACTATATATACTCAATATAACAAGCCTATGTAAAACTCTACTAAGAAAAATAAAAGACTTGAGGGAAATGTTCTAAAACATTAACCACTGATATACTTAGGTGTTGAAATTATGGTGTTTGGTGTATGGTGAAATTAAGGTGTTTTTCTACTTTTTCTATTTTCCTTTTTCTTTAGTCAACATTTATTATCTTCAGAATTAAAAAATAGTAACTTTAAGCCTAAATATAGTTTGTTTGGTTTTTTTTAAGGCAAGGGCAAGGAGGCAAGAAAAAGTATAGAACAGTTTATCACAGCAGCTAAGAGCCTGAGATCTGAATTCAAACCCCCTGGGTCTGACCCGTGGCTCCCCAAGTTACTGTGTGACCTTGGGCAGATTATTTAACCTTTCTTCCCTGTAGTTTCTCACCTGTAAAATGGGAGTGAAAATAGTGCCTATCTATATAGGTTGGTATGAGAAGTAGTAGATAATTCATGAAGAGTTGAGCAGAGTGTAACACCCCATAAGCACTCAAAATACCAGATCCAGTACTCCAGTGGCCTCAAAGAGAGACTTCACACAAGGGGGGAAGGTGGGCAAACATCACATTTTCACGTCTCATGAACAACTAACTCGGAGCTGTGTTTTCAGTGGGCAATTTCCCTTCGGTCAGAATCAGTCCCCAAATCCTTAACTTACATTTTAAATTTTCCCCTGAAGAAGATGGACAGTATATTGATACTCATTTTATGGGTAATTACTTCCTTGGGTGGTGGTGGATTTTTTTTTAATGTACTGGTCATCATTTATTGCGTACAGTGACTTTTAATTTTTAAAACAAGTCTGAAAATTATGTTAATAGGACCATCAGAAAACACTAATCATTACTTTCAGATGAAATGACCTCATAAAAATACTGTTTATGGTGCTGACAGGTGTTATTTGAAGATAAAAGTAATTGTCTGATAGAATCATATTTTTTGTCAAAAGTTGGTTCCAAAAACAGTGAAATGAAAAGCTAGCCTCTTAATTCCTGTACCCAACATCTTTTTTTTTTTTCAGTACAAATTAATCCACTTAAATCTGGGTAAGATAATGTGGTTGTTAATTAAGCCTGCACCTTGTGTACAACAGACTTTTGATAAATATTTGCAGAAAGGATACCCATTTCTGAAATTTTAGTTCTTATTGCTTGCCAATACTCATCTTTTTAAGAGAATGAAAATTCAGTTTAGATTGCATAAATTTGAAATCTTGGCTAATAAAGAAGATCCAGAAGGTAAGAGGTTAAAATTTGTTTCTCTACGACTTCTCCTAAAATGAGGCATCCTTATGAAAAAGAATTGTGCCTTCCAGCTTCCAGCATCCTTTACCTTAATTTCTAACCTAGATTTCCTTGGTCTTTTGACCCTAGAAATTCTCTACTCAAAATAAGGCTGTGCTTCTGTTCCTTCATGACTTGGTTTGGCAACTTTTCTGTCATAGGCACTTCTCACATGGAGTTTCTGCCTGCTGAACGCGGTGAAAACGTCTGGAACGGTGGC
This sequence comes from Potos flavus, assembly GCA_028534135.1. NCBI lineage: Eukaryota > Metazoa > Chordata > Mammalia > Carnivora > Procyonidae > Potos > Potos flavus. The sequence goes on from CM052885.1 coordinate 21,565,815, forward strand.
GTTTCACGGGCTTAGATTTGAAAGCCACTGGCTGGGCACTAGCTGCATCACCTTCAGTTAGTCACTGACCCTCACTCAGCCGCGGTTTCTTTGTCTATAAAGCGGGCATCATAAACACAGATCTCACACGGCTGCAGTGGGGCGGCTAGAACAACCGACTGGGCACCATCCGCGACTTACTCACATGTTCTTCCCCTCCCCTGGGAGTCTTTTTTGAGGGTCTGCAGTCATTCTCCGAAAGCCTTTGATTTCTTTCCAGTCTTTCCTTAGACTAGAAGGCAAAACTGTCCTGAACTTGGGATTCTTAATTTAGGAGAATTTGAGTTCTACATTAACTTCGACTCCTTCCCGCTTACGTGCCAGGGAACCGGACAGGTAGAGGAGTTGGTGGCGAGCGCGGCGCCTTTGCGGGGAGAGGTGCTGAGAAGTGGGGTTCTCGCTCAGGCCAGTGGGTTCCCATCCCGTTCTCTCTCCCACGGTGGGAGTCCGGCTCAGGCATTGCCCACCTCCCTCCGACCCGCAAAGATTAAGTTATGGACCGTCTGAGCCGGGTGATCTCCGGGAGATGCCCAGACGTGTACTCTCTCTCGGGCTCCCAGAACGAGCCTGCCCCAGCCCCGCAAAGGAAAGGTGAAGGGAGATGGAAAGGGAGAGGGGGGCGAGCCGCCACAGGTGTCGCGGCGCGCGCGGAGTTGCGGAGGGAAGAGTCTGCCCAGCCTGAGCCGGCCGGCTCGCCTCCCTCCGGCTCCACCGCCTTCCCCGCAGCAGCCAGAGCGTCTGGAGCCGGCGGGAGAGGCGCGCGGGGCCCGGAAAGTGCCAGAGGCGTCTGCCCCGCGACGGCTTCTCGCCTGGCCGGCGTCCAGCCCGAAGGCGGGCCCTGCCGGGAGCTCCCCTCGAGCACCGCTCGGCGCTCGGCTCTGCGATCCCGAGTGCGCCGCGCTCCTGGACGCCGGGAGCCTGGCCGGGCGCCGCGCTCGCGGGGGACAAACGCTACCTGTGGAAGTAATGTGCGCAGAAGAGGCCCAGGAGCACCGTCGCAGGCTGGCCGAAGAGCGAGCGCGGCTGCTGGGCGAGGATCCCCGC
>CM052885.1:21567397-21596889 GCA_028534135.1 Potos flavus
ATGGATGGGACTAGAGGAGATTATGCTGAGTGAAATAAGTCAAGCAGAGAAAGTCAATTATCATATGTTTTCACTTACTTGTGGAACATAAGGAATAGCATGGAGGACATTAGGAGAAGGAAGGGAAAAATGAAGAGGGGGTACATAAGAGGGGGAGATAAACCATGAGAGACTGTGGACTCTGAGAAACAAACTAAGGGTTTTGGGGGGGGGGATGGGTTAACTTGGTGATGGGTATTAAGGGGGCACATATTGCATGGAGCACAGGGTGTTATACACAAACAATGAATTATGGAACACTACATCAAAAACTAATTATGTACCCCATGGTGACCAACATAACATAATAAAAAAAAAAGAAAATGATGAGTAAATAAATTAATTTATGATAGTCCACTACTCAGCTCTATTAAACTATGCTAATGTACTACCACTCCCAGGTGATATCAAGCTTCAATGAGATTTAATTTTTTTCTGCAAAACCTCTGAAGAATGACTCTGTGTGGATTTTTAGACATGGTAGCAGATCTTTCTGAAAGATATTTAAGGGATACACAGAGCTTTCAAATCATATCACCAAGTTAGAATCTGTTCCATGGGACACTTTACGTATTAATGTGATTCATTCCCCAGTAGTCAGCCAAAAATATCATTAGAAAGAACAGGAGATATCCCCTTCTGTGTCCTGAAGGGGAATGGACAGGCCATTAGTCAGGCAGAAGTACAAACATCAAAGGATATAAACTATGAGAGTGGACACACACCACAGCTCTGCTAGGCCAAGTTCACAGTGTTCTTGGAGAAGCAGGTCCACATAAGGAGGAAACTGGGTCAAGAGTAAGGGCAGATGAGGTCTAATAAAGGAATTGTGCATGTGGGGAGTAGGAACTGAATGAATCTAGAAGCAAAGAGTTTTAAACCTACCTCTTCCAAAAAGCACTCACTTCAAATCCCAAGCTTCAGGAAAACCAATTTTTCCTTGGAACGTCAAAAAACAGTGGTTCCCACACTTTGAAATTTCACAGACTACAATTAATTTTTTTAAAATTGGGATACATCAATTGCCAAATTTTTACTTTGCTAATTGAACACATTTTTTAAAAACCTAACATTTGTCATTATAATAATGTCATATAAGAAAATACTATTTTGACATCAAAAAAGTAGAAAAATACAATTACAGAATAAAGGGGAGCCTTTCCCATTCTATACATAACAGCTGACACTGACATTTAGTGGCACCCCAATGGACTGGCATGGTCCTGGAAGTGAGCCACTAGAAACTCTGTTCTAGAACAAAGTTCAGACTCTAGGCTCATTGTCCCAGGGCCGTGTGTGACATCAGGAATCTGGACTAGCTTTATGGTTAGGAGTCCCTATGGCTTCTTAGAACAGAAGCCTGTGGCCATTTTGGACCTCCATGATGGGCCTCATTGTGCTTTCTCTAAAAAGCCTTCACTTAAACTTCTACCTTCTATGTTAATCGGAATTTGTGGTGATTTCAGACCTCAAGCAGGACTTGGCCCAGAAAGGGTTTGATATCTCAGACGGTTCTTACTTGGAAAGTAACTCACGCTCCCCTCTTATCCTGAAAGAGAGAGCCTGGCTTGAATCCAGGGAGAAATGGATGTTCAAAGCACAAAAGTGGCTATTGTTTCCTGGTGTGACTCATTCTTTCAGGAAGCAAGGTTTCTAACCATAGACAATAAACCAGTGGGAGGCACAGGTTAGAGAGAGCATGTGGGCAGGTGTCCCACTGAAGGTGTGCTTCAAACACCTTTTGACATCTCATTGGACCAGCTTGAGAGGCAGTCAAGCCAGCAGAGGTTTTGGCCCAGCCCCTGAGAGGTTGGGTGGGCTCAGATGCTGGGCATCAGGATGGGAAGATGTGGAGGAGCCACTGTTGAACCATAGTCAGGGTGTTTCCTCTCTTCCCCAGGTGTTATTTAGCAGAGATCACATAGGTCTGCTTTGGCCCTCAACTTTTGTTTTCCTGACCGTAAACTAACCATGAGAAACCTTGACCTATTTCTAGTTTCTGAAAATCTATTTGGAGCTGAAAGTATGCCGGCATACATTTCTAAGTTCTACTGTCAACTCCTCCATTGATCCGTGGTATTATATTTGGGTATTATCACCTTACGCTATCTCACCTCACCTCATATCCATGTGTCTCAAGCTTGCTATCTGTGAGGTCAGGGTAATAATCCTAGAAGCCCACTTGCAGGATAGCCATTGCTCTAAATGTGCATGCCATTCTATGTGCTTTTTATGGATAATTTTGTTCCTCATGAGCACCTAGAGAGAAGACGACTCTGCTAAGGTGATGGATGACATGAGAGTGTTATTTAAAATGGTCCTTCAGAGAGGGAGGCACTGGCAACAGCCATGGAGAAATGACTGACAGAACCACCACAGCCTTAAGAAAAGCTTCTTAAATGACTTCTGACCAGAGAAATCTTTCTCTCAGTCATAGCCCCAGTGGGGTTTCCTGTATGGCAACCACTGGCCAAGAGCACTCCTCATTTGCTCAGTGCCTGGCTGGTACCTACAGAGCAATGCTCCTGGGATTTTCAACTAACTTACCATCCAGAAGTTGAGCTAGCAAAAGTCTCATGATATCTTTATCTAAAGGGACATGATGATTGCTTGGTCAAAGCAGGAAGAATGACCTAGGAATCAAATCAACGTATGAATAAATGCAAGGGGGAAACAATCTCATCAATCATATTAATGTTTGTGAACAAATGAAACCAAAGAGCAAGTTTTAACAAATGTTAATCCCACCGGGTCCAAAGGGTGCAGTGAAGACACTGAACTGGATGAGCTGATGGTCTGATCACATTGAGTTACTCTATTCTCCTAGTCTACACAACATCCTTTGCTCTGATGCAAAATTCACCAGGCAAAATGCTGGTAATGGTTTTGATTCTTTGTCTCTTGAGGACAGGATGCTCTGAATACAGGCATAAATATTTTGGGCCCCTGGACAGGGATGTCCTCCCCCAAAACCAAAAACTTGGCATTCTGGTTTAAACAGAAATCTCTTGCAAATTTCACTTGGGTGGATTGGGCCTGGACAGTCTTGTGCTCTCTGTGAACACAGACAAAACCAAGTTTCTTGCCCTACAAAACTGACTATGATTTAAGGATCTCACTGAGATATCACCTGAAGGCTCAACCAGCCTCCCTCTGTGCCTTTTTCTCAACAGCAACCTCTGACATCAGCACACATTACTCATTTGACCCCTCCATAGGCTTCCCCATGTTGCAGGTGCCATGACACCCCAATTTTCCAAAATTTTCCACAATTTCGTCCTGAAAATGTTTATCCAAGTACGTTGCAAGATGCATGAGAGCAGAAACATCTAAAAAAACTTCTTGTATTACCAAGAAGGGTCTGAATAGAGGCAAAGAATTTGGAGCAACTCAGCAGGAAGTATGGTAGGTTGAAAAGAGTTTGAACTGGAAATGAAGAGAGCTGGGTTCTAGCCCCAGTGTACCACTTATTCCTTATTTTCTCTGCATCTCAATATCTTCATCAGTAAAGGGAAGAAGGATCACCTAGGATTCTCAGGTATCTACTACTGTGAATTTGTATATAATCTGCTGAGGTTAAAAACTAGAACATCAACTATTTAATTACCAAAGTCTCTATTTCCCCCAAATCTGGTGTTTTCAGATTTGGGGTCAAAACAGGAAGATTTGATCAAAGCAGGAATGATACGGTTATTTCATTTTAGAAAGGAGCTTCATGCTTTCTCCTAAGCTCCTAAGTTTCTACTGGGCCAGAGATACAAGTATGTGAGAATAAATGACTCTCAGGGTTAAAGGTAACAAATAATTGGCCCCAATTAAGCCTCCCTAAAGGGGTAGAGGGAAGGCCACAAGCTGTTGAAAGCCCATCTGAATGATGGCTCCACTGCTGAAGGGACTTCATCCAGAACAGTTTGACCCCAGTAAGACAGTACTCAAAGCCTCAGGGCAGGAACTGAGAAAGAAGTCCTCAGACAGACAGTCACACCCTGTGATCTATGTCCTCGCTAGTTGTCCGGCTGGTCACTATCCAACCTTGTGATTAAGGCCTAGAAGCCTCACGGCCACTGAAGGAACAATGCTATCACCATAGCCAATAACTTCCAGTTCCCTCTCCACTAATCTCAAAGACAAACCAGGAACATTCAGGTAGCCAGACATTTCAGTTGTCAGACATGTTGAGCTACAAAGCGCTTTTTAAATTTTTATTATTTCGACTTTCAAGCATATAGAAGAGCAGAGAATATGACCTAATGAACACTCATATACCCATCACCTAGATTTTAAAATTGTAAATATTTTGCAATATTTGCTTCTTTTTGTTTTCTTCTGATAAAGTATTTTCAAGTAACAAATATTATAATCTCTCACCCCTCTATATCTAAGTATGCATCTCTGAAAAGTAAGGACCTGTTTACATAATCACAACAGCATTTTTCACACATAACTCTCCTAACATCAACTAATATCTAATCTATATTCAAATTTCCCAGTTACCTGAGCCCCCCCCAAAATATCTTTTATAACTGGTTTATTTAAACCAATGTCCAGTCAAGTACCACATGCTACATTTGGTGGGTGTGTCCCTGAGGTCTCTTTTAAGTGAGAACAATCACCTTTTCCTTTCTACTTCTGTTACTGAAGAGACCAAAGTGATTGTCTTGTAGAACAGCCACATCCTGGATTTGTCTATTTGTTTCCTTGTGGTTTCAATTTTTTTTTTTTTTTCTGTATCTTCTGCCTGTCTTATAAATTGAAGTTAGATCCAAAGGCTTAATGAGATTTTGTTTAAACATTTTTTAAATAGATGATCACAGGTGATACTATGCGTGTCACCGTGCATCACAGCTGGAAATGGCACGTGGCATCCGGTTCTCCCACTGTCAGGGACTGATTTGATCATTGAGGTGAGGAGGGGATTACCAGATCCTTCCACCGTCAATTCCTGTTTTTGCCCTTAGGGCTAACTCTGGCTCTGGACAGCGACACTTTGTAACCATTTAGCTCAACTCTTTTTAGATTTTAGTAGACATTCCTCAGTAAGAGCTTTCCCTTAAAAGCTGAAACAATGCAGTTGTCCTGATATAAATCCCTGTTTTGTACTTGATTCTTTCCCTTTAATTACTATATCCAAAGTAAGAACTTTCTGTAGTAGTCACCCCCCAATGATTAGTAAGCAAAGTTTTGCTTTGTTAGGGATTTTTCTCAGTAGGATTAGAGATTTACTGATTTTTTGTATGTTCAATATGTTTTAATCTTCTACAGTCACTGGGGTTTTTTGGGTTTTTTTGTTTTGGTTCTTTTTTTGGATCTTCAAATTGTCCCAACTTCAGCCAGTGGGAGCCCTCCAGGCTGGCTCCTGTGTCCTTTTGACATGATTCTGTTATACTTGAGTGCTTACTTGCTTTCTGCAAAAAAGGCTATTCCAGGCTCATCTTAAACATTCTCTGTCCCAGACCTGAAACCAGCCACCTCCCCCAAGGAGACCTGCTTCTTTTTGTGGAAAAGGGTATTGATAAACCAAAATCTGGCCGCTGGGAGTACTCTGCTACTGGGGTGACACTGAAGAACATCTTTAGTACATGCCTTAGCATGTTTAACCTTATATTGGCTTCTACTATTAGATTTGAGAAGTTTACATTATATTCTTTCATTTCTACCTGTGTGGCAATTACTTAGCTTGTTTTCTTTTCCTTCTCCTTTCCTCTTTCTCTCGTATTTTTATGGTTTTGATGTTTTATCCTTTACCATACACATAGCATTTAGATATTATTCTTCTACTTATTTCCTCCTTTGATTTAATCTTAGATCTACAGTTAAATGTATCCAGTGCTCACCATCAATTCTTTGGCCTACATTTCTCCAATCATCAGTTGATTGGCTGAAGGCTATCTTCTAGCAGATTTCACAGGATAAGCTAACAAGTACTTGCATGTTCAAAACAGCTTTTATGTATCCTTGATACTTGAAGAATAGATTGGTTGGATATGACATCGTTGGCTCATACTTATTTCTTTATATATCCTATAGAAGTTCCTTAACAACTTTCTGCATTGAACATGGTTATTGAGAAGTTTGATGAAGCCCTAATATTCTTCCTTCTGTAAGTGATTTTGGTTTTTCACCTGGAGGCCCAGAATATTTTTTCCTTTACCTTCAAGACCTACTCATTTTATTAAGACATGTCTAGAGTTCACTGTCACAGGAGATTTTTCCCCCAAAGTCATGGTGTGTACTTTTGAACATGTAAATGCAAGTTTTATTTCAGTAGATTTTTTTTCTTGAAATTTAACTTTCATGTATTAGTTTTATTTGTTTTGTTTTTGTTTTGTCATGGTCTTCACTTATATAAGGGTGAATCTTCTTTGGCTGTCTTGTAAATATATCACTCCCTCTCTGTCAAGCGCACTCTACCCTCCCAGAGACCCCAGCCTCTGGCTTCTCTCTGCATAGGTTGCTTCTCCAGAACAGCTGCGCAGCTGTATCATTTGAAGATTGCCCATTCGTGCTATTCTAAATTGGATCCTCTGATTCTTGGATCCTGTACCTTCTTCTTTCTTGGTTTATTCACTTATTTTGGTGGAGCACATTCTCTGGTAAATTCCTGATAAAAATGTATGTGGCAAGTAAATTTTTTGAGATCTCAAAAAAATTCTTGAAAATCTCTAAAGGGTCACCTAGCTGGCTCAGTTGGTTAAGCGTCTGCCTTTGGCTCAGGTCATAATTCCAGGGTCATGGGATTAAACCCCATGTCAGGCTGTCTGCTCAGCAGAGAGCCTGCTTCTCCATTTCTCTCTGCCCCTCCCCCTACCACAGCTCCTGCTCTCTATCTCTCTCTCACTTTCTCAAATAAATAAATAAAATCTTTTTAAAAAATCTCTTTAAAAATGTCTGGTGATTCTTGGGTTTCCATTTTTATGTAAGAGGGGAGCACTAAAAAATGTAAGAGTTCTATGTGTGTGAGCAGGTTCTGCCTGCTGGAAGGCTTCTCTATAAAGTGATCATGTAGTTAGTCCACTTTTCCCTGGAGACTCACTCATATATGTCTGTATTGGTAGATATTTCCTCTGAAGATATTACTATTTCCAGAGAAGTACCTTCAAAACTCTTGCCTAGCGATGTTTTCTGAGAGCCAGTTGAAGAAAGGGGAATGTTGGTTTCACTGCTTAAAAACACTCCTTATCCTTTCAGATCAGAATCTCCACTTTGCCTCATGTCCAGAGACTCTTTGATTCTATTTTTCCAGAGATCATACCTCTTGCCTCTTGTGGAGTGGGAGATTAGCTTCTGATAGTCAAAGAAAAGGTCAGGGAGCTAGTGGTCTAAATGTCACTTTTGTACGCTAACAAAAAATTACCTTGGAAATTTGGGGCCAGGTATTTAAGTGTTCCAAGAACAAAATGGCAGCCCAGGTCCTCCAATCCCTAACACTTTTGGTGACTCAAAGCATTGCACTACTTACATTGGATTTCTGTCCCAGCAACTGCTGATACTGAAAACTTCCTCATTTTAAAATTCTTATTCAAGTTTCCAGGACAATGAAGGTGTACCAAACCAGGGAAATTTAGAAATCCTTTCCTAAATTTTAATTCTCAAGTTAGAATTTCTGGAGCTAAAGTGGACAGCTAGAGTCGAAAACCTATGTGGATAGGTTAAGTTTTCAGGTGTCAACTAAAAAGTACCAACTTACCGATGAGTTTGCCAATGCCAGTCTAGGCAAAGCTAAGGAGAAGTGTATATAAAGTGTCATGAAGCTAATATTTCCTTACCAAATAAGATTTGAATTTGTGAGGTTTAAAATATAGAAAGAAATAAAGTATATGACAACAACAATGCAAAAACAGGAAGGGTTTATATATAATTTGAGTATTCAAGAAAATGGTAGAATTATTTATACTAAAATATAATAAGTCAAGGATGTGTGTTGTAATCTCTGATAACCACTAAAAGAATTTAAAAGAAATATAAGTAACAAACTAATACAGAGGATAGGAGTAAAATAATTTTAAAAAGTTATCTGGTTAATCCAAAAGAAGACAAGAAAGAAAAGAAAGAAAAACATAAAATGGGTAAGTCAAATAGAAAACAAAGAGTAAGATGGTAGATGACCCGTATTTATCCATTATTCCACTACTTATAAGTTGGCTAAATCTCTAGTTTAAAAAGAATCAAATTGGATTTTTTTTAAAGCCAATTGCTACTTATAAGAGACACATCTTCAGTATAGGGTCACAGGAAGGCTGAAAGTGAAAGGTTGGAAAAAGATATACTATGCAAACACTCACCCCAAAAATGTTAGTATAACTATAGTAATATCAGACAAATACTGGAGGACAAAAAATATTACTAGAGAAAAAAAGGAACAACTTCATAATGATAAATCAATTTACCAAGAACATACAACAATCTTAAATATATATGTATCCAAGAACATAGCATGAAACAAAAATTTAAAGACCGAAATACAGAAGCAGGCAGATCCAAAATCAAAAGAAAGATTTTAACATACCTCTCCTGACAGCTGACAGAACAAGTATTCAAGAAATCAGTAAGACTATAGAAGACCTATAGAACACAATTCACAAACTTAACCTCATTAATATACATATAGAGAATATTGTACCCAACAATGGCACAAAACAGTCTTTTCAAGTACACATGGAACATTTGGCAAAACCATTTGCTGAATCGTGAAGCAAGTCTATCAGTTTCCTAGGGCTGCCATAACAGAGTACCACAAACTGGGTGGCTTACACAACAGAAATGTATTATCTCACAGTTGTAGAGGCTAGAAATCTGAGATTAAGGTATCAGCAGGAGTGATTCCTTCTGTAGTCTGAAGGAAGAATTTGTTCCATGCCTCTCCCCTCGTTTCTGAGGGTTTGCTGGCAATCCTTGGTGTTCTTTGACTTGTAGATTCATCACCCCAACTTCTGCCTTCATCTCTATGTGGTGTTCTCCTGGTATGTTTTGGTCTCTGTGTCTAAATTTCCCCTTTTTAGAAGGACATGGTCATATTGGATTAGAGCCACTGAAAGACCTCATCTTAATTTGGTAATCTGCAAAGACTCATTTCCAAATAAGGCACACTCACAGGTACTGAAGATGAGGACTTCAACATCTTTCAGGAGGCACAGTTAAATACATAATGGAGGGGCGCCTGGGTGGCTCAGTGGGTTAAAGCCTCTGCCTTCGGCTCAGGTCATGATCTAGGGTCCTGGGATCAAGCCCCGCATTGGGCAGTCTGCTCAGCGGGGAGCCTGCTTCCCCCTCTCTCTCTGCCTGCCTCTCTGCCTACCTGTGATCTCTCTCTGTCAAATAAATAAATAAAATCTTTAAACCCATAATGGCAAGCCTCACCAAATTTGAAAGGACAGAAATTACTCAGCACACTAACATAATGAAATTAAACTACAAATCAACATGAAAATAATAACTAGATAACCTCTAACTGCTTGGAAATTAAGCAGTAATGCTTCTAATAATCCATAAGTGAAAGCAGAAGTTACAAATAAAATTAGAAAGTATTTTGAAGAGGGGCACCTGGGTGGCTCAGTAGGTTATGTGTCTGCCTTCCGCTCAGGTTAGGGTCCTGGGATCAAGCCTCACATCAGGCTCCCTACAGGGAGCCTGATTCTCCCTCTCCCTCTGCTGCTCCCTCTGCTTGTGAGCTCATTCTCTCTCTCAAATAAATAAATAAAAATTTTTAAAAATTTTTTTAAAAAGTATTTTGAGGAAAGAATGGACAAATAAAAACATGACATCAGAACTTGCAAACACAGCTAAAACAGTATTTAAAGAAGACTCTGTAACATCAAATTTGTATATTAAACAAGAAAAACTGAAAATCATTAGAGTATCAGATTTAATAGATTAGAAAAACAGAGCAAATTAAACCCAAAAGAATAAAAAGAAATTTCTAGAGATAAGAATAGACATTAATGAGATAGAAAACTATCTTACAAAGGAAAACAATAAAGCCAAAAATTAATTTTTTGAAAAATTCAGTAAAATTGATAGACCTCTAGTGACACTTACTTAAAAAAAAAAGGCACATATTACCAAATTCATGAATATAAAAGGAGATACCTCTGGAGTTGCTACAAATATCAAAATAATCATAAGAGGATATTACAGATATCCTCTTATAAGTTTATAAGCTTATATCAATAAACTTAAATTTCTAGATGACATGAAAAATTCCCAGAAAAGCAAAACTTACCAAATTGAAATAAGAAGAAAAACAAAATCCTATTAATAAATTAAACTGTTAATTCTAAGCCTCCCGTAAAGAAATCTCTGGCACAAGAAAGCTTCACTGGTAAATTCTTCCAAATATTTAAGAAATTCTAACAATAGACACATAGATCAATGGAACAGGATAGAGAGCCCAGAAGTAAACCCTCAATTTTATGGCGAGTTCATCTATGACAAAGGAGATAAGGACACATAATAGGGAAAGGGTGGCCTCTTCAATAAATGGTCATGGGAAAACTGGACAGCCGCATGCAAAAGAATGAAACTGGACCACTTTCTTACACCATACGCAAAAATAAATTCAAAATGGAAGAAAGACCTAAACATAAGATCTGAAGCTATAAAACTCCCTAAAGAAAACATAGACAGTAATCTCTTGGACATCAGCCTTAGCAACATTTTTCAACATACGTCTCCTCAAGCAAGGGAAATAAAAGCAAAAACAAACTGTTGGTACTACATCAAAATAAAAAGCTTTCGTACAGTGAAGGAAACCATCAACAAAACAAAAAGTCAGCCTAATAAATGGGAAAAGATATTCACAAATGATATATCTGATAAGCAGTTAATATGCAAAATATATAATGAACCTATACAACTCAACGCCAAAAACAACTCATTAAAAAATGGGCAGAGGACCTGAAAACACATTTTTCCAAAGAAGACAAAGAGATGGTCAACAGAAACATGAAAAGATGCTCAACATCACTCATCATCAGAGAAATGCAAGTCGAAACCACAACAAAATATCACCTACACCTGTGAGAATGGCTAAAATCAAAACCACAAGAAATAACAAGCGTTGGTGAGGATGTGGAGAATAAAGAACCCTCCTACATTGTTAGTGGGAATGTAAATTGGTGCAGCCAATGTGAAAAACCGTGTGTAGTTTCCTCAAAAAATTAAAAATAGAAATACCATACAATCTACTAATTCCATTCCACTACTAATTTACCCGCCAAAAAATGAAAATCCTAATTTGAAAAGATATATGCACCCGTATGTTTATTGCAACGTTATTTACAATAGCCAAGATATGGAAGCAACCTAGGAGTCCATCAATAGATAAAGAAGATGTGGGAGTGGGGCGCCTGGGTGGCTCGGTGGGTTAAAGCCTCTGCCTTCGGCTCAGGTCATGATCTCAGGGTCCTGGGATCGAGCCCCACATCGGGCTCTCCACTCAGTAGCGAGTCTGCTTCTCCCTCTGCCTCTGTGTTCCCTCTCCCTCTGTGATTGCTTTCGCTCTCTCTAAAATAAATAAAATCTTAAAAAAAAAAAAAAAAAGATGTGGGAGATATAAATATATATACAAAATATTACTCAGCCATAAAAAAGAATGAGACCTTGCCACTTGTGGATGGACCTAGATGACATTCTGCTAAGTGAAATAAGTCAGAGACAGGAAGACAAATATCATATGATTTTACTTACATATGGACTCTAAAAAACAAAACAAACAAACAAACAAACAGAAACAGACCAATAAATACAGAGAATAAGCTGGTGGTTGCCAGAGGGGAGGGGGTTGGAGGATGAGCAAATTGGGTGAAGGGGAGTGGGAGGTACAGGCTTCCAGCTATGGAAAGAATAAGTCATAGGAGGAAAGGTGCAGCAAAGGGAATATAATCAATGGTATTGTGAGAGAAAAAAAAAAAGGAAAGAATACCAATCCTATACATAATCACGTCCCTCTTCCCTTTTCCCAGAAGTTTGTGGAAGGCCATGGGACTCATCAAACTGTAACCTGAGCTGAGGGGCCCTCACAGCACACTAAGGTCTGAGACAAGTACTGAGTTCCATCAGACACTGCTAGGGAAAGAGGCACAAGCAGAGTCCAATCACTTAAAAAGCATTTTTTCTATCTGACCTTGGACAAATCTCTAATAGAGACCTTAATCCTGATCTTCAAAACTAGGTTGACAATTTCAGGTGATCCTAAGGGACACAGGTGGGACACAAGACAGGGGTGGGCTACAGTACCACTAGATGGTTCCAGATCAAATCTTCCAAATCTGGGCATCCTCAAGAAAGATTGTGCATGAGGCTGACTTAAGCGGGGCCCGTGTCACTTGGGCACATGCTGGATCCAGCGTTGACACTGCCTACCCAGGGACAGATGCAGGAAGCCTTACAGTCCCTTGGTCTACTGTTTGGGTCTGTCTTGCATCAGTCAGAATGGAAGGTTTATCTCTCCCTTGGTTCTCCCTTCATCATGCCCTTTCTAGTAATCAACTGTTCAGTCCACAGGTTACCCCACAGTTTTGTTAGAACATTACTGGGTGTAGAAACTACTTTGAAATTAGGAAATTCAGAGTTCAGGGTGTTAAAAAACAAAATTCAATCAAGTAAATTGGATGATTAATTAGCTTTCATAAAGGATTCATGAATCTGGCAGCATCCTATCTAGCAAATAGAAAGGAACTCTGTCAAGTTGCAGAAAAAGAAAGGTTTTTAAACTGGTAGGGGAGATTGTTGGTAAGAATGCATTATTTTGGGCCAGGTCGTCCTCCTAGGGGGAAGGGAACAGGCCCCTGAGCAGATTACCTCCCAGTATTGACAAGGAAACTCCAGTTTGGCTGGTTAAAGTTTACACAGTCAGGGGGGTAGGGGTGGCGGGGGGGGGGTTGAAACTGCAGTTAGGTTAGGTATTAAGTCTTTGTTTCTTGATGTAACATTAGTGACTCCATTCGGGGCATCTTTAACAAGGGCTAAAACCTTATATGGTATTTTCCTTTTCCAGGTTCCCCTCTGGGACAAAGCTGTGAATGTTCTCTTAGTCCTCTCAGCCTCTGAGAAAGTCGAGCCTTTTCTGCCTCGGTCTCTGTGACTCTCTGAAGCCACTAGAATGAGGCTCAGAAGTGGCACCACTTTGCACTCTAAGAACTAGCAAATCTCTGACCACATGGCTTCGGTTGGCCCCAACTGCCCCTTCTCGGAAAACCCCTTCTGCTGTCAGATTCTTCATCCTTGTCTGCCCCCAGATTTCTCTTCAAGTCCTTTTGGTTTCTTCACCGACCATTGCAACCATCTCTCTGAGGACTCCATTAGGGCTTCCCTTCCTCAGGGGAGGAGGGCTGGGGGGGGCGCCTCAGACCTCCTCCCAGAGACCCTCCCTTCCTATTCGTCCTATTGTCTTTGCTTCCTCTTCAGGCTGGCCAGTTCCACAGCTTCAGGCACATGGCCTCCAAGCCCAGTGAAAACCAAGACCCTTAATCTCAGTGACTTCATTTATCCTTCAGTCAACAGAGGACAGGAGTTACTCTTCCGGGATTCCAAATGGATCTTGATCAAGAAAGAATGGCCCTGTACTCCACCCTACACTCTAAAATGACCCCTGGATGAAAGTGCTCTCCCCACAAGGATAGCTGCAGAAAGACAGGAAGAAGTTGAGGACTGTAAGATTCTTCTGATAGAAGGCACTCAGAAATTAGGGGGTGGAAGGCCATCACAGTGTTTCTAATACTGGGCCCCATGGCAGAGATCCCACTGTGAGGGTCAGTACAGTGTCCCTTAATCACTGATGCTACCCTGGAAGGTACCGTGGTAGGCAGTGCAGGGAGACAAGATGAGAAACACAGGATTCCTGCCCTCCAGGAACGTCCAATCCTGCAGCTAAGACAGAAACAGAAGTCAGCACAAAACAGGGTAACGTTCAGTGGAACAGGACAAGAGACGCCAAGTGCTGGGAAGTCTGACATGGGAGTGCAGTTATCTCCAGGGGAGGGATAAAAAAATGTTCATGAATGAGGCAGAATTCGAACTTGGTTTTAGAGCAGGAAGAGGCATCGAGAGAAAATCAGGAAGGGCGTCCCCGACAGAGGGGACTTCAGGAGAGAAAGTGTGGAAAGAAGGAAGCTCAGAGCATGTTCTGAGAACACTGTGATGTTCTAGAATGGGGTGAGGAGGACGAGGAGGAATGTGCCCATCCGTGCTCCCCACAGTGTCCTGAGGCTCCTGGGCACAAACCGTGACCTCGAGGAAGTTCACCGGGTCAAAGAACACAGCCTTCTGCCCACTGAGTCGTTTACCTCTCCACATTCTCTGCCCCCGCCTGGCAACCTTCCTCCTGCACTTTATTAATGAGAACAAGGCACGTTTTCATAGGCAACCATTAAAACAAAAAGCCTAACTCCTATTTCAAAAGAGACTTTTGTAAAAACATCCTCTAGAAGAGCTGACTCTTACGAACATTTGCTTTGATGTACGGTTGATCCTCAAACAACTCGGGGGTTAAAGGCACTGACCCCCATGCAGTCAAAAACCTGCATATGGCTTTGGACTCCTCAAAAACTTCACTACTAATAGCGTACTGTTGACCCAAAGCCTTGCCAACAACATAGTCAATTAACATCTATTTTGTATGTTATATGTATTATATACTGCGTTCTTACAATAAAGTAAGCTAAAAAAAAAAAGAAAATATTATGAAGAAAATTGTAAGGAAAATACATTTACAATACGGTATCTATCAAAAAAAAATCCACATAGAAGTGGACCCTTGTAGTTCAACCTGTGTTGCTCGAGTCAACTATACTTTTCTTATTCTTATTCCCATGTATGAGAAATAGCAAACGAGAGACAGATAATATAAAGGTCTGAGATGTTGGCAGAAAGACATGTGCTTGAGTTTGATCCGTGAAGCTAGCCGAGAAGGGCAGAACACGGTCCAGAGTGCAAACTTCCACGGGAGGCATTTCCCCAGGAAGAACTCAGTGCAGGAAACCTCGATGGGGCTCACAGGGTCCTGGTTTCCTCCCACAGTCAGGTACCTGCACGACTTCACAGGAAGAGCCCCAGAACAGAACCTGGGGTCCTGGGACCCACCCTGGGTCTACTATAATTCCCCGTGTGACTTCCAGGAAGTCACTCCATGTCTCTGTGCTTTTATTTTCCTTCTCCCCAAGATGAAGCATCTTGCTGACCTCAAAAGCAGTGTAACCTTTCTTTTCTCAAAGAAAGGTTAAGAGCTTTAATGCCAATCAAAGAGTGTTCAAGTCTTAGCAAAACTAAGATTTGGGTTGTTACTTGACCTGTGTGAGCCTCGTTTTCCTCCTGTGCAAAAGGAAATAATGTTACCTACTTGAGGTGGCTATCCGAAATAAATGAAAGAATGTGTGTAAAAATGTCTGGCACGCTCTCTAGAAAATAGTTGGTACTTGCCCCCTTCCCTGACTTTTGAAAGGGTCCTTTGAGTTACAACATTCTATATTTCTATCACAGTAAGGTGCCCACGTGTTACTAGAGAGTCTGCAATCATACTGGGGGTGAAAATGACCAGACACAAATCAAAGCACACATTTGCAGCAGAAGGCCAACGGAAGAGTAGGTTAACAAGCCAAATCCCCAGATTTAGGATGCATTTTCCTCTCTGCCTGTTTCCTAAATAGGACCGTTAAAAAGATTCCAGAGTCATCATCAAGAGATTAGAAAGTAGCATGTCTGGAGAGAGACCTGGGAATCCATATTCTTAACTAGCTTCGACACCCTCCATGTCCCCCTCCCGATGTGCCCTGAAGCCAGCAGCCAAGGCTGGTCCAGAGAAGGCAGAAATAGGAGAAACTGTGAACTCTGATCAACAGACTGAGGGTTTTGGAAGGGTGGGGGTAGGGGGTTGGTGAGCCTGGTGGTGGGTACTAAGGAGGGCACATATTGCATGGAGCACTGGGTGTGGTACATGAACAATGAATCTTGGAACACTGAAAAAATAAAATAAAAATATTTGGGAAAAAAAAAAAAGAAATAGGAGGTTGTGATTCCAGAAGGGACCACAGGGAGTGCTGCTTCTCAGATTTGCCGCTTTGGGATAAGCCCGCCCTGCCGCCTGCCGCCAGCATCCATGTGCTGTCTGGAGGGGGTGCATTCCCCACCTCAGTCCTGCTGCTTCTCGGCCAGCTCTGGATATCCAGGGACTGCCTTTGCCGCATCTACATTACAAAGGATGTGGCAGCTCCTTCCTCCCCACCTAGAGATTTTTGGCTGTGTGTAGCTTTGTGAAGCCTTAGTCCAGGAGGAGGCTTAGCACACGGGTTTTCCCATTTGCAGTAGTTTGGGCTGAAGACGGATTTGAAAAGGAGACTGGAATTAACAGCTTAAGAGAGAAATCTGTTCACAAATGTCCTCGTTTTCCATGAGTACCATTATCAGGGACTTTCCGCATCTGTCAGGGGCCCTTCAAGCTTCTCCAGCCCCCAGTACTGCTCACAGGCCAACTGAACCCGTCATTGCACTTTGGAAAATGTTCACATGCCTGTTTTGCCCATCAAAGCCCAGACCTCAAGCGGAGGACCCTCACAGAGTGGCACAGGCCCCAGTGACGCCTGCCCAGTGACCCCATGTGCCCCCGGGAATACAGCACTGCTCCTGTTGCAGCCTCCCACATGGTTCTCAGCCCAGCCCGCCCCCTCACCAGCAGCCTCCCTCCCCAATCCTGTAGCGACCCCTCTGCTCTGGGCCCCTGTTTCCCTCTGTCCACCTAACCCCATTCTCATTCTACCCTAGCCTCTAATTCCAGCTCTTCTCCCAGTCAGGAGAACCGCCAAGGCGCCCTGCCAGTGCCGCAAGGCCAGTGAGCCACCCCGAACCAACCTGGCCAGTACCTGCTCTCACATGTGTCCAGTTTCTCCCAGATAGAGTCCAGTTCCCCTGGGACCAGGGCTCAGCTCTGTTTCTGTCTTTGGGGATTCAAGTCTTGGGCTCCTCCCTGAGAGGGAGGGTGCTGCTTTGTCACACCCCTCATCTCAGCCATCTTCCACCTGCCCAGACACCTGCATACTGCCTGGTGGCCGTAGTCCTCTGCCGGTCCACACGGATGCCCAACTTCGCTCTGGGCAAATCTCCCTGTCCTGGCTCCCAGAGACAGAGCTGGACCTGCCTGGGCTTCTTGCCACTCCTGCTGCTGGCCCCTCCTCCAGCACCAGCCTCTAGCCTCCAGGTCTCTGACGAGGGCCTGAGGGATGGCTTTGAGTCCCGGATACACAGGGAGGGGTAATAAAGCCTCCAGGATAGCACATCTCCACCTAAGTCATGGGGATGTGTGTGCCCCACACTGAAGCATCTCAGAAACCTAAATTTCAGCGGGGACGTCTTGATCCTATTTGTGTTGTTCCCAGGGGCCTCTGCACTACCAAAGAGGGGTTGTGTTAATTAATTAATTAAGGTTCATCAAGAAGCAGACAGCAAGGTGGGATTAGAAATGGACGAGCGACATGCAGGAGGGAGCACAAGAAGGTAAGAATGCAGGACTGGCACTTAGGGAAGGAGAAAGGCAAGAGAGGAGGGCTAGCTCAGAAGAGTTTCAGGCTGCAGAGAAGTCAGAGGGGAATCCTTGTCCCAGAGTTGCCGGCAGCAGAGAGCTACAGCTCATCTGAATGGGCCGGCCTTAGGAAACCCACCACAAGCTGGTCACTGACAAGGAGGGGCCTGCAGAAAACATGAGCTGCAGCAGCAGTGGAGGGCCTACAGGGCAGCCGCTGTGGCCTTCAGTCAATTATGTTCCAGGCAGGAGACATGAGCATGCCATTTGTCTGGCAGCGATCAACCTGGGCCTCCATGGAGCATCGGGAACTGAGAGATCGAACCCACCTATCCACATCTCAACTTAAGAAAGAAAGCAGAGCATTTCAGAAGGAAGTCAGGGGCTGCAGACCAGGAGCCAGCTCCAGAAGAAGGCTGAAGGACTTCAAGATCCTCTGTTTCTCCACTTTTAGAATTTGGTTTCTCTCCTATTTGCCAGCATTGATTAGAAACGAAAGAAGTGAAAAGAAAAGGGAACTTGGCGGTTTCCTTGGAAGAAGCTGAAGAAACCCATCCCATTTCGTAGTCAACCTTCAGTGCAGGGGACACCAAGGACTAGAGGAGGTGGCGCTGCTTAAGAGAAGAAAACAAGCTGGACTCTAAGGTCCACAGGAAGGAAGACCAGGGACCTCTGAGCAGGCAGCTAGAATCCAGAAAGCAGCCCTGGGGCCGAAAATGGCCATGATGTTTCTGGGAGACAGTGGGCACAGTAGGGAAACAGAGACCAGGTAAGGGCACATACATTACATCAGCCTTGACCCAGTCTGTCAGCTGGACCCAGTGGCCCCAGGCACTTGACCCAAGGTTTACAGGGGGCCTCACCTACAGCAGCCAACCGCAGAGCACAAAGGCCAACGCAAAGACTGCATACCTCTGACTCAGAAGCAAGTTCCTCCTCCCACTCGTTCCTCCTGATCTCCCCAAACCTATCCCCACGCAGAAACAGGAATGTCCTAATTAAGACTTCCAGACTGATAATCTTCACCAAGTCATGGACGACCTGCCTTTCTCTGGTTTTAACTTCGAAATTGATTGTGTTTTGTTAAGATTTGATACATAAGAAAGTGTAGATGTATGTGTATGCCTATAAAACACATACTCGTGAGCCCACTATCCATCATAAGAACCGCAACATTAAAAGCAGGACACATCTTTCACTCTATTATAAAGCAATTTTATAATTGCTCATTAAATATCAAGCACATATAGAAAGAAAACTGTAAAGAGTGACTATAAAGAAAAATGATACAACTAACATCTCTGGGCCCAACACCGCTGTCAGAAAAAGACCTTTGGGGTCCCTTGTGTGCCTCTCCCTAACTCTGTTCATGATGATTTGCTACCATTGGAGATTTAATTCTTAGAATATGTCCCAGGTGAAAGGGTTCAGGATTTAGAACATTTAGAACGTTCTTAATACTTTATATTTCATAGCATAAAATCTACTTAAAGTTGAAAATATTTATTAAATTCAGGCTTCTTTTTTCCAATTAAAAGATGTTACTACTTTGGGTCAAGAGAGTGGAAGAGAAAGAGAGGTAAAACAACTTGCCTTGGATCCATATTTTGTGGAAGTCAGGGGCCATCTTGTATTTTTCAGTGTGTCTCTAGGGCAGTAGACTCTCCATACACATTTGCTCCTCTTCCTCAGGAGCTTATCGTTACAGCAGAATCTTCTCTCACTCCCACTTCTCAACCTGTTCATTTCTTCGGGTTCTTTCACGTCTGCATTTAGATATCCTCAAATCTCTCCCATCTTTAAGCAAAACAAAACAAACCTCCTGAGTATAAATCCATGTCCCTCTGGTTCTCTCCATCCCCTCCTGACCAACGATCTTGAGAGACGCTCATTGCCTCTACCCTTACCTCCCACCAGTTCCATAACCCAAGGTAACCTGGCTTCTGTTCCCCTTCCTCCCCTCATCCTGACCCTGCAAGTTCACAACCTCCGCCTTGCTGAACTCAGAAGACATTTGTGAGTCCTTACTGCACCTCTCAGCAGCATGAGGCACTGTCAACTACCCCCTCCCGGAACCCCTTTCTTCCCTTAGCTCCAAATCACTGCACTGACAGTTGTCTGTCTGACCCTTTGTTGCTGCTTTACAGTGTCTTCTATGGGATTCGCTGCCTCTGTTTGACCCTCAAGGGTTGATGTTCCTGGAGACACTCTTTTCTCTGGATTTTCTTCTCATTCTTTATATTCTCACCAGTGAGCTCATCAATGTCCTTCTCTATCAGTGGATCCTTGGTTTATTCCCCAAGTAACTGCAATTGACTTCGCACCAGTTGAGTTTCCGGGAACAGCCAGGGCAGCCACAGGATCCAGAGTCCACCCGACAGCACTGATGGTGCAAATGTGTTGCAAAATGTTGTGAAGTGGTGGTCTTGGGATTTAACTGAGTTATAGCCATTGAGTGGGATTATTATTAATAATAGAAGATTAAGAAGGAGATCTAATATTTATTGGGTGATTATTATACAACAGGCATCATGCTAAGTGCTTTGCATGTATCATCATCTCATTTAACTTTCTCAATAACCACATGGGGTGGATGTTGTTATTCCCAGAAGAGGAAATGGAAGCTTGAAGAACTGGAGTATTGCTCACAAGATGCCAGGCTTAGTCAGAGGAGGAGCTGGGACTGCATCCAGGAGTTTGACCACAGAGCCTACACTCTTTCCATCACATTACTGACTCAGTTTCTTTTTCAGTCTTGAGTTCTTATTTCTCTCTACCAATGTTACCACTAAAATATTAGTCACTCAAGGGCAAGGCTATTTGTCTCTTTTGTTTACTACTATTGCCGTATACGGGGCTCAGAACAGAGACATTCAAAATTGAACACTCAACTTTTTCCAACCTCTATCAAATACATCTTTTGCCTTGTTTTCCTGTTGGGTTAATGTTTTCTTACTGTTTTTAAGAGGGTTATTGGTGTTTTGTTGCATTTCACATGCTATCTTTTGTTATATATATGGAAATAAGTTCTTCCAGTTTATGTTTTGTCTCTTCATTTTATGATTTTTTTATGTACAGAGACTCCTAAAATTAATATCATCATATTTCAGTCTTTTATTGTTGTTAAGGATTTTGTATTTTTTTTAAGAAAGTTTTTCCTACTCCACAGTCATATAGATACTAAGTTACTCTCTAAGATACTCTTCTGCTCTAAATTTGCCCTTCACATTTAAACTACAATCTATCTAGAATTGATTTTTATGTATGATGTGATATGGAGATCCAACTTCATTTTCTTCCATATGGATAGCTAATCGTCCCAGCCACTTACTGAATGCTTTATCCTTTGCCTATTGATTTGTAACACCATTTCTGTCATATATGAAGTTTCCATAAATATAAGGATCTCTTCCTGGGATCCCTAAACTTCTTCTTGGCTTGTTCATCTATCACTTGCCAATACCAAACTGTCTTAATTACCATATCTTATAATAAATGTTCCTATCTAGTTCTACTTTGATGATGTCTTGGCTATTTATCACCCTTTTCCAAGAAAAAGGCTTATTCTGGCCCTTTCTTCCATATAAATTTTAGAATCAACTTGCTAAATTGTAAGAAAAGTCCCACTGAAATTTTCATAATCTAATTGGATGTATTTTTCTGTGATTTTTGTGAAAATTTCAAACATACAGAAAGAATAGTGCAATGACCACCTGTATAATCACCACCTAGATTCAATAATTCTTAATATATGCCAAGTTTGCTTTACTTATATATGAATGTATTTATAGAGATTATTTTCATTTCTATGAATTCGAAAATAATAGGCATTATGCTATTTCACTCTTAAAGATTTCAGTGTTAATTTGCTAAAAATATGAGTTCCCTCTTCCATAACTAGAATGCCATGATCACACCTGAGAAAATTAGCAATTCTCCATAACCATCTTATGTTCCATCCATATTTAAATTTTTTTGCATAATCCACTTTTATTATTTTTTCCCAACATAATCCACTTTTATTTTTTATTTTTTTCCCAATTACTTTTATTTTATTTTTTCAGTGTTCCAAGATTCATTGTTCATATACCACACCCAGTGCTCCATGCAATACATGCCCTCCTCAATACCCACTACCAGGCTCGCCCAACCCCCCACGCCCCTCCCCTCCAAAACCTTCAGTTTGTTTCTCAGAGTCCACAATCTCTCATGGTTCATCTCCCCCTCCGATTTCCCCCATTCACCCTTCCTTTCCTTCTCACGATGTCCTCCATGTTTAATTTCCACAATTGTCCAACAATGTCTTTAAAAACTAGTGTTTCTTTGTACCAGGATCCAATCAAGGCGCATACATCATATTTGATTATTATGTCTCTTAAGGCTCTTCTATTCTAGAATAGTCCCCTCGCCATTTTTTTTTCATAACATTGACCTTTTTTAGCTATCAGATTAGTTGTCCTATAGACTGTCCTACATTCTGGGTTTGTCTGATAATTTCTGGAGAGTGTTATTTAATTTTTTCCTCTATATCCTATATTTCCTATAAATGGGAAATTAGTCTTGAGAGTATAGTTAAGTTCAGATTCAATTCTTTTGGCACAAATATATCATAGTTATTGTTGGGTACTTTATACTGCATCACATCGTGAGTCACATCATGATTCACTGTCCCACCATTATTGATGCTGAGTTTGTTCCCTGGAAAGAGAGTGACTGCCAGACCTCTCCATGGTAAAAGTGTGTTTCCCTTTGCAATTAGCAAATAAGCTGTGGCATGATACCTTGGGATTGTGTAAATATCCTTTCCCAAACAACTTTTACCTGTTATGTCCATTGAGAATCTTTGAGTAAATCAATTATCTCACTGGAATGCAAAAATTATTTCACTCAAATACGACATGGTTAACAAGCTTGTTGAGGTTTTTTTGTTTGTTTGAGAAGTGAATCCATAAATCAACTCAGGGAAAACGGACATGTTTACAACGTGGAATCTCCTTTTGCAGGAATATGGCATATGTCTCCATTTACTCAAATTATTTTTAAAATATTTTCATTAAATGTCATAAAAATAACTGTGGCATTGTCCACAATAGCAAAACTTGAAAATAACACAATGATCAAATATTAAAACAAAAAATGGAGCTAGTGTTGCTATCACTTAGGAAATTATGTACAAGGTTTTAGGAGCTCTGTGCCTAAACTCTGGAATGGGGGGGAGGGGACAGAGACCAACACACATACTTTCTGTTATTTCATAAAGGCTAAAATTTGAAAGTATAACAGTATCAAATGTTGGTAACGTGTGGGCAAATGGGATTTCATAGACTCCTGGTGAGAGATTAAATTTGTTCTACTATCTTGGAAAATACTTATCATTTTTTATTCAAATTGAAGATATGCCCAATCTATGACTGAGCAGTTTTACTCTTGATAATATACCCTACAGAAGCACTTGCACATGTGAGCCACGTGCTTTACCAAAAAGAGACACAAACCAAATGTCCAACACCAATTGTATATACAATGTTATACTATATAACAATGAAAATAAACACTTCTACGGCAAAAGAAGCCAGACCAAAAAGTGCATACTTTTAGATCTTTCTCATAAAGTTCATAACCAGACAAAATTACAGTATGATGTTTAAGGATGCACACCTCAGTAGTAAAACCAACAGGAAAAGCAAGAGAGTGATGACTATTAAAGTTAATAATTATCTTTAGGGGAAAGAGAGGAGTTTATGACCAAGAAAGGGTTCAAGAAACCTTCTGAGGTTCTTCCAATATTCTATTTCTTGATCCCAAAACAGTTTTTAAAAATTAACATGGTAAGTTAAAATCTAGAATCATATTCACTTTTGAGGGGAGAGGCAGGGATGTGGACAAAACGGAAAAGGACATGGAAAACTGCAGTGTATTGGCAATGCTCCAGGTCTCAAACTGAGTGATGGGTTCATGGCTGTTCATTTTATTAATATGCTTTATAATTTACATACATGTTACAGATTTTTTTATGTATCAAACATTTTATGTAAAAATAAACATCATTATAGATTATTTTAAAGATTTAAAAAGAAATTGATAAAGATTCAGCTTATCTTGTTTCATTCGCATTCAGATCTTATCTCTTCTTTCTGTGTAGAAGCTTGGCAAGTTATATTCTATGATGCCCATGGGACTGCTGGTTATGTCCATTACTTTTAACGAAGCAGAGCTTATTGTGCATAGCCAGAAGCTTTGGCTAATTTCAAATATAGTAAGAAGCAGCCACTTCCAAAGCTCATTTAAAACATCAAACGTGTGGGAAAGTTTATTGTCACTGTCAACAACTCTCTCATTTAGTTCTGCCCCAGATTACATCAGACCATCAGGAAAAAATACAAAAATCACATTTCCTCAGTCCCTCTGAGAATTCATCTTACTTAGCTATGTTAACCTGTGGCCTCTCCTTTATTGAGGATTATTAACACAGGATTCACCCACTGGAGCAAGCAAAAATACATGTTCCAAATACTACTTATTGTACAACTATTAGTAGTATATCCTAATACTACTGCTCCCACTCAATGCCACCTTCACATGACCTATAGTCCCTGATCCCGAGGAAAATACATTTTCTACTTTATCATGGCCACTTATTGATGTCAGAGCATCTCTCCAAATAACATAGTTACAATGGGTAAGTTTCTTAAAGAGATTATGTAGCCTATCTGTTTTTTATCCCCCATGGTAGCAATTTATAAATAGTGATGGATTGCTTGATCTTGTGCCTTTCGCAGAGAGGCTAAAGGTAACAAGTAGAGAAATTATTAGAGAAAGATGTCCAAGACAGGAAAAACTGAGAAAACTCAGGTTAAGTTATAGAGGGAATGGAAATCCACCAAATTTGTGGGGCTGCTAAGTGCATGGCAATATGAAAGAAAAAAACCAGCTTCAAGGTATCAAAAATAATAATAGTATTAATGATAAAGAAATTATCCTAGACGTTTCCAGAGTGAGAGGAAAAAGAAAATAAAACAAGTCATCAAGAGGGAACAAAAATTTAAATGATATTAGGTTTTCACATCAGCAACATTATATGCTAACAGACAACAAAACAATGTACATAAAGTTCTGAGGGGAAAAGATTTCTAATCTTGAATTCTATAACCAAGCAAATACAAAGTGAGCAATCCCTAGTTGGTGGAACCAGAAACGAAAAGGTTAATATGTAATTGATAGAGAAACTTAAAAAAAAATAAAAAGAGTGATTTAAATAGTTAAGATGGGAAATGAAATATAAATTCTCAACTATCATAACAGAAAACTAGTGGAAAATGTCTGTCATTTACAGATAATAAGTAGAGGTTGAATCATTTAGAGCTACACAAGTAACCATCAGAAGAAATAGCTAAAATAATTGGTTGCCTATGGGTGCCTGTGGATGGGAAGGGGTTTAGGCATGGGGACTGTTATTTGTGACCATTAGCACATAAAATCTAATAACATTTAAGTTTTTTTCTGTAAAAAGTCTATTCTCACTAGAAATAAGAATATAAGTTAAAGCAATAATAAAATACGATTTTTACTTATCAAATTGGCAAAGTCTTCTTGAAATAATACTCAATATTGGCAAAGATGTGCAAGAGAGGACATTTTCATAGAGGGCCAATAGGATACAAGCTTACAAGGAGGCAACTTGGTAAAATGTGTCAAAAAGTATCTAAAACGTGCAAAATTTTGAGCACCAGTTCCTCTTCTAATAATCAATTTTGTTAAACAATCAATAATGTATTTTTTTTACAAGGATAGTCACTAAAGGTCTGTATTTAATAATAAAATACTATAAACAACTTTAGTGTTCAACAATAGAGTCTTATCCAAATAAATAATGATTCATATGATAAAATACTACATAGCCATTAAAAATATGATGAAATACTACATAGCCATTAAAAATTAAGTAATAGGAAAATATTTAGTGACATGGAAAAATATTCACAATGTATTAACTGAAAAAATAACTATGGATAAAATGATATAATATCTTGGATTTGCTTTAACAATGATTTAGGAGAGGGAGACATGGAGGAGGGTTTAGATAAAATAAGATGGACCACGGGTTGATAATTACAGAAGTGAAGTAATTGGGAAATGGAGATCATTATACTATTCAGACTGTTTTTGCATATGCTGAAAATTCTCCACAATAAAGTTCTTTTTAAACTATATGCAATGCATTTAAATATGGAAATTAAACATGAAAAAATAAATGATATACATTAAAAAGAACGGTTATATCTGGCCACTTTCATTATCATTTGCTTGCTTCTATTTTTTAAATGATCCACACTAAATGCAAATTACTTTTACACTAAGAACTTCCAAAATTCTAATATAAACTATGGCCTATTTCTGAGTTCTCTAGTCTCTGCTATTTCTCTATATTTCTACTATATTCTAGTATCACACTATATTCACCATTTTGCTTTATAGTAGCATCCTACTTTTTTTCAATAAGCAGAAACTATATATGAAGCATCACAATTATTTTTTGTTTTAAGTTTGAAAAAATTCACCCATAAACTAAATTTTGGGCCTTGCTTTAGAACACAATGACATTTTATTGCTAAATTCTCAAAATGTCCATCTTTTAGCTCAGTGGTTCTCCTCGCTTGGAGAGGAGTTCAGTCGCTTTCTATTAGAATCTCCTCAAAGTTTTTTTTAAAAGACACTATTGCCCAGACTCTATTCCTCAAAGGTTCTGATTTAATGGGTCTGAGACAGAACTTAGGCACTTTTTTTCAAAGCTCCCCAATTGATTCTAATGTGTAGGCATGACTGTGAGTCACTGCCTTAGTCCCTACTTTGGACAGCGACTCTCCACTTTGGCTACACATTTAAGTCACTGAAGGAGATGTAAAAAACACTGATGTCTGGAGCCCACTCCACCAAGATTGTTATTTAATTGGTCTGGGCTGTGGCCTGGGCTTTGGAATTTTTATCTCTACCCACACTTCTCCATCCAATATAAATATCATTTATCTACTCACTGATGTCTGAGATTTACTTCTTTGCTAAAAATTTGCTTCTGTTAAAATAGTAACACCTCATTAAGAAAATATGCATTAAGGGGAGCCTAGATGGCTTAGTGGGTTGAGCCTCCAACTCTTGGTTTCTGCTCAGGTCGTGATCTCAGGGTCATGAGATCGAGCCCCACATCTGGCTTCGTGCTCAGTATAGAGTCTGATTGGGATTCTCTATCCCCCTCTCCTTCTCCTTTCCTCCATCCCTCCACTCACATTCCCTCTCTCTAAAATAAATAAAATCTTAAAAAAAAGAAAATAGGCACTAAGATTTATAATTCTTAGTGTTTTTTTGTTTGTTTGTGGTTTTTGTTTTTTTTTTTTTTTAGATTTTATTTCTTTCTTTGTCAGAGAGAGAGAGAGCACAAGCAGGGGGAGCGGCAGGCAGAGGGAGAAGCAGGCTCCCTGCTGAGCAAGGAGCCTCATGCAAGACTCATCCCAGGACCCTGGGATCATGACCTGAGCTGAAGGCAGACACTTAACCGACTGAGACACCCAGGCATCCCTCTTGGACAGTTTAGTGAGAAAAAAATGTGTTTAGTCTGTCTTTTGCATAAACATTCTGAAAAGTTTCGTATATGGGCAAAGAGAAAGATATCTATATATTAGAGATAAAACCACCAAAGAAATAGCTATTTCTAAGCCATCTAAGCATATATATATATATGATAGCTTATATTTTAGATCATATATATAAATGTCATATAAGCTACCATATACATCATATAAGCTAATACATATATTATATACATATATTTATATATATTCCTCTATATTCATATATATATAGAGAGAAATATATTAGAGGAATATATTAGGGAATATATATATGAATATAGAGGAATATATATATAGAGAGAGAGAGACAGACAGACAGACAGAAGTGGGGGAGCACAAGAGAGAAAAACTAGGGTATAAAACAAATTTTCCCTGCTTTAAAAGTAGAAGATGACACACAGAGACAAATACCATATAATTCCATTTATATGAGGTACTTAGAGCAGTCAAAATCATAGAGACTAAGTAGCATGGTGACTGTCAGGGACTGCAAGGAGGGGAAATGAGGAGTTATTATTACTCAATGGGCCCAGAGTTTCAGTTTTGCAAGATGTGAAGACTTCTGCAGATGAAAGGTGGTGATGTTTGTACGACAATGCCAATGTATTCAATAACACTGAACTACACACTTAAAAATGGTTCAGATAGTAAATTTTGTGGAAGGTAGGAGGTGCAGAGATGTAGTTTGGGGGAGAAATGGATTGCAGGTGCTACAGAGGGAAGGGAGCCCTGGTCATGGAGAGAGGAGAAGGAGAGAGAGAGAGAGAGAGAAAGAAAGAGAGAGGAGCACACAGGGAATTGCATAAGGAAACACTTCCTCAAAGCCATTGACTGGGAAAACAAGAAGGGTTGATTTTTGTGTGTTTTGTTTTACAGCCAGTGGAGCTCAAAGACTGGAGTTTTAGAGGTCTGCGGCATGGCCAGTGTGGAGCCCTAAGGGTGCAGCGTGCTCCTATGAAGAAGGAGAGCAGAGAGTCTGAGAGCAGATGGCACAATCTGAGGATCCCCTGGGATACACTGGAAGAGATGGTTCCCACTTCTTGGAGCACATCTGGGAGAGGTGGCATTGCCTCTCTGGGGAAAAAAAGAGTTGGCTGGCACCATTTCCTTCCCCCACCTGTTAGCATAAACTAACTTCAGTAAGCAGCACAATGCCAATGGTGGCAGCCTAAACCACTTACACCAAGCCCCACCCCCTGTACTCTGCAGGTGCTGCTCCTCTTGGGCAAGTATGCCTGAGAACCAGAACAGCGGGCCCCTCCCTCAGAAGACCAGCACAAATCCCAGCAGGCACCACAGCCACTAACTATAAAGTTCTGCAAAGCATCAGCTCTAGTGGAAATAACATCAGGTCTCTTTCGAAAAGCAGACCAGAGCACACTTAGTTAAAACTCACCACATTTCTACTTTCATTGACGTGTTCTACTGTTTCTCTAATTTCTAACTCATTGATCTCTGCTCTAATCTTGATTATTTCTCTTCTTGTGCGTAGGGTTGGCTTAATTTGTTGTCGATTTTCCAGTTCTGTAAGGTGTAAAGAGAGCTGGTGTATTTGGGATTTTTCCATTTTTTTGAGTGAGGCTTGGATGGCTGCGTATTTCCCCCTTAGGACCACCTTTGCCATATCCCATAGATTTTGGACTGATGTGTCTTCATTCTCATTGGTTTCCATGAATTGTTTAAGTTCTTCTTTGATTTCCTGGTTGATCCAAACATTCTTGAGCAGGTTGGTCTTTAGTTTCCAAGTGTTTGAATTCCTTCCAAACTTTTTTTTGTGGTTAAGTTCCAGTTTCGAAGCATTGTGGTCTGAGAATATGCAGGGAATCATCTCAATCTTTAGGTATCGGTTGAGTCCTGATTTGTGACCCAGTATGTGGTCTATTCTGGAGAAAGTTCCATGTGCGCTCGAGAAGAATGACTATTCTGTTGTTTTAGGGTGGAATGTTCTGTATATATGTATGAGGTCCATCTGGTCCAATGTGTCATTCAAAGCTCTTGTTTCTTTATTGATTTTTTGCTTGGACGATCTATCTATTACTGAGAGTGGTGTGTTAAGATCCCCTATAATTAATATATTCATATCAATATGACTCTTTATTTTGATTAACAGTTGGCTTATGTAGTTGGCTTCTCCCATGTTGGGGGCATAAATATTTACAATTGTTAGATCTTCTTGGAGGACAGACCCTTTAAGAATGATGTAGTGTCCTTCTGTGTCTCTGACTATAGTCTTTAGTTTAAAATCTAATTTATCTGATATGAGAATCGCTACCCCAGCTTTCTTTTGGGGCCCGTTGGCATGAAAGATGGTTCTCCCTCCCTTC
>CM052885.1:21597389-21636369 GCA_028534135.1 Potos flavus
GAGGAGGGCACATATTGCATGGAGCACTGGGTGTGGTACATAAACAATGAATCTTGTAACACTGAAAAAATAAAATAAAATTATTTGGGAAAAAAAAGAATTAATATATATTCTCCTGAAACTGTTCCAAAAAAATAGAAATGGAAGGAAAACTTCCAAACTCATTTTATGAGGCCAGCATTACCTTGATCCCAAAACCAGACAAAGACCCCGTCAAAAAGGAGAATTACAGACCAATATCCTTGATGAACACAAATGCAAAAATTCTCACCAAAATACTAGCCAATAGGATCCAACAGTACATTAAAAGGATTATTCACCATGACCAAGTGGGATTTATTCCTGGCTGCAAGGTTGGTTCAACATTCGCAAATCAATCAATGTGATACAATACATTAATAAAAGTAAGAACAAGAACCATATGATACTCTCAATAGGTGCTGAAAAAGCATTTGACAAAGTACAGCATGCTTTCTTGATCAAAACTCTTCACGGGGTAGGGATAGAGGGTACATACCTCAATATCATAAAAGTCATCTATGAAAAACCCACAGCAAATATCATCCTCAATGGGGAAAAACTAAAAGTTTACCCCCTAAGGTCTGCAGGGCTATCCACTATCACCACTGCTATTCAACATAGTACTAGAAGTTCCAGCCTCAGCAAATAGCAAAAAGAAATAAAAGGCATCTGAATCGGCAAAGAAGAATTCAAACTCTCACTCTTTGCAGATGATAGGATACTTTATGTGGAAAACCCAAAAGACGCCACTCCCAAACTGCTAGAACTCATACAAAAATTCAGTAACGTGTCAGGATATAAAATCAATGCACAGAAATCAGTTGCATTTCTATACACCAACAGCAAGACAGAATAAAGAGAAATTAAGGAGTCGATCCCATTTACAATTGCACCTAAAACCATAAGATACCTAGGAATAAACCTAACCAAAGAGGCAAAGGATATGTACTCGGAAAACTATAAAGTACTCATGAAAGAGACTCAGGAAGACACAAAGAAATGGAAAAATGTTCCATGCTCATAGATTGGAAGGACAAATATTGTGAAAATGTCTATGCTACCTAAAGCAGTCTACACATTTAATGCAATCCCTATCAAAATACCATCAAATTTTTTCCAAAGAAATGGAATAATCCTAAAAGTTATATGGAACGAGAAAAGACCCCAAATAGCCAGAGGAATGTTGAAAAAGAAAACCAAAGTTGGCGGCATCACAATTCCAGACTTCAAACTCTATTACAAAGCTGTAATCATCAAGACAGTGTGGTACTGGCACAAAACAGACACATAGATCAATGGAACAGAATAGAGAGCCCAGAAATGGACCCTCAACTCTATGGTCAACTAATCCTTGACAAAGCAGGAAAGAATGTCCAATGGAAAAAAAACAGTCTCTTCAACAAATGATGTTGGGAAAATTGGACAGCCATATGCAGAAGAATGAAACTGGACCATTTCCTTACACATCACACAAAATAGACTCAATATGGATGAAAGACCTAAATGTGAGACAGGAATCCATCAAAATCCTAGAGAGCACAGGCAGCAAACTCTTTAACCTTGGTCACAGGAACTTCTTGCAAGACATGTCTCCAAAGGCAAGGGAAACAAAGACAAAAATGAACTATTGAGACTTCATCAAGATAAAAAGCTTTTGCACAGCAAAGGAAACAGGAGGCGACAAAATCAAAAGACAACTGACAGAATGGGAGAAGAGATTTGCAAATGACATATCAGATAAAGGGCTAATATCCAAAATCTATAAAGAACTTATCAAACTCAACATCCAAAGAACAAATAATCCGATCAAGAAATGGGCAGAAAACATGAACAGACATTTCTGTGAAGAAGACATCCAAATGGCCAATAGACACATGAAAAAGTGCTCAACATCACTCGGCATCAGGGAAATGCAAATCAAAACCACAGTGAGATACCACCTCACACCAGTCAGAATGGCTAAAATTAGCAAGTCAGGAAACGACAGATGTTGGAGAGGATGCAGAGAAAGGGGAACCCTCCTACACTATTGGTGGGAATGCAATCTGGTGCAGCCACTCTGGAAAACAGTATGGAGGTTCCTCGAAACGTTGAAAATAGAGCTACCCTATGACCCAGCAATCGCACTACCGGGTATTTACCCTAAAGATACAAATGTGGTGATCCGAAGGGGCACATGCACCTGAATGTTTATAGCAGTGATGTCCACAGTAGCCAAACTATGGAAAGAACCTAGATGTCCATCAACAGATGAATAGATAAAGAAGATGTGGTGTATATATATATACAATGGAATGCCATGCAGCCATCAAAAAAAATGAAATCTTGCCATTTGCAATGACGTGGATGGAACTAGAGGGTATTATGCTAAGCGAATAAGTCAATCAGAGAAAGACAATTATCATATGATCTCTCTGATATGAGGAATTTGAGAGGCAGGGTGGGAGGTCATGGGGGGAAGGGAGGGAAAAATGAAACAAGATGGGACTGGAGAGAGAGACAAACCATAAGAGACTCTTAATCTCAGGAAACAAATTGAGGGGTGCTGGGGGGTGGAGAGGGAGGTATAGGGTGGCTGGGTTATGGACACTGGGGAGGGTATGTGCTATGGTGAGTGCTATGAATTGTGTAAGACTAAGGATTCACAGACCTGTCCCTGTGAAGCAAATAATATATTATATGTTAATTTAAAAAAACTACAGTAATTGAGAAAGTGTGGTACTGGAAGCAAAGTGTGATAAAGGACTCAAGGAAATGGTGGAGTAGGAAGAACCAGGAAACTCTGTCTCCCACTACACAAGAGCTGCACTGACAGAATCTACCTGATGTAACTATTTTGGAATTCTGGAGTCTATTGAAAGCTTGCAACTTCAAAAGGAAGGCTTGTATGATGAACTGTAGTTCATTTTGTTCAGTTTCAGCCTATTATACAGTATTAGCTACCTATCATCCACCCCCAGCCACATGGCAGACAACTGTGCATGTTTCTGGAGTAGTCCACACACAGCCTGTGGAAAGCCTATGGAAAGCCAGTGTGGACAAAAAGAACCCTGTCCTCCAGGGCGCACGGGTGGCTCAGTTGGTTAAGTGTCTGCCTTTGGCTGAGGTCGTGATCTCGGAGTCCCAGGATCAAGTCCTGTATTGAGCCCATACTGGGCTCCCTGCTCAGCAGGTAGTCTGCTTCTCCCTCTCCTTCTGCTCATCCTCCGCCAGCTTGTGCTCTCTCTCTCTCTCTCACTCTCTCTCTCTTTCAAATGAATAAATAGAATCGTAAAAAAAAAAAAAGAACAACTCTGTCCTCCAAATATCAGAGATCTATGCTCTGATGCTACTGACACGAGTGATCACAGAGGTACAGACAAAAAGATAGGTAGCCATTTTTGTTGCACCTCCCCCTATTGTTGCAAGGCCTTCATCTTCTGGCTAAAGTGATTTCCAGGGGATATAAAGGGCCTCTGCTCTTTTTTTCCCCCCTCCTTTCACTTTTCTCTCTTTCCTTTTTTCAGAGCAAGACATTAAAGACTAGGACATTCATAAACAACAGCATAGACAGGGAAAATTAGAAAGTAACTATGTATACCCAAGAAGGGCACAAATTCATTAAATAACTGAAAAGACTTTAAGTTTACACCTCAGGCTGATCTCTCACATAAGGGCAACCTACAACAATTAAAAAACATAAACAAAAAAGCACCCCAAAACAACATTAAAAATTAGCAAACTCTGGGGAAGGAGAAGAATCTGATTTCCAGAGTTACCACATTATTAGAATCAAATGTCTAGTGTTCAACAAAGACAACAAAATCATAAGAAGCAAAATGCAAAGAAACAGAAAAGTGTGGCCCATTCAAAGAAAATCAATCAGTAGAAACCATCCCTGAAGAAGGCCTGATGGCAAATCTATCACACAAAGACTTAAAAACGAATGTCTTAAAGATGCTCAAAAGCAGTTACATACCCTTTTGAAAGTCTAAAGAAAGTTATAAAATATCATCTCACAAAAATACACAAATGCGCAATTTTGAATCAATTTGCAAGTGTTTTGCAGGGACAGTTGGCTGTGAACTATGTGTTTAAAACTTCTAGGAGAGGCTGTTACATAATTAAACATGGCAAAACCTATGGTAGACATTTTTTTTAATTCTAGGGTAGTACAAAGGGAAGGTTTGGTAACTGCTTGAAGATGTCAATAAAATGAATCAGTGCATTAAACAATCAGAAAGAGACCTACCTGTATGGCCCCATCTCACCTAGCACCTATGAGCGCTACATTTCCATCATTCCATCTAAAGATAACCTTCAAGATTTCTCATTTGACAGTTTCTGACATGGATTTTCATGAGATGATGCAGTATTTCCATGGCTTATATTTATTTCTGTATTCCAAAGAACATTTTGTGTTGCTCTTAGCATTCAATGTTTTATTTTAGTTCTCATTTTAACTGACTGTGTGTCTTGGTTTTTCAATGTGTGTGTCTGTGTGTCTGTGCGTGTGTAAGATAGAGACAGATAGAAGACAGACAAAGACAGAGAGACAGAGAAAGAGGGAAAAACTTGATGAACACATAAATTTACTCATAGTTAAAATTCCCAGTAAAGAAGCTCTTCAATCATCTGGACCTCTTCAATCAGTCACTTATGGTTTCTGAGCTTGTTTTCCAATCTAAATAAGAATACTTCTTTCACAGGGGTATTGTAAAAATTAACATAATGCAAAAAATTCAGTAATTTACCAGTCACATCTTAAATGCTCTATGAATATTAATTACTTCCATTTTTTGTCCTCTTGCTCTCATCTTGGGCTTACATTACTAAAAAGTTCAATACACCAAAAAGAATTACAAACATTTACATAACTAATAGCAGACCATCACAATATATGAAGCAAAACTGACAGAATTGAAGGAATAAATAAATAGTTCTATAGCACTCGGAGACTTTGATACCTCACTCACAATAATGCATAGAACAACCAGAAAGGAAACAGAGAAACAATAAAATAAACCAACTAGATCTAACAGACATATAAAGAACACTCTACTCCACAAGAACAGCATAAAAATTCTTCTCAAGTGCACATGATACATTTTCCAGGATAGAGCATATGTTAGGCCACAAATTAAGTCTCAATAGATTTTTTTTAATGTAAATTTTACTTAGTTAACATACAGTGCAATATTGGTTTCTGGAATAGAATTCATTGATCCATCACTTACATACAACACCCAGTGCTCATCACAAAAAGTGCCCTCCTCAATACCCTTTACACATCCATCCCATCAGCCCACCCACCTCTCTCCATCAACCCTCAGTTTGTTCTCTATCATTAAGAGTCCCTTATGGTTTATTTCCTCCCCCCCTCCACTTCCCATATGTTCACCTGTTTTCTTTCTCAAATTCCACATATGAGTGAGATCGTATGGTATTTTTCTTTGTCTAACTTATTTCACTTAGCATAATACACTCTAGCTTCATCCACATCTTGCAAATGGCAAGATTTCATTCTTTTTGATGGCTGAGTAATATTCAATGAACTATTTGCAAATTATAATTACATAAAAGAATCATATATCTGGATATTCTGAGGTTTTTTTGAGAGAGAGAATGTGTGTGCAAGTTGGGGGGGGAGGGGCAAAGGGAGAGAGAGAGAATCTTAAGCAGGCTCCACACCCAGCATGGAGCCTGACAAGGGGTTTAATCCACGACCCTGAGATCACAACATGAGCCAAAATCAAAAGTCAGACACAACCAACTGAGCCACTGAGGTGCCCCTGAATATTCTGATAATGTGCAAAATATATAAAGAACTCCTATAATTCAACAACAAAAATACAAACAACCCAGTTAAAAAAGTGAGCAAAGGACTTGAATAGACATTTCTCCAAAGAAGATATACATGTAGTCAATAAATGCATGAAAAGATGGTCAACACTAATTATTAGGGACATCAAATCAAACTATAGTGAGATACTACTTCACTCCCAGTAGGATGGATACTAAAAAAAAAAAAAACACAACAGAAAAGAACAAGTGTTGGCAAGGATGTGGAGAAATCAATAACCTTGTACACTTGGTAGGAATATAAAATTGTACTGCCACTATGAAACACAGTATGGAAGTTCCTCAAACAATTAAAAATATAATTACGTGATTCAGCAATTCCATTTCTGGGGATATACCCAAAGAGTTGAAAACAGGGTCTCAGATATCTGTATACTCATGTTCATAGTAGCATTATTCAAAATAGCTAAAATGTGGAAGAAACCCAAGTGTCTGAAGAGAGGTGGATAAGCAAAATGTGATATATACATAAAATAGAATATTATTCAACCTTTAAAAAGAAGGAAATTCTGATATGTGCTACAACATGGTTGAATCTTGAGGACATTATTCTAAGTGAAATAAGCCAGTCACAAAAAAGACAAATACTGCATAATTCTACCTACATGAGGTACTTAGAGTAGTCAAAATCATAGAGACAAAAAGCAGAATGGTGCTTGTGAGGGGCTGGGAAGAGAAAGGATAGGGAGTTACTGTTTAATGGGTATAGGGTTTCAGTGTTACAAGAAGAAAAGAATTTTACATGGAGATGGATGGTAGTGATGACGGTACACCATTATGCATGTATTTAGTACCATGGAACTACACACTTAATATCTGGAACTCTCTGGACTTCCTGCGTCTAAATGTCTTTTTCTTTCTTCAGGTTAGGGAAGTTTTCAGTCATTATTTTATTTCAGCCATTTCTTTCTTTCTTTCTTTTTTAAAGATTTTATTTATTTATTTGAGAGAGAGAGAGCACACGTGCACGAGCAGGGGAGAGGGGCAGAGGGAGAGGAAGAAGCAGACTCTCTGCTGAACAGGGAGCCCGATGCGGGGCTTGATCCCAGGATCCCAAGATCATGACCTAAGCCAAAGGCAGATGCTTAACCAACTGAGCCACCCAGGTGCCCCCCAGCCATTTATTTCTTTGAATAAGCTTTCTGATCCTTTCTCCGTCCCTTCTCCTGCAATGCATAACACTGGTAATTTGATAGTGTTCAATAATCACCTATGCTATCTCACTCTTTTTCATCTTTTTTTTCTTTTTATTCCTCTGATTGGATGAATTCCACTGTCCTGTCTTTGAGCTCACTGGTCCATTCTTCCACTTGATCTAGTTTGTTGTTGTACACTGCTAATGAATTTTTCAGGTTATTTGTATTCTCTTGCTCCATGATTTTCATTTGTACTTTTTAATATTTTCTATCTCTTTTTTTAAATTCTCACTTTGTTGACATATTGTTTTCCTGGCCTCCTGGTGAGTATCTTTAAGACTATTATTTTGAACTCTCCATCAGGAGAACCACTTATCTCCATCCCATTAAGACATGTTTCTGGACATTTATCTTGTTCTTTTGTTTGAAACACATTCATCTGTTTCTTCATTTTCCTTGACTTTCTGTGCTGGTTTCTGCATATTATATAAAACAGCCACCTCTCCCAGTCCTGATGAAGTGGTCTCATGCAGGAGATGAACCTTATCCTTGAACCTTGCTCCAGCTCTTGGTTGTCTCATCAGTCTTGGTGATTGTCCAAGCAGCATTCTTATTTTTAGTGGCTTCTAGTAGTTGACGGTGTGCCAAAACCTGTCTGTATTCCAAAAGGTAAGATCATAGTCAGTGCCTGGATGCAGCCTGATTAGAAGCTGGACCCTCAGGCAGCAGCTGAGGAAGTGTGTAGTTAGGACCCTCCAGGGAGAAACTGGAAAATGAGCATTTTTGCTGGCTCCCTCTGTGCTCTAACTTGGTGTATAGCTGCAGGAAGGGTGCTCTTGTACCTGTTAAGAACTCTTTGTTTGCTACAATCCTGTAAGACTCCTGAATGCAAGCCTCATTGAGTATTAGAGTCAAGCAATCTGGGGACCTGACCCTTGGGTGACTGCCACAAAAGCCGAAGCACCAGATGTGTTTATAATCTCCTTCCAAGAAGATACTGGCAACTGGGTTTTATTATTGGAGTGAGATTAAGGGAGAAGGCATGAGAGGTGTCTACCAGCTTCCCAGGTTTTAAGAAGTTAACAAACATCCCCTGATGCCTGCTAAATTAGAAACCTAAACCTCAGGCAGCATCTTTTAAAGTATGCAGATAAACTTCTAGAGGGAGAAGGTGAGAGAGATGAGCTCTGGCTTCCCCAGTCTCTGGGGAGGATTATAGCCAGTCCCTAGTGCCTACTAAATTAGAAACCTGGTCCTCCAGTGTCAGTTTTTAAATTATGCAGATAAACCTCTTTCATGGGAAGAGTAGGAGATGGGCAATTGTGCGTACTCTCTCTACTCTGAGCCCTAAGGGAGTAGTCACAGTAAGTGCTTGTGTGCTCATGACGAATTGCTTCTTGGGGTGCCTGAGTGAAGCAGTCTGTTGGACATCTGACTCTGTTTCAGTTTAGGTCATGATCTCAGGGTCATGAGATTGAGCTTGTGTCAGCTCTGTGCTCAGCACAGAGTCTTCTTGGGTTTCTCTCTCCCCCACTGCCCATCCCCACTGTGCACTCTCTCTCTCTCAAATAAATAAATAAATCTTAAAAAAAAAAAAAAAAAAAAGAATTGCTTCTTTATTTGCTGTAGTCTTGGAGTCTCATGGACACAAGCCTTGTTGGCTTGCAGATAGAGGTGTTTTAGGAGTCTGTTCCTCCAGCGGGAGGAATCTCTAGCTGGGGAGATAGATATGGGGTTCAGACCCCTTGCTACACAGAGGAAGATAGAAGTTGGAGTTCCAGACCAACTGTATGGCACTGCGTTGAGGTAAGGTTTATAGCAAGAGTATGTCTCGGCCTTTCCTACTCATTTAGAAGTGGATATTTTCTCACTTGCTGAATGTGTAGGAATTGGCCATCTAATGTTCATATTTCTTTCACAGGGAATTGCTCCATGGATATCTGTACCTTTGGTGTGTATGTGGAAGAAGGGAGCTCAGGAGCCTCCTATGTTGCCATCTTGGCCAACTCTACAGAACCTGCTGACATACTATTCTTGTAATCTGTCCTCTCTCTCTTCCTTAGTCTCATCTACTTCCACCCCCTCTCACTAAATCTCCAGCCATACTGGCTTTGCCCACAGCAAGCATTTAGAATGAAAAGAGCTACTGGGTCATGAGGGAAACTCTGAGAAAGATTAACATGTAAGGATTATGCTTTAATATCTGATAGAGATAGCCCTTCCCCAGCACTCTTTCCTATCAGAATAATTTCCTGGCTGGTCTCTTTTGTTTCATTTGTCATATAAACTTTAGAATAAACTTCGTCACTTCAGGGTGGGGAGAAGGGGGAGGAAGTACTGGCATTTTTATCGGGATCATGTAAAATGTATAATTTACCCTGGAGAAAACTGTCAACTTTATGAAGGTATTTTCTAAGATCACATAAAATGTTCACATTTGTTCAAATCTTCTGTATTTTTCAGAAGAGTTTTAAAGTTTTCTTCATGTGTGTCTTGCTGAATTTGTAGGTATTTTATCTTTTTGATTGCTATTCCAAGTGAGGTCTTATCTTCTAACTTGTTGATATATTTTGATATTGATATAGATAGATTGCTACTGATTTCCCTGTATTGATTTTGTATGTAACTATCTTTGAATTCTCTTATTGCTTGACAAAGCTTTTCAACTGATTTTCTTATAATTTCAAAGTATACCATCATACCTACAAATGATAGTTTTATCTCTTCCTTTATAATTTGTATGTCTCTATAATTTCTTTGCTTTTCCAATTGTATTGGCTAATACTTTCAGCACATTGTGTAATACAGTGGTAGTAATAGACACTTGTTCCCGATTTTAGCAGAAATGCTAAAATGTACAATGCTGATATTTAAGCTGAGATTAGTTTATTATATCAATAAAATTTCCATTATTCCCATAATATTCCAAATTCATACTTTTGCATATAGATATCTAATTTCCCTAATATCATTTGTTGAAAGACTATTATTTCCCCCCATCAATTTGTCTTGGCCCTTTTATAAAAAGTCAACTGACCATAAGTTTAAGGTTTACTTCTGGACTCTAAATTCTATTCCACTGATCTTCATGCCATACTGTCTTGATTTTTACAGCTTTGAAACGTCAAGTGAGTCCTACAACTGAGTTGTTCTCAAAACTGTTTTGGCTATTCTAAATTCCTTGCATTTCCACATGAATTTTAGGATCAGCTTGCCAATTTCTGGGATTTTGTTATAGATTGCATTGAATTGGTAGATCAAAGTTA
Source organism: Potos flavus (assembly GCA_028534135.1). Taxonomy (NCBI): domain Eukaryota; kingdom Metazoa; phylum Chordata; class Mammalia; order Carnivora; family Procyonidae; genus Potos; species Potos flavus. Next base: position 21,607,654 of record CM052885.1, read on the forward strand.
GAGAATACTGCCATTTTAACATGTTGTATTACGTCTTCCAATCTATGAGCATAGGATGTCTATTTATTTAGATATTCTTTCATTTCTTTCTTTTTTTTCCCCAAATACTTTTATTTTTTCAGTGTTACAAGATTCATTGTTCATGGCTTTCATTTCTTTCAACCATTCTTTGTGGTTTTCAGTATACAAGTCTTACCCATCTTCAGTTTATTCTTATTTTATTCTTTTTCATGTTATTATAAAAGAAATTGTTTTTTAATTTCATTTTTAGATTGGTTTTTGATACTGTATGGAAATGGAATTGATTTTTGTATATTGCTTTTATATCCTACAACCTTGCAGAAGTTGTTTATTATCTCTAATTGGCCTTTAGTGGGTCCTTGAGATTTTCTATACACAAGATCATGACATTTGTAAATACAGTTTTACTAGTCTGGATGTCTTTTATTTCTTTTTCTTGCCTAATTGCCTGCTATAGATTGAATATTCAAATCACTAAAAAGTTCATATGTTGAAATCCTAACATCCAGAAACACACATATAAATAATGAAGAGCTCACCCCTGTCTCCTTTCCCCAAATTATATGACATTCAACATTACATGGAAAATATTATGCTCAATGTGAATGTTCAACTGGAATTGAAAAGCACCTTGTTCAAAATGGTGGAATGTTTGAGGTGGAATCTTTGAGAGGTGATTAGGTCATGAGGATGGACCCCTCATGATTTAGATTAGTGCCTTTATAAAAGAAGCCTGGGAGGGGTCCCTTGCTCTTTCTGCCACGTGAGAACACAGAAAAAAAAAAAAAAAAAAAAACTGTTCACCAGGGAGTGACACCTTAACAGACACCAGACTGCTGGCACCTTGATCTTGGCCTCAGCCTCCTTAACAATGAGAAATAAATTTGTTGTTTATAAGCCACCTAGTTTATGATATTCTGTAATTATAGCCTGAATGGACTGTGACATTGCCCCTTGCAAGAGTCTGTAGACTATTGAATAGAGGTGGTGAGAATGGCATCTTTGTCTTATCTCTGGTCTTATGAGGGAAAACATACCTTCACCATTCAGTATATTAGCTGTAAGTTCCTATAGATGCTTTTTAACAGGCTGAGGAATTTTCCTTCTATTTATTTTATTCCCTTCTAGTTTAAGTATTTTTATTCTGAGAGGAATTTGACTTTGTCAGATGATTTTCTGTGTCTATTGAAATGATTGTGTAATTTTAAAATATGGTATACTACATTAATTGATTTTTAAATGTTAAACCACTCTTGCATTCATGGGATAAACACCATTTGGCATGTATAACTATGATATGTTGATAGAACTTGCTAGTATTTTGTTGAGAATGATTTTTGCAACTACATTCATAAAGAGATTGCCCTATACTTTTCTATTCTTTTGGTGTCTTTGTTTTTGGTATTAGAGTAAAACTGACCTCAGATGATGGGTTGAAGTATTCCCTCCCCTTCTACTTTATGGAATAGTTTACAAATTGAATTCTAGCTTGTCTGATATTAAGATGAGAACCCCTACTTTGCTTATATTTGAGTTGCCTGGTATACTTTTGCCCATTCTTTTATTTCTAACCATTTTGAAACATTTTATCTTAGAAGTGTGTCTGCTAAGAATATAATTGGGTATGGTTTTGTAATCTCGAATAATCATTTTTTGCTAATGGTTAAGCAAAGGTTTAGAACCATTTTGAACAAGTTGCTTTTCAATTCCATTTGAGCATTCACATTGGGCATAAGATTTTCCATATAATGTTGAAGGTCACATGATTTGGGGAAAGAGGACAGGGGTAGCCTCTTCATTATTCATATGTGTGTTTCTGCCATGAACCTTATTATATCATAAATATGAAGGTAAATCCAGTAGAGACTGGGGCTGAGGTAACTTGGAGTTGAACAAGCTGCTGAGCTAAGTAGGAACAAAATAGAGGAAAAGGAAGAGTGGGACATTTATATTTGTGGTAATCTTCCTATGTGTCAGATGCTTCACCTCGCTGACTCATTTAATGTTCCAAACAATTTTCCCAAGTAGTTATTTTCATCCCTTTTTTTTTTCCCAAATGAAAAAACTAAGGTTGGAATAGTTTTCTGACACTCAAAGTGTGATTGTCAACATCAGCATCATCTGGGAGCTTGTTAGAAATGCAGAACCTCGGGCTTCACGCTACACCTACTGAATAGAATCTGCATTTTCACAAAAACCTCAGGTGATTTGTTAGGCATGTTAAATTTTAAGATTCACTAGTGATTTTCCCAAATCCAAAATACATAAGTAAGAGAAACTGACTTCAAAGTTTAAGATTCACTAGTGATTTTCCCAAATCCAAAATACATAACTAAGAGAAACTGACTCCAAAGCCTGCGCTCCTTGCTTGGCAGCTGCAACAGAATCAAGTCACTTGCCAGTCACAGATTAAACTCAGCTATAGCTGCGTGGAGGAGTTCATGCTGAAGTATTAGACATCAATTCTGTCATCTATTGAAGAGTTCATTACCACCATAAGAAGTGACCGTGTATCTCAGAATAAGTAAGGTGCTTTGAACACCTAGAACAACAAATACATTCTAAGGTAATAAAAGTAAGTCATATTGAACATCGTTTGAAGTTTAAAAACCACCTTAAGCCCCAAATCCTTTGTTATACAAGATTTATATTGGCTGCTATGAGATCTAAGTTTATTTCTGAGTGATGCTAACAGCTTTGTACCCACTGTGTGTCCATACGTGCTTCTACATCCATTCAGATTGGAAAAATAACCCTAGTGTACCAATCGTGGAACGTAAATGTGGAAAACAAAGGAAAGTCTTTCGTGGGATGCTACAGTAACTCTTCTAGACTCGGGCCTAGGCCTTTGAATGTGAACGAAAGTTAAATTCAATTCACACCAAGTTCAGATTCTGAATCAAAGTTCAATTCTTACAAAATCCAAAACTGTCCTTCTTTTTACCCTGTTTCTCCCTGTTGATTTTATTTTTCAATTTTAGAGGAAATGTTGTTCATATTTGTTTTAGTTTTGCTAGGAAAAAAAATGTTGATGTGCTTTTTGATCTAGCTCTGGTGCTGTGAGATAGGCCAGCTTGTTCTGCTCTGAGAGCTTAAACGAGCCTTTTAAAGAATAAAAGCATAATATAGTTCAGGATCGTAACTGTTCCCAAAGAGACCTTCTAAAACTTGAGAAGACTGGATCATCCACCTCAGAGAACATTGCATACTGTACTCTAGTTGCTTCCTTTGGAATTTTAGAACTGAGAACCACTTCAGAATAAGGTTTATAGATAATTAATGCAACTCCACTCATTTAGTTGTAAAAACTAGTCCCAATTTTCGGTTAATTCTCTCAGTAAAATGTAGCTGTTTTTGGAGCAGCACTTTTATGAGGACACACAGTACTCACCGATGCTATGGTCCTTTGCATCTTTTCCCAGCTGGCAAACTCTCTCTAATGACATCCCAGGGATGAGACAGAGCAAGAAATCACATCTTGGGATCAACGAGGCAAATAAATCCTTTAAACTTGTATTTGCCCCAGGCCAGGATGCCTTTTCCAGGGTGACAGTATGGCGAGCTGGGCAGAAAAGCAGGTAAATAATAGGAGAGACAAACTACTTCGCAGCTCCGAAATAGAATGTATCTGGGTTCCAATATTACTGTCACCAACTATGCTGCTTCACACAAGTCCTAATATCTGTTTAAGCCTCATCTATAAAATGGGACCAATCACATGTATTTTGTAGGACTGCTGTGAGAAATAAAGGAGTTAATGAATTTAAAGCATGGGGCATGTAACAAATGGGAATTATTACTGTAAGCCCATTTAAATCCCTCCTGGGAGAGAGAGCCTGAGGTTTAAGGACAAAATAAAAACTGAGAGCCAGAGCAGAGTACCTCCTCTTTGGAATAAGATTTCTTTCCATCAGCACTGAAGCCATGGACCACCCCTTGCCCTGAGAGAGTGTAGGACATCTGGAAGAGTAAAGGAGAAGACTGACAGCTGCAGAGAGGAAGCCTGCCTCAACCAAGGCTGTGTTGTCTCTGGGGCAGTTCCGGAGAATTTGGGAATACCAGCTTTGAGCTCCCACTCAGTGTGCCACCTCACCTCCTACTCTCTCAGCTTCAATGACTCTGGTTTGACCAGAGCACTGGGGCCACATCCTGGTGGAAACATGGCCAAAGATATAAGGCAACAGGAAAAAAAAGCCAGATATGTCACTCTCCTAGCGAACCCAACCCAAACCTGTACCTCAAAAGGAGAACCTTCCTCAGTCACACCCCCAAGAGGGTACAGATGCAGCAATAGCAAAGAAGGTGAAGAAATTGGTTTACACACTACAGCCAACTTTCTGCCTGTACCCTAAGCTGTCAGCCTCATTAGTCCCTGAGAAAAAGGAAAAGGAACTAAATGATCGTTTCTGGATAATCGGGCCAGGCACTCTGTCATTGATCCCCTCTCTCCTCACCACATCTCTATAGGTAAGATGGTCCCTCTGATGGAGAAGCAGAGGCTCAGAGAGATGGGCAATCTGTCCAAAGTCACACAGCTCATCAGTCAGAATAGAGGTCTCTCTGTCATCTAACAAACCAGTCAGCATTGAATGCTGTTATTTGGCATATAGGGTGTTTTTATTTTTCTGAATCTGGGTTGTTTGGTCAGTTGATTAATTTTTCTCTGGTTCTTGTTTCCCCCTGAACACTGTTTAGTCATAGGTATGAAATTCAACCCACTTCTTTCTAAAGACTTTGAGTGAGAAACTTCAATTGGAACTTAATATTAAATCTTCCCTGGGAGATCTGGAGATTTCATAATCATTTATTATTGTAGGAAATCTAAAGAATATAAGAAAGCAGAAATTCTAACCCTGAAAGGTTCTTAGGTTCTTTTCCACAGTGCCTGTTATTTCTGTGAAATGATTGACTAATTTCTCCTTGGTGCATTCATATAATATGAATCCTAGAACACAGCAGTTTTTGGAAATTATTATCAGACCTTCTCAGGCAGGAGCAGCACAAAAGGCCGAATGTCATCTCAAAAGGTGTGCAGCCAGGACACCCATTTAAAGACCTCATATATGTTTTTATATAATTTACGGGGTTTTTTTCTATCCTTGTTCTATGACATTAAAAATGGTTCACCCACTTTATGCCAGGCAGCAGGGGATAAATTACTATATCTCTCTAAAGGCACTCAGCATTTCATGTGGCCTGACTTATGAAAACAAGATGCTGGTGCCAAGCAAATATTGTTTGCTTTGTTGAGCTAGCTAAAAGATTACATGTGAAATGACTCCCAACTGCTAAGAATATTGGTTTCCTCAAGGTTTAGTTTTGTGCTTTAAAAAAAAAAAAATACTACTCTGCCAGAAACAATAGGAAATTAACCAGCATAGTCCCTGTGGTTGATTGGATTGTTCTTTATCCCAGTGGAGATGTTCTTGAGTCCTAGAAAGACAGACCAACACTTACAGAAATAAGTGCTAAGCAAAGAGGAGGTAGCCCATCCATTCCCTTTCACTAATTATTTTCCTGTGTGCCCACCATTCTTCTGATCATACTGGTTTCTCTTATTCCTCAATATCCCCTTCAAACATGCCTCAAGTGTTTCTCAAGTTTTTTTCCTCAATAACCTTTCCTTGCACCCATTCCTTCATGCAACCAGCCTTCCCCATATCTCCAACTATCAACTCCATATAAATGCAGTATTCAACCATCTCAGATCTTTATGAAAGACAGATGGAGGAGGAAGGAGAGAAGAGGAAAGGAGGGGGAGGGTGGAAGGGACAATTTATTCCTATGATCTTTTCCCCCAGCTTCTCCCCAGAGCTCTAGATCCCCTTTTCCAACCCTAAGCTGGACATGCCTACTTGAATGACCCACCCATACCTCACTCAAACAAATGCATGTTGGAATCACCTTTCAAAACAAAGTTTTATCGAGATATAATTGAGATAAAATAAGATGCCCATACTTTAAGTATACAATTTGGTAAGTTCGACGTATGCATATACCTGTGAAACACTCACTGTGATCACAATAGTAAACATTTGGATTACGGCCCAAAGTAATCCCTTCCTTTTCCACTTCTCTGTGCTCCTCCATCCCGTACTCCCCCTCACCTCCCAAAACAAATGGATTTGCTTTCTGTCACTATTATGCTTGTCTGCATTTTCTAGAGTTTTAAAGGAATAGGACAATGTAGTATATTATCTTTTTAGATGGGCTTTTTTCACTTAGCATAATTAGGGAGTATCCTTGTTGACTATATCCACAGTTCATTCCTTTTTACTGCTGTGTACAATGGCATTGTATAAATATGCTATCATTTGTTTATCCATTTACCTGTTGGTGGAAATTTGGATTGCTTATCATTTGGAGGCTATAAATAAAGCTATTATAAACATTTCTGTACAAATCTTTATATGGATATATATTTCCTTTTCTCTTGGGTGAATAAATATCTTGATGTAGAATGGGTAGGTCATGTAATAGATGTATATTTAACATTTTTATGTAACTGCCAAACTGTTTTCCAAAATGATGGTACCATTTTACATTCCCACCAGTAGTATTTGAGAGTTCTAGTTCCTCCACATCCTCTTCAACACGTGGGGTGGTCAATCTTTTTCATTTTAGTCATTCTGATAGGTATGTAGTGGTATCTCATTATAGTTTTTAATTTGCATTTCTCCAATAAGTAATAATATTAGCCGTCTTTTCATGTAATTATTTGCCATCTATATATCTTCTTTCCTGAAGTATCTTCAAATCTTTTGTTCACTTTTATTGGGTTTTTTTATTATTGAGTTTTGAGTGTTCTTTATATATTCTGGAATCAAGTCCTTTATCAAATATATGCTTCCCAAAGATTTTCTGCCAGGCTATTGTCTTTTCATTCTCTCCTAATGATCTCTTCTGGAGAACGGTTTCAGATTTTGAGGAAGTCTGATTCATCAATTTGACCTTTTATAGGTTGTGATTTTGGTGTTTCTTCTAAGAAATATTGCCTAATTCAAGATCACAAAGATTTTCTACCATGTTTTTTTTCTAGAATTTTTATAATGTTAGGTCTCACATTTAGGTATATAATCCATTTTGAGTTAGTTTTTGTAAATGGTGCATAGTATGGACCCAAGTTATTTTTTAATTATAGATATTCAGGGGTGCCTGGTTGGCTAAGTCAATGGAGCGTGTGACCCTTGATCTCAGGGTTTGGGTTCAAACCCCATGTTGTGTGAAGAGATTACTTAAAAATATAATCTTAAAAAAATAAAATACAGCAATGCAATTATTCCCACACTATTTGTCGAAAAAGCTATACCTTTTCCATTGTATTGTCTTTGCTCTGATGTAAAAAAAAATTGATTGTTCATAATATGTGGGTATATTTCAGAACTCTCTATTCTGTTCCTTTGATGTAACTATTTCCATGCCAGTACCATATTGTTTTGGTTACTATAGCTTAACAACAATGTTTAAAATTAGGTAGTGCATCCCTCCAATTTTCTTCTTGTTAAAGTTGTTTTAGTTATTTTAAGTCTTTGACATTCCCATATGAATGTTAGAATCAACCTGCCAATTTCTACCCAAAACAAGTCCACTGAGATTTTGACTGGTATTATATTGACTCTGTAGATCAGTTTGGGGAGAACTGACATCTTAACAATATTGAGTCTTCCAGGCCACATACAAGGTATATCTCTCCATTTATTGATATTTTCTTTACTTCTGTCAGCAATATTTAGTAGTTTCCAGTAGTGTACGTGTCTTTCACATCTTTGGTCAGATTTATCCCTAAGTGTTCATTTTTGATGCTATTTGTTTCAATTTCAATCTCCAATTGTTTGTTGCTTGGTACATGGAAATAACAATTTCCTGTTACGAGGCTTCAGTGTACTGTAAATACCCAATGTATATTAAAATTATAAAAAAGGCCGGCATGTAGCAAGGGATATATAAGTGTTTTACAAGCATCAACAAGATCTGATAATGAACTAATTCTACTATATGTGTGTGGCAGGTGTGAAGGAGAACTAAGGGTCAAAAATAAAAGATAACTGAGATTTCTGAGATGACAGGTGGCAGTGATCTTATCCAAGGTAGTGAAAACAAGAGGATAAATGCACTTCACTGGGAAGTTTCTGGACATGTTGGTTTGGCAATGCCTCTTTTAAAAGGAAGATAGAAAAATTTAGCAACAAGTAACTGGAAACTAGACTGTGTTCCTTTGGCTCATTTGGGCTTCAAGGAAGGCAACTGTGTAATCTTAACCTTCACTGCCCATCTTCCCAGAGTTATAACATGCTAATGTAAACCACAGGTCTTCAAGGAGAGTTGAGTGGCACAGTGCCCATCACTTCCCAAATTTATTTCATCATGAAACCCTTATTGGTGAGGAGGAACTTACAAAACTAGTGCTCAGAGATACTCTTTGGGAAACAACACTCTATATGACAGAGTTATGGTAACATATCATGTATCAGCTGCTTGAAAACCTCCAGCTCTTGCACTTGCTCAACTCATCTTGTCTTCCAAGATTTAAGTAAATTGCTCAAACCTTAATTCCACATATATTGGGAAACCTGGTATCCTTTCCAGTATGTCTGGGTGCCTGGTGAGGGTTACAGTTCAACTGAGTTCCTGCTTCCACTAAATTCTTGATATCTGTTCTGAATTTCCTTCTATCAAGTTGATGGACCCTCTTAATCTCCTTTCTTTCTGGAACGCTACTGACTCAAGGCTCGGGGTATGGTACAATAGAGAGGAGCTGCACACCAGTGTGACACAGCCAACAAAAAATTGGGAATTGTAGATCCCTGTTATTTAAAAAGTTCATAACTACCCCTGCATCCAGGAAAGTTTCACTGGTTGTCTCTTGTATTTAAGCTGTACCTTCTCATGTTCCTGGGCCCCCTTTGTCTCCTCTCCTCTCCTGGCTCAGCAACTCTCTCTCTGTTCACTTTCAACCCACCCAGGGCACATACTGAGGGCCAGTCTTTCCACAACCATGTAAGTTAGTCAAAGGCAGTTTGAATGGTTTTCTCCCCTCAGCAGAAATTCACTGCCAGTACTGATTCTATAGGCTATTGTTCCTCTTGTCACAATCTGAAGGACACTACAGCAACACTGCTCTGATTCTCTTCCATTCTCATGTCTCTCTCTAGGCATCCCTAATGTTGCCTGTCTTCCCACAGTCAACTTGCCCTCAAAGGAAAGATCTGATGAGGACAGTTGGTCACTATCCTGTATGGAGAGTCCCTATATGTATGTCTTTGTCCTTAGGCACCTAATTCTCATTCAATCATCCTGGCCAAGGTCAAAACTCAATGCTGCAATCCATAAAGAACTTCCCATTTTGCTCAGAAGTAAGAGGGAAGAAAGGGAAGAGGCAGAAAGAATAATAAAAGCATAGAATCATACTGTTTGTTGGCACATTTAAGATAATTTGGTGCCCAATCACCTTTAAGAGAAAGACAACGACAGAGAGGTCAAGTGACACATTCCAGGTAACCTGGGGATTGACAGAGAATTGACTTGGATCAGAGTCTCCTCACTCCAGATCCACTCACAATACCAACTTCCACCTGATAAACCAGGAACTTTAAAACTTTTTTGGCCACAACTCACAGTAAGAAACTTATTTTAAATTAGGACACAGCAAGTAAACACACACACAGACACACACGTTATTAATGATAACTTTTACATAGCTCTTACTATATATGTGCATATGTGTGTAAATACAGATATATAGATATCTGTGTGATATCTGTATATGTGCGTGAATAGATGGATGGATAAACAGTGAGAAAGGGATTTATAAATCCTAAGCTCTCTACATATGTTAATTTACTTAACTCTCACAACAATTGTAGGAGGTAGATACTTTTATTACCTTAATTTTACAGACAAGTAAACTGAGTCAAATAGAAACTTGTCCAAAGACAAATAGTCAAGCCAGGATTTGAATATAGGCCGCATGGCTCCAGAGTCCATGCCCTTGATCAATACACCTAGTGTCTTTCATACATGTGTTACACATGTAGTAATATATTTATGTATGCATGTATGTATGTGTAATGCTTCATGAAACAATACTTAACCTTACTTCCTGTGACTCACTCTCATTTAAAAAATTTTTCTGAATTGACTGAAAACCACTAAAAACTCATATTTTTAAAACATTTGAAAGACACTGCTAAATTAACCAGGCTAGATTTCCTTTTTAGATCTTCTTTTTTAGAAAAGGAAACTTCAAAAACAAGTATAAATTGATCACTAAGTAAAAGGAAGAAAGATCCAAGTTTCTGCCTCATGGGAAGACAGTTCTAATATCTATCACTTAGGAGAGAAAAGAGATGGAGAGATTATTCTTGCATGGTATTAGTGAGTAAACATGTCTGCAGGTCAGACATGGAGAAACAAGTCCCTAAACCTTGAGCTCACCATAATAGTACAGTTATCACATTTGTTAGTACACATCTGAGTTATTTTAAAATCAAGCAATCTTATCTGCAAAACATTAATTAGACTCAACAAATATTTTTCATGTTAATAAAAATAGTGTAACACTATTTTAGTTCTTACTAATATGTTGGGATCATTCTGAACACTTTACATGTGTATTCACTAACTTATTAAGTCTCACTATTATATAAGGTGGATGCTATTATTAAACCAGTTTACAGACAAGAACACTTAAGACTTGCCTAAGATCACACAGCTAGTAAGTGTGAAGCTGGGTTTCACTTTAGCCTAAATCTAGAAGCTTTGTTCTCTCAACCACTACTCTATGCCATCTTCCACTCAACGTTTAAGCTATTGTGCTGGGTACTACATGGCAATCTCCAAAGCAAAATAATTTGATTTCCTATTAAAAAAAATTTTAAGGGTGTAAATGCGTTACTTAAAATTAAAAATTTAAGTAATCTCTACACCCAATGTGAACTCACAACCCTGAGATCAAGAGTTGTGCACTCCACCAATTGAGCCAGCCAAGGTGCCCCTGATTTCCTATTAAAACTGATTCAGTAATGCAAGGTCTTCTAGAAGTATGCTAAGACAGAACTAGCTTATGCTAAAAACAAAATAACTAGCTCATGCTCAATATAAATCAAGTATTAATTCATCATTTAATAGGCAATATTTGCATACTACAATGGCTTACATGTTCTGATAGCATTGTATTATCATTAAAAATTCACACCGAAAATTCATATTAGTTTATAATCCATGATTATAGTATGAACTCATTGAGTAGATCCTATTAGAATTGACATCTTTTGAGTTATCATCTATCATAATTTATATCTGCTGCCACCATTAACATTAGCAATAAAAGTTTTCTATGGGGGAAACATATACACACCCTCTATGTTTACTGCAGCATTATTTACAATAGCCAAATTATAGAAGAAGCCCAAGTGTCCATTGAAAGATGAATGGATAAAGAAGACGTGGTACACACACACACAGAAATATTACACAGCCATAAAAAAGAATGAAATCTTGAAATTTGCAACAACATGGATAGATCTAGGGAGTATAATGCTAAGGAAAAGACAAATACCATATGATTTCTTCCATATATAGAATTTAAGAATGAACAAATTGAAAAAGAGACAAACAAAAGTCAGACTCTTAAATACAGAGAACTGGTGGTTACTAGAAAGGAGGTAGGGAGGTGGTGAGACAGGTAAAGGGGATTAAGAATTCACTTACCATGATGAGCACTGAGTAATGTATAGAATTGTTGAATGTAATGCATAGAATTATACATGTGAAACTAATATAATACTGTACATTAATTATATCAGAGTTAAAATTTTTAATAAAAACATTTTTAATAAAAATAATTTTTGAGGGACGCCTGGGTGGCTCAGTCAGTTAAGCGTCTGCCTTCGGCTCAGGTCACGATCCCAGGGTCCTGGGATCGAGTCCCACATCGGGCTCCTTGCTCAGCAGGGAGCCTGCCTCTCCCTCTGCCTCTGCCTGCCACTCTGCTTGCTTGTACTTTCTCTCTCTGACAAATAAATAAAATCTTTAAAAAAATATTATAAAAAAATTAATAATAATTTTTGAAAGTTTCCCATGGGGGTGTTTGTATGTGTACATAAGAATATGTACATATATATTTCTCTGTTTATATATGCATGCACATCACACACACGTAATTCACACACACGTAGTTCAATAACCTCATGCAATTTATTTCAAGTTTTTAATATTTACTCTATTTCCCATTTCCTCTGCTGTCAGAACGTTTCTCAATATTAAAGGTTAAGGACAGCTGAATGAAATCTTCCAAGGGGGAAATTTTGAACTATAAGAGAAGTAGTGGGAGGTAGTCCTGTTGCCTGTTTAGTTGAGCAGTAGAGGTCTAATCTTGCCCTTGGCCAAGAAGATTTTCATAAATGCAATCAAATTTAACAGCCTAAAAAGAGATCATGCAGATTAATATTATGTTTCTTATACTGTTCTTCAGTTCACTAGATGCACTGAATCTGCCCAATAAGCATTAATAGAACAGCTACTACTACTAGTTATGTCATTGAAGTAACACAGTTTATGAGCATAGGATCTGGAGTCAGGGGACCTGGATGTGAATTCAATTCTGTCACTTACTGAATAATCAAGATCAACTCGGTTAATCTTACAGCTTTTTTATTTATTTCCTCTGACTCTGTCTTTCACCATTCTTCTGTTGCTTACTTCTCTCTAGTCACATCTCTCCTATCATTCTTTTTATTATAGCTCTTGAACACACGGAGAAGCATTCCCTTCTCCATATTTCCTGTTTCCTCTGCCTGACTATTCTTCCTCTGGAATCCTTCACCCAAACATAATCTCATCAGAGAGGTTTTTCCTGATCACTCTGGATAAAGTAGCATTCATGGACATCTCCCATATTTCCTGTCTTTTACCCTGCTCAACTTTTCTACAAGGAAATGATGTAAACTTATATTTGTTTGTTTGGTCTGTCTCTCCTCAATAGTACAGGAGCTCCACAGCAGGAGGATCTTTTCATTCACTATGTATCCCCAATGCCTGTCACAGAGTAGAGTCTTTACTTGTTGTTTCTTGGTTTGCCTCTTTTTCCCTTTGCTCGTTTGTTTTGTTTCTTAAATCCCTCATATGAGTGAGGTCATATGGTATTTGTCTTTCTCTGACTGACTTGTTTTGCTTGGCATAATACTCTCTAGCTCCATCCATGTCGTTGCAAAGGGCAAGATTTCATTCTTTTTATGGCTGGTAATATTCCAGTTTGTGTGTGTGTATGTGTGTGTGTGTATGTGTACACACACCACATCTTCTTTATCCATTCATTAGTCAATGGACATTTGGGCTATTTCCATAATTTGGCTATTGTAGATAGTGCTGCTACAAACATAGGGGTGCATGCATCCCTCTGAATTTCTATTTTTGTATTCTTTGAGTAAATACTCAGTAGTAAGATTGCTGGATTGTAGGATGGTTCTATTTTTAACTTTTTGAGGAATTCCATGCTGTTTTCCAGTGCCTGTACGAGTCTGCTTTCCCACCAACAGATCAAGAGGGTTCCCCTTTGTCCACAGTCTCACCAACACTTGTTTCCTTGTGTTGTTGATTTTAGCCATTCTGACAGGTGTGAGGTGATATCTCATTGTAGTTTTGATTTGCATTTCCCTGATGATCAGTGACGCTGAACATCTTTTCATGTGTCTGTTGGCTATCCGTATGTCTACTTTGGAAAAATGTCTATTCATGTCTTCTGCCCATTTTTTAACTAGGTTATCTGCTTTTTGGGTATTGAGTTTGACAAATTCTTTATAGATTTTGGGTACTAACCCCTTATTAGATAGGTCATTTGCAAATACCTTCTCCCATTCCATAGGTTGACTTTTAGTTTTGTTATTTCCTTCACTGTGCAGAAGCTTTTTATTTTGATGAAGTCCCAATAGTTTATTTTTGCTTTTGTTTCTCTTGCCTCAGGAGATATATCCAGAAAGTTGCTATGGTTGCTGTCAAAGAAGTTACTGCCTGTATTCTCCTCTAAGATTTTTATGGTTTCAGGTCTCACATTTAGGTCTTAACTATAGACAACAAACTGATGGTTACCAGAGGGGAGGTGGGTGGGGATACAGGTTAAATAGGTGCTGGGGATTAAGGAATGAACTTGTTGTGATGAGCACTGGATGTTATATGGAAGTGTTGAATACTACATAGTACACCTGCAACTAATATTGCATTGTATGTTAACTAACTGGAATTTAAATAAACACTTAAAAATATTTTTGAATGAGCATACTGATTTGGCGAATAACAATCCCTTTCCTATCTAGTTCATAAAGATGTAAAAAGTCAAAAGGTTATGTGAAAGCACTTTGTCGAGTGCTACATATATGAGATGCTTTTCCTACAGTGAAGAGATTATTAAATGACATTTACATGGCTGTGGATTATTTTCCAAAAGCTAAAGAATCCTAACTCAAAAGATCAAGAAGAAATTAGCCATACTGCTCATATTTAAGCCCTAATATAGAAGCAATGATTAGGAAATGTAAAAGCCACTCACATCTGAATATTCTGAGAACTTTTTTTTTTCCCATATCAAGAATTAGTTAACTAGCTAGTTTTTAGGTCTTTGGAAGGTTAAACATTTCAAAACTATGTTTCCTATTTCCAGAGCAACTACAAATCAAAACAACACCTTAAGTCAGTTACAAATCAAAATACTGAGAATAAAATTGCTTCATCACTAGATTTGAAGAACCAGAGCTCATGCCAGTCTAATTTCCTATATTACTGTGTAATCTCCACCACTCCTACTCTTACTTTAAAAGATTTACGGAAGCAGTGAAAGTTCTGAACAACATAATTTTCTATTAGGGGGTTTAACAACTTTAAACCTTACATCTTGATTTATTTCAGCTACTTATTGATTCCACTCTTGCGCCAAGTAATTGGATGATCTAAGGATACCTTACCTTTTCAAGAATAAGAACTGTTTTTCATTTCCTCTGGAGCTTTGAGGTAACTGGCTAGGAAAGGAAGAGAATTAATGATGAGACAGAAGTCCTTCCCCTTCCCTCTGCTGCCAGAAACTTGTTACCTCGTTACTGAAGGCTATGGATGGCTGAATGAAGTGCTTCCATCCTTCCTTCCTAATAGACAATCCAATTTCAACTAAACAGTCTTCTCCAAATACATTACGATAAAACTGTCAAAAAGCAAACTCAGAGAGAATTCTAAAAGCAGCAAGAGGAAAACAGATATTAAGCTATAGGAACCCCCATTAGCCTATCAGCAAATTTCACAGCAGAAACTATACAGGCTAGGAGACAGTGGACTGATACTCAAAGTACTAAAAGAAGAAAACAGTTAACCGAGAACACCCTATCCTCTAAAATTACTTTTCAGAAATGAAGGAGAGGGCACCTGGGTGGCTCAGTGGGTTAAGCGTCTAGCTCTTGATTTTGGCTCACGTCATGATCTCAAGGTTGTGAGATCAAGCCACTCATTGCATCGGGCTTTCCATTAGGCGGGGAGCCTGCTTAAGATTCTCTCTCTCTTTCCTCTCCCTCATTCTCTCCCCCTGACCCACTGATGTGCTCTCTCTCTCTCTCTCTCAACTAAATAAATAAATCTTAAAAAAAAAAAAAAAAGAAAAAGAAATGAAGGAGAAATAAAGACTTTCCCAGACACCACTTAACTACAGTATAAAGATTAAAGGAAAACAGTATTAAAAATAACTACAGCGAGGGACGCCTGGGTGGCTCAGTTGGTTAAGCGGCTGCTTTCAGCTCAGGTCATGATCCCGGGGTCCTGGGATCGAGTCCTGCATTGGGCTCCTTGCTCAGCAGGGAGCCTGTTTCTCCCTCTGCCTCTGCCTGTCACTCTGACTACTTGTGCTTTCTCTCTCTCTGACAAAAAAAACAAAAAACAAAACTACAGCTACCATAGCTTGTTAATAAATTCACAGTATAAGAAGTAAGTTCTAACTTCAAAAACATAAAAGTGGCGGAGTAGAAAGGTAAAGTTTTAGTATGAGATTGAGGTCAAGTTGCCATCGGCATAAAATGAACTGTTATATCTAAGTTTTATGTAAATCTCATAGTAACCAAAAAGTAAAAATCTACAATACATTCACAAAAGATAAAGACAAGGGAATTAGAGCACACTATCATGGAAAATCAGTAATTCACAAAGATAGGCAGCAAAAGAGAAAAAAAAGGAACAATGGAACTATAAAATAGCCAGAAAGCAATTAATAAGATGGAATTAGTAAGTATTTACATAACAATTATTACCATAAATGTAAATGGATTGAATTCACCAATCAAAAGGCAAAGGTTGGCTAGATTAAAAAAAAAAAAACAACAGTATCATATGCTGCCTACAAGAGACTCATGTCAGCTTTCAGGACACACATAGGTTCAAAGTCAAGGGATGGAAAAAGATACTCCATGCAAGTGGAAACCAAAAGAAAGCAGAAATAGCTGTATTTATATCAGACAAGCTAGACTTTAAGCCAAAAATGGTAACAAGAGACAAATAAGGTCATTTTATAATGATAAAGGGGCCAACTCATCAAGAAGATATCATAATTGTAAATATATGCACCCAATGTCAGAACACATAAATATATTAAGCAAATACTAACAGATGTGAAAGGAGAAAAAGAAAACAATACGATAGTAATAAGAGACTTCAATACTCCACTTTTAGCAATGTATAGATCATCCAGACAAAAATGGACATGAACCACACGTTAGACCAAATGAACCTAACAGACATACATAAATATCATTCCATCCAACACCAACAGAATACCTATTCTTCTTCAGTGCACATGGAATATTCTCCAGAAGAAATTATATGATAAGCCTCAAAACAAATCTTAGCAAATTTAAGATGTAAATCATATCAAGCGTCATTTCCAACTACAGTGGAATGAAACTAGAAATCAGTAAGAGCAAAGCTAGAAAATTTAGAAACACACAGAAACTAAACAACACACTCCTGAACAACCAACAGGTCAAAGAAGAAATTAGAAAGTAAATCAAAATATCTTGAAACAAATGAAAATGGAAATAGAACACACAAAAAACTATGGAATGCTGCAAAAGCAGTTCTTAGAGGGAAGTTTATAGTGATAAATGCCTATAATAAGAAAAACAAAGATCCCAAATAAACGAAACTTTATACTTCAAGAGAATAGAAATAAAAAACAAGCCCAAAGTTAGAAGAAAGTAAATAACAAAGATCAAAGCAGAAATAAATGAAATAAAGATTGGGAAAACACTAGAAAAGATCAACTAAAAACTGCTTTTTGAAAATAAAAAAACAAAATTGACAACTGATACCACAGAAATACACAGGATCATGGAGGACTACTATGAAAAATTATATGCCCACAAATGGGATAACCTAGAAGAAATGGATACATTCCTAGAAATAGTCAACCTACCAAGACTGAATCATGAAGAAATAGAACATCCAAACAGACCAAGATGAGTAAGGAGGATGAATCAGTAATCAAAAACCTACCACCAGAGAAAATCCCAAGACCAGATGACTTCACTGGTGAATTCTACCAAACGCTTAAAGAAGAATTAATGCCAACTCTCCCCCAAAACTTTGAAAAAAACTGAAGCAGAGGGAGCACTCCCAACTTCATTTTATGAGGTCAGCATTACTCTTACACTAAGACCAAAAAAGGACCCTGTAAGAACAGAAAATTACAGGTCAATAAACCTAATGAACACAGATGCAGAAATCCTCAACAAAATACTAGGAAACTAAATTCCACTGCACTTTAAAAGGATCATATACTATAATCAAGCTTTTGCATTGCAAAAGAAAGAATCAATAAAATGAAAAAGCACCCCACAGAATGAGAGAAAAGATCTGCAAACCATATATCAGATAAGGGTTTAATATCCAGAATTTATACAACTCAATAACAAAAAATAATCCAATTGAAAAATGGGCAGAGGAAATGAATAGACACTCTCCAAAGAAAACATACAAATTGTCAACAGATACATGAAAAGATGCTCAACATCACTAATCATCAGGGAAATGCACATCAAAACCACAATGAGCTATCGCCAAATAACTTAGAATGGATAGCATCAAAAAGACAAGAAATAACAAGTGTTGGTGAGAATATGGAGAAAAGAGAAACTTCATGCACTGTTGGTGAGAATGTTAACTGGTGCAATCACTATATAAACAGTACAAAGATTCCTCAAGAAATTAAAAAAACAGAACTGCCATATGACCCAGCAATCTCACTTCTGGGTCTATATGAAAAGGAAATGAAAACAGGATATTGAGAAGATACCTGCACTCCTATGTTCACTGCCGCATTATTCAAAGCAGCCAAGATATAGAAACAACTTAAGTGTCCATCCATGGATGAATGGATTTTTTAAAATGTGATTATACACACACATACATATACACATAGACACACATGAATATTATTCAGCCTACAAAAGGAAATCTGCCATTTGTGACAACATGGATGGACCTTGAGTGCATTAAGCTAAAAAAGTCAAAGAGAGGCAAATACTATATGGTGTCATTTACATGTGAAATATAAAGAAACCAAACTTATAGAAAGAGAGTAGACTGGTGGTTGAAAGTGACTGTAGGGTAGGGGAATTGGGGATATATTGGTCAAAGGATACAAATTTGCACTTCGAAGATGAGTAAATTCTGAAGAGCTCATGCACAGGATTGTGGTTATGGTTAACAATACATATTATATACTTCTAAGTTGTTAAGAGACAGATCTTAAATATTCTTACCCAAAAAAACATTATAATTACATGACATGCTGGAGGTGTTAGCTAACACTACGGTAGTAATCATATTGCAATATGTAAATGTTATCAAATCATCACATTGTACACTTTAAACTTACACAATGTTGTATGTCAATTATATCTCATTTAAAAAAGAAGAATTCTAGGGCGTCTGGGTGGCTCAGTTGGTTAAGCGACTGCCTTTGGCTCAGGTCATGATCCCGGAGTCCCGGGATTGAGTCCCGCATTGGGCTCCTAGCTCCATGGGGAGTCTACTTCTCCCTCTGACCTTCTCCCCTCTCATGTTCTCTCACTCTCTCTCGCTCAAATAAATAAATAAAATCTAAAAAAAAAAAAAAGAAGAAGAAAAATTCTAGGTCAAGTCTTTCCCCACCTCAGCTTTTGTTTCTGTTTGCTAAATATATAGAATAATCAGAATGTCTTACATTTAAAAAGAAAAAAAAGAATGTCTTACATTTCAGTAAGGCTGTCTTAAATATTTATTTTTCAGAGGTCATTCTGATGACCCTCTGTAGTAGGTAAAAACAAATATTATCATTTGTAGGTAGGTAAAACAAATATTATCATTATCATTACAAATTATTATCATTATCATTGGCTAAGAAGTAGTAAAGGTAGTAAAAGTAAAAGTAAAGAAGTAGTAAAGATACAATCACAGTTCTTTCTTGATAATGACTCCAAGACTTAAAGCCTAGAGATGAGAAAAATGCTAGCATCATAGACAAAGAAGAGATTGTTTTTAATTCCTGATATGCTGAGGTTACGGTGATAGCAGGAGTCCAATGAGATAGGCAGCTCTCATTTTCAACAGCTTGCCAGTGTGAAAAATAATTGATGCATAGTGACCTTGGCCAGAACATTGTCATATCCTTCTTCTGCAGTTTTAGGATTCTGAATTTTCCAGATCTGCCTAAGTCTTCTCTATTCCAAGCCAGTTCAACCTGAACACCCTCTAAGTAAAATCAGAATAGGCATTTTGTGTACACGACTATTTGCGGCACAATGCTGACACCTAGCGTATTGACTGATTTTCTTTCATTCTTTCTATTTTCCTTCTGTCCCTCCTTCTCTCCCTCCCTCCCTCCTTCCATCCTTCCAAGAATGGCTGTTAGGGTATAGTTTAATAATAGCAAACATTCATTGAGAACTTCCTACACGTTAAGCATTGTGCTAAGCATTTTAAAGGTATTTCTCTCCATCAACTAAGAACAATTCTTTATCATTATTCCTATTTCACCCAAAAAGGGGAAAGAGGCTGAAAGAGTTGAATCAAATTTTATTATTGTGTAAGTTAGGATTCAAATGCGGATCTGTCGGACTCTGGAACTGGAGCACTCAATCACAATTTTTAAAGGAATCAAGTAGGATTGTTTTATTGGATGGCTAAGTTAGTTTCTATGTATTCACTTGGAGTACATGTTTACACAGACTTTACTCAATACTATTTAAAACAGTTAACAGTAGAAAATAAGACAAATCTGAGGTCTGCAGCTTTGAGCCAGCCCTCCTCTTAACTTAATGTCTCTTTGTATGGCAGGATGTCAACCTTCTCATTCTCCCTCTGAGGGCAGAGAAGACTCTCACAGAGCCTTCTGGGCAGGTTCCAGTGACCTCTGAGTGTTTTAAGGACAACTCTTCTCTTGTGAGCAATATAATAGTGCCGTTTTTTGGAGGGGCGAGCCCACCTTTCTTCAAACTATCTGGTTTCTTCTTCTAGGCTGAGCGCTCCAAGAAGCCAGAGAGGGCATGTGCCTTTCTCATTTTTTGAAGGCAAAACACTTGGCACATAGGGACTACTCAATAATATGCTAAGTCCATTCACAAAAGGCTAGGACTCTGTTATTTCGTTTCTAAAGTTATTTTCTTTACACTTTTTATTTAGAATACGCATGTATTTGAGCTCAACAGCATAGCACACCTTGCTAAGACCGTGGTTGTGAGTACAATCCCCAAGTGAGCTGCTCAGGCTCTGTGAGGAAACATGGTTCCCAGGCCCTGATGGGGTCTCACTGCAGCTACTCCACTGTCTCCATCCAAGCAGAGGAAGTTTTCTTTCCCTTTCTCCTCTCCTTCCTTCACAGTTCCATTGTTCCAAATCTGATCTGAAGATGCATCCCGCTGTCTTAACCCAGCGGGAATAAAATTGTTAGAGAGAAAGTAACGAGCTCAGGGTCAGGCTTTTCAATTCGTTTGATCAAGCATAACTGGGTTGCTTCCAGGATTGCCCTTTGAACTTTCTTGGATCAGCCTGTAATTTACCTTCCCAATGAAAACTCTCTGATTAAACCTGTCTAGGACCTGTCCACATACTTTTAGACGAGTCTGCTGGACCAGTTTCTACTCCCTACGTAGAAGGCCTGGCATATAATAAATTCTCAAAGAGAGCTCAATATCAGAGGAAATGATAACACCAAATCAACTAAATATTTACTGAGCATCTCCAAGTTGGCACCTTAACACAGCACATTATCTCATTTCACAAGACTGAAAGGAAACTTACTTCCACTTTACAAATTATGAAACAGACTCAGAAATAAAGTAATTCACCCAAGGTCAGGCTCCAGATTAATATTTGACTCCAAAACTAACACTCATTACAACTATGAATCCCAAGTCCAAAGCTGAGCTTTCTTTCACACCATCTGAAGGAGAGAAGCAAGTATCTTTCCTAAGTGTCAGATCTGTACTTCATTAAAACTCTTCTCTAAACATCTACCTGAAACTGGTAGTGTTACCCTTCTAGACTCTACTCAGAAATATCCTCTATTCTGGATGCAGTGTTCTGCAACCCCTTTTCTGGGCACCTATGTAATAAATTGATCAAAATTAAAATTTATGTGACTAATCACTGTTGTTTTCTATATCCTTTGACAATCAGATTTAATTGTATCACTGACATACACTCTGTTGCAAGTAAATTCTTTTGTCTGAAAACTGATCTAATATCTGATAGAGTAACATTAATTTCATCATACTCCCCCAAACTGTATACATTTTGTTATCACTTCAGTGTAAATATTCACATGGGAAGATTTCTAAGAGTTGAGATTCCCGGGCCATCCTCATGAGAATTGTAATTCAAGGGCCCTGGTATGGAGTCTAGGAACATGGTTTTTGTTGTTGTTGTTGTTATTGTTGTTGTTCTAAAGATTTTATTTATTTGACAGAGAGACAGAGAGAGAGAGAGAACATAAGCAGTGAGAGTGGGAGAGGGAGAAGCAGGCTTCCTGCTGAGCAGGGACCCCGACATGGGGCTCCATCCCAGGACTCTGGGATCATGACCTGAGCCTAAGGCAGACGCTTAATGACTGAGCCACCAAGGCACCCCAGAACATAGAGTTTTAATAGACACTCAAGGTAATTCAGATGCAAGTTGTCCTTGAACCCCATTTTAAAAATTTCAATTTGAAATAAAAAATTCAAGTGAATGTTTGAAAAATATTCCACCCTAATAAATGGTTTTCAGCAATTATAATATGCATTATTGTAATTTCCCCAGGTTTATTCTTTGTTCATTTCTTGAATCTGTGCTTTTCTAGTTTTTATGAAATTTGGAAATTTTTCAAATATTATTCCTTCAAATACTTTTTCTGTCCCTTCCCCTCCCACTTTTTTCTGGGACTCCAATGACGCCTATGTTAAACTGCTTATTATTACCCCACAGATCAGTGATGCTATTTATTCCCTTTCCCCTGACTCTTCTATTTTTGTTTCATTCTGGATAGTCCCGTCTTTATTTAGTATGTAATCTTATGTTAATCCCAGTTAGTATGTTTTTCATTTCAAGTGCTTTATTTTTCATTTCTAAAGTTTCAGTTTGGTCTTTTTCGTGTCTCCCACTTCACTCATAGGACTGTTTTCTTATGCCTTCTTGACCACATGGGACACTGAGTTTTTAATGTCCTCATCTGCTACTTCTATCACCTCTGGCATTTCTGGGTCTCTTCTTTACTTCACCCCACAGCCCTAAGTGGTGGGTCGTATTTTTTCTGCCTTTCTGTGTACCTGATTTTTTTTTTTTTAACTAGATGCTGGACATGCTGAATCTTGCATGGTGAACACTGGATTTTTTTTTAATTCCGTAAGTGTGGTCGGATTTTATTCTGGTGATGGTTATTTGGGATCAGCTAGATTCTTTGAATCTTGCTCTTAAGATTTTTATTAAAGACAGGTACAGAGCAGAACCCTAGTCTAGGACTAATTTAATCCTTTCTGAGGATTCCTCCCATATATTATAATGTCTTTCTGCTCTTGCTGATGGAAGCACGCTACTCCTAGTCGTGTCAGCTCTGGAAACCATTATGCCTACTACTGTGCAGTCTTTCTTTTCCTGGCCTCAGATCGTTTCCTCTCAAGACCGAATGGGACCCCTCTGCAGGTCCATAGAACCCTTCCTCTGTAAAGCAAACCTGCTCTCCAGCACCTGGCTCAACAAATTCAATTGTCTTGCCTTCCCCAAACCTTGACCTGGCTTCCTTGAACTCTGATCATCTATGTGCTGTATGGGTTCCTTGCACTACAAGGAGATGTGGAAACTGCCTCCAGGCAGTAATCTGGTACAATCATATGGTTGAACTTGTTTGTTTCCCTTCACTCATGAATCCCAGTCTTACATTGTTGTCCAACCTCTGAAACTCTTTCATTTTATCCAGTTTTCCAGCTGCAGCCAAACAGGGACTTCTATAACACGTACTTATAACACTGTCATTCAAGTCAGTTTTGTACTCAGATAACACATAGGAAGAAAGAATAAAAGGAAAACCCTCTGAATCAAGAAAGAAAATTTTCTCAAGCTGATTGAGAAAGCTTGGAATTGACTATATTATTTTTCTGTCATAAGCTAACATCAGAAACCCTAGATAAAAACTGAGTTATAGAAATGATTATATTTCTGTATGACTTGTATGTATTCAGTGGAATATTATGCAGCCATGAACACACTTTGGAACAATTTTAATAAACTGGACATTTTCCCATGTTATTAAATGAAAAAAAGAAAATATACGGCAGAACTCCACTTTCTAAAAATATAAAGAAGACAGAAATGCACAAACATGTATGTGGAAAAAATATTAACAGTGACAATCTCTGGAGTATGATATGATAGGTGACTTTTTTCTATCCTTTTATTCACACGCATGCTTTTAAAAATAAGTATGTATGATTTGGTTTCTCCCTGTAATTTTTTTTTTTTTTTTTTTTTTAATTAATGGGTCAGGTACATCCAGGGTATAGATAAGGGGAACTTTAGCTTGCAGCACCAGCTAACATTTGCCAGGCTGGTGGGGAAGGAAGCAGTTTCTTACTGTCTTAGAAATCTTGCTGAAATTGATATACAGAATTGAATAGCCAGATGTTTATATTCTCAAAAAGGAAACAAGTATTGGGGGACTTGCATGGGTCACCATTTCAAAGTACCCAGTATCAGATCACACTAAACTTAGCCAAAATCTTCCAGAATAAGTCCTATTGGATAATTTTTGTGCTCAGTCCATGTCCTGGGAAAAAGCATAAAATCACTGACTCTACCAAGCTGCATTCAAGGCAAAGAACTGTGAGAAATTATAGAAGCATTAACTTCCTGTGCTCAGGAAGTCTGTATTGTAGCTAAAAAATAACACACAAAAAGAAAGTAATCAAGTGCTAAAACTGAGTGGGAAACAGGCTACAGGAATTCACAGAGAGGAACAGGACAACTGGTTGGCAAATAAACTGTGTGTTCCAGGAAAGGTAATACAGTATAGATGGAAAGTAGGGACAAAAAAGTGGTGTCATATCTTCCTGGATAGTAATGTGAGAAAATATTGAGGAAATTTATACCAGATTCAAAAAAGAACAAATTCCAAAAAGTTCAGAGGAAAACAGGTATAATCTAAAAGAGCACTGGCTTTGCAGCAAGACAGGCCTGAGATCAAATCCAACTCTGCTCCCTATACATGAGTGGCCTTGAATAAGCTTACCTGTTTTCTAACCTGGGAAAACACGTACTTTAAGATGGGATGATTATGAAAAGTAATACAAAGCACAACACTGAATAACACAAAATTGCAATTTTAGTAATGTAAAATATGGCTGATTATCAGAATTTCATATTGTTGATAAAGAACCTATAGAATCTGTCATGCAGTAGGTAATAAATGTGCTGAACCACATTGCCTTATTTCTGAACAAAATAAACTTAATTTAAATAGAAGAATTTTACCAAAGGACAATGTATTTTCTGCACAGTATTTACAGGTCTGAATTAATGTCCCAGTTCACCTACTTATTAGCTGAATGGCCTCAAACTAGTTACCTTGCTAAAGTGTAAAATGAAGATACCTATCTACTTTTTATGATTATTTTAAGGATTAAAACACTCTGGTACAAAGTAGGTTATCAGTAGATTGCAGCTAGAATTAAGATTTGTAAGAAATATCTGACACAAAGCAATGACCAGGGAATCATGAAGGTGAAACCCATTATAAACTAAAACCTGAGACAAAAGACTGGTCATGTTTTTACCCTCCTGAAACTCAGACAACTTGCCTGCAATGGGACTTACAAAGGCTAATATGCAGTTGTGCTGTACTTCTATTTACTAAAACCAGACGGCCAACTGAAGAAGACATTCCTAGACAGATCGGTTAAATAAACATAGTTGATAAAAGTAAAAAGAAAAAATACATAAAAGTAAATAAAATCTGAGAAAAATTCAGAGGTCAACAAAATAGGTTCTCATAAATATGATCACAGGAAGCAGAAAAACAAAAGGCACAGACCTTAAGTTTGAAAGAATTGGTTTATATTTGGTATACATAATGTCATATAGTTACAATAGCATATATTTAGATATATTGCTGTGTGTATTAGAGACCACATGTAATACAACACACACACACATCCATATCTATCTGTCCAGGAGTGCCAGAAACTTTTTCTCAAAAGAATGCTGCTCAAACTAAAGGGAACACCAGATTATAGAAAAAGCACTGAAAAAAAATTGAGGATGTTACAAGAAAACATCTTGCCGCTTTAGTGTGCACAGCAGTGGGTGATGAAAAGAAAAATGACACATTAGGAATCCTGGCCTTGCAATGCCATTCACCCTCTGGTATGCCTTCTGAGCCAAGATTAACAAAACAAGGAACATGCAGACAGGTGTCAATAGGGTGTCCTAGGCATCCTGAACAGCAAATGTAAAGTCACAGAAGTGCTGAAGCATAATTCTGGATGATTAGAAAAGAGAATGGAAGAGGTCAGAGGTGAGGCTAAACAAGAAAACTCTTATTTAAGAGTCTTTAAAGGAATTTAGATTTTATCTCAATGACAATGAAACAGCATTAAAGAATTTAAACAGAGAAGAAGCACAATCGAATTTTCCTTTTAGAAAACTCTGGTGCTGGTGTGAATGAAGGATTGAAGATAGGAAGAGACTTGAAGCAGGAAGATGCGTGAAAAGCCTATTACAAAAGTCTTATCTATAAAATGTGGACAATGATACCTGTCTTGCCTGTTTCACTTAGGGTACTGTCAGATGATCAAATGAGAGTATATGTGAAAGTGTTCTGAAAACATTTAACAAATGGTTATTATATATAGAAGGTGAACCAACTGTATATAAAATGTGAGAGTTGGTATTATTTCTAAAAAATCATGGAGAGCAGATGAGGTGACAAAAGACCAGAAACTGGTAAATACTACTCAATTTTTTAAAAGTAGAAAGGGGTGCATTTCTAGAAATTTAGGTCATGTTTTATCTATATATAGTATTTCTAGAGTTTCCTAAGATACTTGCAGCTCTGTATAACCAAAATTATAGCAGCAGTAATAAAAGTAGTAGTTAACTACTCCTGTGCATAGGCATGACTGTATCTGCTAACCCCTAATCTCCATCTACATTAGCAGCGGGATCTGTGGCTATACTTCTTTGCTGCTTCCCGTACCTTAAATTTCAAAATATCTTTATTTTCACTCTCAAGTTAATCTCTGCCAGAAAGGTACTCAGGAAAACTTGTGAGTAAATGGTCACCATTCAATATTTTATCAACTCAGAATGTCATGAAACATACTGTG
This sequence comes from Potos flavus, assembly GCA_028534135.1. NCBI lineage: Eukaryota > Metazoa > Chordata > Mammalia > Carnivora > Procyonidae > Potos > Potos flavus. Next base: position 21,634,533 of record CM052885.1, read on the forward strand.
CTGGGGTGCCAACAGAGGCATTACCTCACGACTGTACTACATCATCTCAGGCAGCTTTGAAAGACTGAGCTTTTCTCAAATCAAAACCATTGCAACCAGAGTTTGCAGAACCAGAACTTGTTTCACTTTTTTGAGGAGTTGGAGAGGCCTGAGAATAGAGAAAGGGGATACGGAAACAAATACTATAGTGAAGTTGGTTCTTTGGTTTTTTACAGAGTTTGATTCCAGGTTAAAAGTCACATTCTAGATGAACTCTTCAGAATTAAGTTTATAAATAAAATTTTCAATTTTTTTTAAACCTTTTTTTTTTCCTTTGATTGGGGCTGTGACATAAAAGGAGAGTAATGTCACTAAGACGACAGAACAGGAAAGCTGGGGGTACCTGGGTGGCTCAGTTGGTTAAATGCTTTGAATCCAAAGCGACGGGAAGATAGACCGCGGGGGGAGGGGCCGGCTCCTAGCAAGCCGCAGAGCAGCGGAGCACAAAATCGGAACTTTTAGAGTCTGCTCCACTGAGGGTCATCGCTACAGAGGCTAAGCGGGGGGTTTAGCCCTCACGGGGACAGTGTGGTTTCAGGACCTGTGGGGTCACAGAAAGACCGGGGGTGTCTGAGGGTGGCAGAGCTCCCTGGTATCAGAGGAGGGAAGCGGACTGCGGAGACGGAGCCGAGCAGTGGGCTATTAGCTCGGGCTTACCTTAAACCATGATCCCAGGCACAGTCAGGCCGCTGCTCTTCGGGCAGGGACCCCGCAAGGGGCAGATCTGGAGAGACCCCCTCCCTCCTCCTCTGGGAGGAGTGGCGCGGTAGCTCGCGGCAGGAATCTGCTGGGTTTGGAGACTCCAAACGGCCGTGCGCCAGAGACAGAAACGCTCGCTCACAGGCCGGGTGAGCTCGGGGTGCGGAGGGAGACCAGGGAGACAAGAGGGATTGACTGCTTTTCTCCGAGGGTGCACTGAGGAGTGGGGCCCCGAGCTCTCAGTTCCTACGGGCCAGAGACTGGGAGGCCGCCATTTTCATTCCCCTCCTCCAAAGCGGTACGGAAAGCGTTCAGTGAACAAAAGCTCCTGAGACTGAACCCAAGCAAATTGCTTGGCCTGGCCCCTGACAAGGGCGGTGCAATTTCGCCTCGGGCAAAGACATTTGCAAATCACTGCAAAAGGCCTCTCCCCCAGGAGGACAGCAAGAATATCCAGCCAAAACCAAGTTCATCGATCAATGAGAACTGCGGAACTCCAGAATTAGAAAAAGCAACGCATAGAATTCATGGCTTTTTTCCCCATGATCCTTTAGTCTTTCAGAGTTAAATTTTTTTTATTTTATTTTTTTCTTATTTTATTTTATTTTTCCTCTTTCCTATTTTAACGTTTTTTAACTAGTATCTTATCAATACGTTTTTAAAAATCTTTTCTAATTTTCACTGTTACATTCATATTTTATCTCCTCATTGTATTTAACCTTATTTTTTGTATACATATAGTTTTATTTTTTCTTTAAAATTTTGGGATACAATTTCTTCTAATAGATCAAAATATACCCTTAATCTAGTACAGGGCTTGGTTCTAGTCTCCAGCCTGATCACATTCTTTCTTTTTTTTTTTCTTTTTTCAACCAACCTCTTATCAATCCCTTTTTTAGAATCTTTTTTAATTTTCATCTTTACACTCATATTCTATCCCTTCATAGTGTTTACCCTTATTTTTGTATATTTATAAGTTTTCTTTCTTTAAAATTTTGGGAGGTAGTTTCTTCTAACAGACCAAAAAACACCCAAAATCATGTGTGGGGATCTGTTCAAATCACAAGTCTAATATATATATATATATTTTTTTTTTTTC
>CM052885.1:21636869-21746174 GCA_028534135.1 Potos flavus
ACAGATGTTGGCGAGGATGCAGAGAAAGGGGAACCCTCCTACACTGTTGGTGGGAATGCAATCTGGTGCAGCCACTCTGGAAAACAGTATGGAGGTTCCTCAAAAGGTTGAAAATAGAGCTACCCTATGACCCAGCAATAGCACTACTGGGTATTTACCCTAAAGATACAAATGTAGTGATCCGAAGAGGCACGTGCACTCAAATGTTTATAGCAGCAATGTCCACAATAGCCAAACTATGGAAAGAATCTAGATGTCCATCAACAGATGAATGGATAAAGAAGATGTGGTATATGTATATGTATATGTGTATATATATATATATATATACACACACACACAATGGAATACTATGCAGCCATCAAGAGAAATGAAATCTTGCCATTTGCAATGACGTGGACCGACCTAGAGGGTATTATGCTAAGCAAAATAAGTCAATCAGAGAAAGACAATTATCATATGATCTCTCTGATATGAAGAATTTGAGAGGCAGGGCGATGGGTCATGGGGGGTGGGGGAGGGAAATGAAACAAGATGGGATCAGGAAGGAGACAAACCATAAGAGACTCCTAAACTCATGAAACAAACTGAGGGTGGCTGGGGGGTAGAGGGAGTAGGGATAGGGTGGCTGGGTTAGGGACATTGGGGAGGATATGTGCTATGGTATGTGCTGTGAAATGTTTAAGCCTGATGATGCACAGACATGTACCCTGGGGCAAATAATACCTTATATGTTAGTAAAAAAAAATTAAAACAAAAAAAAGTGCCCAAGTGCTCAGCAGGTGGTCAGCCAGAAAAGGTATTGCTGCAAGGACAGCAGCTATCTGTACATATGATTCTGGTAAGTTGGTAGAAGACAAAGGTCTCTTTATTGGTAGATGTATCTTACTCATCACAGAGTATCCCAATTCTCTCTTAATGAAAGTCTGCTGTTGTATATTGCTTGAATTGTGTTGCTATATAGATTTTAAACAGTACTTTCTATGAGATTTGACCTGTATTACAGCCTACAAATTGGCTGAATGTTACAATGTTAGGTATCACTTCCTTCCTTTTTTTTTTTTTAAGATTCAAACCTTTACTTTTTTTTTTTCTTTTAGAGAGAGAGAATCTCAAGCAGGCTCCATGCCCAACAGAGTCTGACACAGGGCTCAATCTCACAACACTGAGATCATGACCTGAGCTGAAATCAAGAGTCGGAGGCTTAACCGATTGAGCCACCCAGGCATCCCAACAATATTAAGTATCATTTTCACTTACTAGCTATATAGTAGTATACTCACAGTGTTCATTATATGCTTTTACAACAACAAACTTTTAAATGTTATATAACTTTTAAAAGAAATTAAGGGATATTGCCAAAAAAGAAAAACTTTTCAAGTATACTGCTATTTAAAAAGCACAACTAACAGTTTTTAAGTGACATTATTTCCCTAAGAATCAGAGCTGCAGATGCCTTAATTTCTACACCAGGTTAAAAAAACATCAGTTCATGAGGTGCCTGGTTGGCTCAGTCAATTTGTTGTTTGACTCTTGATCTTGGAACAGGTCTTGGTCTCTCCATGGTGAGTTCGAACCCCGCACTGGGCTCCACAGTGGGTGTGGAGACTACTTAAACAAACAAACAAACAAACATCAGTTCATTACCAAAACAGTAAAACTGAACTATTTCAATTCAAACATCTCTTTAAAATTTTATTGAAGTAAGATTTTTCCTTTTTTTTTAAGATTTTATTTATTTATTTATTTGACAGAGAGATTGAGAGAGAGCACAAGCAGGGGCAACAGCAGAGGGAGAAGGAGTAGGCTCCCTGACGAGGGGCTACATCCCAGGACCCTGGGATCATGAACTGAGCCAAAGCAGATGCTTAACCGACTGAGCCACCCAGGCGCCCCAGGGTAAGACTTTTCTATGTCAAAATCACTAACTCAGATCTCACCAAATTTCAGAGTGGTTCTAAGGGACTTAGTTGTGAACAACACACTTTAAACTTCTGCATTTTCAAGAGCTGTACTTTTACATCACTTAACAATTTTCACTGAAATGTCTGGGCGTTTCATATATATAATCTCTAAGTATTCAAATAATTTGTATTGTTACATGGCTTAAAGGCCATCCATCAAGTTAAAATCTTGACCATCCTGCTTATGGATTTAAATTTAAGATGAAGCAACAATTCTAAAACTTTTGAGGTGTATTCTTTCTTGCTTCCCCCTCCCTATGCTACATGCACACATACACCACGCAAAAGGGCTCACGGCATCACCCTTAAAAATGAATTCTATAGTCTCACCTTGAACTGAAAAAAAAAGGTCACTCATCTTTGAAACTCTTCCTGGGCAGAACCTCACCTAAACCACTACTGATGGAAGTTATTTCTCCCTTTTCTTCACCAAACTTTCCCATGACTGTGTGCCATTATGCTCCTCAGGCTACATGAGTAAAGTTTTTCCAGAGTAAAGTATCATTTATGACAGTTTAAAACCAATTATTGACTAAAATAAAAAAGGAGCTCCTCATCATCACCCATGTTCCTTCTCATATCTCAAGATAAGTCAATCCTGATCTCTCCACTATACTATTCAAACATTTTTTCTTAATTCTTCATCCAAATCTTGTTTCCTCAAATCATCATTCATGTGTACCACTTACCTCTGAATTTTTTTCTCCTCTTTCCATGTGTGGAGTCCAAAATTAAGCACAAAACTCTTACAAATGTTTATATAATTTGTGAGGACTCTGCAAAACACTGTGTTCGGATGGCCATTTTTCTTCTCACGTATATATGATGTCATATTCTGAATAGAGTGCAATAAGCAAAATTTCTATTTCCAAAAACAGTTATTTTTTTCTCTTTTTGAAAGTCCTTGATTTTCATGAATGACAGTACATCACAGATAGAGATGTCTAACCAATCATTAGTTTCTCAATAGTTTAGTAAATGCTGTTGACCAACCAATCTAGAGACCTAATTCTTTCAAAAATAATTCAGACACCTAAAAAGCAATGAGAAGCACCTCAAGATGGTAACACAAAAGGATCCTGAACTCAACTTCTTCCAGACACACACCAAATCTACGGCTATATGTGGAACAATTTCCACTGAAAAAGACCTGAAAACTAGCTGAGCAAATCTTTCACATCAGGCAAGCAGGTAGGAGAGGCAGACACATAGTATCTCACTATAAAACTCACTCCCAGCTCAGTGACTCATAATTAGGAGGGAACTCACAAACCCCGAGCTTCTCCCTGAGGAGTGAAGGGCTCGTACCCTACAATGGGTACCCCAACTGTTAAGACCTGCACCTGGGAGATGAGCCTCAAAAACATCTGACTGAAAACCAATGGGGCTCATATCCATGAGACCCACAGAGCTGTAGTGAACTGAGAAGCAGCTCTTAAAGGGTTCACACAGGGATCACTCACCCTAATGCCCAGGGCAAAAAGAGCCATCTGAAAAATGCTCAGAATTTACATGTAAGAGATCCACTCGCTAATCTTAAAGTATCAGCCAGAGGGTAGGGCCTGCTGGGATACTCTCTAGGATGGAGGCTGGTGGGTACCATCATTGTGCTCTCCCTCTGCCTGGCAAACACTGGTGGCACCATCTTTCTTTTCTTTCTCAATGGGCACCATCTTTATACTCTCTCTCTGCCAAGCTCCAGAGCACCAGAAAAACTCAGAGGGAAGCTTTTACACACATCCAGTACCCCAATTTTTGTGGCTGCCAATCAGGGAATGCCTCTTGATAACCTGGCTCTGCTGGAGAGGGGGACTTGCATTCCTGGGTCCCACAGGACTGTCACAATTGGAAAGACAATTGAAAAGTTCCTGGCAGACTACCAGCCTCAGAGCACAGCAAAGACAGGAGACATACCCAGTCTTTCTGAGGAAAAGCCCATTTGCTTGTGCTGGAGCTTTGGCCTAAGGGGCAGGCTTCAGGTTTGGCACACATCTAGAGGCCCACAGAACTGCTCTTGGGCCAGGAAATGCCATCTTTACGCTCTCCTTCTGCCTTGCTACAGCTCACCAGTATCTCTCAGAAAGGAGCTTATACACTCAGCTGGAGTCCCAATTTTTGTGACTGCAACCCCCAGATCAGCTGACTCTGGTGGCCAGCAGGGCTTATGCTTGTGGTCTAACAGAACTGTGTATTTTTGCATACTTTAAAAGCTGCTGAATGAGATGAGATTCTGGCTACCAATCAGCCTGAATCTATGTGCTGACCAAAAGACTCCCTTTGGAACACTGACAGGTAGGCACACCGTCAACTACTGGGAGCTATTAAAAATAAAATGGGCTGCTTGGACAACCACAAAGGTTAGAGAAGCAGCCAAGAGCTAGAGCAGGGCTGAATAGCAAAGCTCATCTCCCTAAACAAGCCCACTTCTTCAAGACTAGGAGAGGTGGTTATTTCACCTAATGCATAAAAACCAACACAGAGATAAAATTAGATCACTATCATACATACACAAAATTAACTCCAAATGGATTAAAAACTTGAATGTAAGACCTGAAACCATAAAACTTCTAAAAGAAAACAGGTGAGTAAGCATTTTGATGCAGCAACTTTTAGATATAACTTCAAAAGCAAAGGCAACAAAAGCAAAAATAAACAAGTAGGACTATATTAAACTAAAAAGCTTCTGCAGAGCAATGGAAATCAACAAAATGAAAAGAAAACCTACTGAATGGAAGAAAACATTGTAAATCATGTATCTGATAGGGGATTAATGTCCAAAATATATAAAGAACTCACACAACTCAATAGTAAAAGAACAAACCATCTGATTTTTAAAATAGGCAGAAGATCTGTATAGACATTTTCCAAAACCATACGGATCACAACATCACTAATCATCAGGGATATGCAAATCAAATCCACAATGAGGTATCACCTTCCACCTGTTAGAACAGCTAGTAACAAAAAGACAAATAATAGCAAGTGTTAGCAGGGATGTGGAGAAAAAAGAACCTCACGCGCTACCGTTAGGAATGTTAAGTTGGTATTGCCGCTGTGAAAACAGTATAGGCATTCCTCAAGAAATTAAAGACAGAGCGACCATAAGATCCAGCAATTCCACTTTTGGGTATTTACCTGAAGAAAATGAAAACACTAACTCAAAACAGTATATGCACCCTCATGTTCATTGCACTATTATTTACAATTGCCAAGACATGTTCATCAACAGATGAATGAATAAAGAAAATGTGGTGTCTGTGCATGTGTACACACACATACAAAAACACACACATTGGAATATTATTCAGCCATAAAAAATAAAATGAAATCCTGCATTTGTGATAATATGAATGGACCTTGAGGGCAGTATGCTAAGTGAAATAAGTCAGAGAAAGATAAATACCATATGATCTTATATACTTATAGAATCTAAAAATAATAATAAGTTCATAGATACAGAGAACAGACTGGTGGTTGCCAGAGGTGGTGGCAGTGGATGGGCAAAATGGGTGATGGTGGTGAAAAGGTACAAACTTTCAGGTATGAAATAAATAAGTCATGGTGATGTAATGTACAGGATGGTGACTATAGTTAATAATACTGTATTGCATATTTGAAAGTAGCTAAAACAGTAAGTCTTAAATTTCTCATCACACACAAAAATTTGTAACTATGTATGGTAATAGATGTTAACTAGATTTATTGTGGTGATCATTTCACAATATATACAAATATTCAATCATTATATGTTTCTACCTAAAATTAATGTTATATGTCAATTATACCTCTATTTAAAAAAAAAAAGAAAATATCAATGACATTTTTTTCTTAAATAAAGGGGGAAATAGGAAAAAAAAACTGTATCCCTTCTGATGTGATGTGATTTAAAAAAACTCAGACTGCAGTGTTGCTTTAGGCTTGCACAATTTGCTCTACTATACACAAAGGAACCCCATTCAAGAAGAAACTAAAAATCCATTTTTATTAATAGTTTTTTGGAGGGAAATAGAAACAACATATTACATACATGTTTACAAACATTTGCATAAAATGATTTTTCCTTTCCTTTGAAAAGATTTTTTATTTGGCAAAAGATTAAAACATTATTTACCATAAGCAATGAAAGCCAGTACCTTTATAAACGGTCATATCTCCTATACACTTAAAGGCTATGTAAATTGACATCGACGTTTAGAAGAATGATGAACTAAAGTAGTATGGTTGGTGGTAGGACTACTCTGTTAGGAGATGGCACTGAAGTTATGAGTGGTAATTAAGAATATGAAATACAGTAATTACATACTTAGAGGGTCTTATTCTCCAGGAGGAAGAAGAAAAGGAATAGGAAAGAGGGAGAGGGAGAAAGAGCAAGAAGGAGGCTGGTTGTGGGGAGGAGGAGAGCTGTTACCAGGGGGAGGGAGAGATCGAGCATAGGAGACCACCACTACAGAGGGAGAATGTGCCCAACATCAGGTGTCCAAGCAAACACGGCTCTGCTGTGAGGGTATTTATTCTCTCTATGCAGCTCCAGTCTCCATTAAAAACAGTTAACGGCTAAGAATGCCAGAGTATGAACAGATTACCTCTACAAGAAGCTACAGGTTTAGAGCTACCTTGAAGGAGGACATTTCTCTCAGGTAAGAGCAGTCTTTTCAGAACTTTAAAAACAGGCTTTTGTTATTTTTGCTGTTGTTGTTTCTAATATACAAAGAAAAAAATACAACAAAGAGGAAGGGACACAGATCAGTATCTTTTCTTTTATCTTAGAGGAAATGTCTTTTTAAATGTTAAGAAATAAAAAAATATAAAAATAAATAAATGTTAAGAAATAATAAGCGTTACAGAATTAAGCCAGTAGCACTAGTGAATTACCTGTGCCAATTAACCAAAAAGGGAAAGAGAAAACAGATCAATCTTGGCTTTTACTGCTTTAGTGCCCACATAGATAGAAGATAATGAAAACATACAGTATCTTTTTCTTAGGAATAACCTATTTGTTTTCAACAGAGTTTAGATTTTTAAAAACAGTCTTGACTATTCATAGTTTTTGTCCCATATTTTCCATTATAAGCCTCATTATCTTCATCGAAAGAACAAAATTTCTTCGCTGAATATGACAAAATCTGCATGCTCAAAAATCTCAGTATCTCTGTTTTACTACACAATCCATCTGTTACTTTCTTGCCGGTGTTCCTAGGCTGATCTGCAAATGAGTACAAAACTTGGTAAAGGTTTATTTTTTAAGAATATTAAATGATTTAAGCTCTGTTATAAAAGAAGGAAGTAAAGTATATCCCCTTGGTCACATTACTGTTCATCTTGGGCAGAAAAACTAAAACTCAGTGAAAATAACTCTTTTTCCAAATACCTAGATTTCCTAAAATTGTAGAGAAGAGGCCAACAATGTAGACATTAAAAAGGTGGGGGGAGGGAGGAATAATAGGGTAGAAACTAGCAACAAAAACTAAAGAATCTAACCAGCAAGCTTTCATCACCATGTAGTATTGAAATTACTATAAAATTTCTGCTAAAAAATATCATTCTAAGCCATTTTATAGTAACAGTAACTTCAGTCATACAAGTTGGGCACAGAAACCTGAAGCAATTAGGGACAGACATCTCCCCAGCTAAATTTAGCTCTTTAGAGGTCAAATTTCACACACAGAACCAAAGTTCCTTTCAAGTAATAAACTAGCAACAATTTAAATACAATACATATTTACCTACACTTCTACTACAAAAAGAAAATTTAAACCTCCATGTAAAAAATAATCATATATGAATGTGGAAATTAAAAAAACATTTGTTAATGAAAAATCTCTACACTACACTTAAAATATAAATTACAATCAAGCAATTTTGAGTCCAATGTTAACTCTATTGTAAATACTTGAGTAGAAACTGATAGCCTTTAGATATTCAATCTAAACTCTATCCAAAATGCCAGACCTAAATTTCAGCTTGCTTTAGTACTAATAATTGGTTTAACTTTTCCCATTCAAAATGTAAACATTTATTTAAAAATTATTTTTAAGAGATAATAAATGTGAGGACTTTTAAAACAGCCAAAAAAAGAAAAAAAATGCAAACCAGGTACTATAAAGTACAATATTTTCCCAACATACAAACAATTCTGAGAACAAAAATTACAAAATTACCTGTGACAATCATGGAGATCTGATTTTAAATAGAAATTTTTTAAATTTTTAACTGTTAAAACTGCATCATTGTTTTATCTAAGTTAATTTTCTCTGACAACTACACCAACCAGAACTTTCAGGAAAAGACTTATCCTTCAAGATTCATCAAATTAACAAACATCCAGAAATACAACATTCTCAAATACAAGTACTTCACATCAATGGAAGGCGGGGAGCACTTTAAATACCTTAAAAAGGCCAGGTTCTATTTAAATAATTGATATTAGAAGTATTGTATATCTGGCCTAGTGGTGATAGGAAATATGTAAACTTTTGAAAAGAGACATTTTTTGAAGTTTGTTTTATTTACATCAAGTTATCATGAGATTGTTCACATTTAACACAAGAAGTCAGCTTCCAGTAAAGACTTTATAAAAAGATTTTCCCCACTTTTAATCACTTCAACATTAGTGTTCAGGAAATGAGCCAGCTTTCTTACACATTTTAAAAATCATCTCTGCTTCTTTCTTACACCAGATTTCAATCTATCATGTTGAGATATTTGAAATGCCAAAAGCCTTGTCTGGATTTAGTAATAAATTAGATAGTTGTGTGGATGTACCACATCTAAAAAGTATTAAGATTAATTTTTTGAAGTAACAAAACTTATATTTACAAATAAATACTTACTTTAACAGACTCTAAGCTTATTCCAATATGCCACTATGGAGATTTTGGAAAAGAGAGTTTCCACTTTAGAGCAGTTTAATGTATCCCAGGAGAAAGGCCGACTTATTCTTTTATAACTAACATTTTTCCCCCTAAACCACATTATCCAGTCTAATCATCCAGGTGAATTTTGACAATGTCTAAAAGACAAATATAACCTCAAAGGTCAAGAAATGTCCTGTCATGTACTCAAAAACAGCAGAATCTGAAGGCACCACAAGGCAATTACATTGAGGGAAAACACTATGTATACACACTCTGCTATTTCTGCTTAAAAAAATACAGAGATGTTTTAAGATGTTATTTTATAATCAGAATACCTAATTAAAATATATTCCTCAAGTGTTTTGTTTTTCCTGTAGGAAAATATTTGTTCATGCTAATCTTAGGATAGCCCTATAAACAGAACTACAAAGCTGCTTAAATCCACCTCTGTTCCATTTCACAAACCACGTCAATAGAGCGTATATTTCAGACACACAAATCACAATTTTTACATGAGAAAAGAAAGAAGACTGATAATTAACATGTGTCTAAAATGAATGTTTCCCACACTATTTTTTAAAAAACAGTATTCCTAATTCAAAAAAAGATATCTAAGAATTATAAAAGATAAACTTATTATGTACTAAATTTAATGTAGAGTTTATTCAAATTATAAACTCCATATTCCTTAATCCTTAATAAGATCACAAAAAAGTTTTTATTTATTTTTTTTAATTAAGTAAGCTCAATGCCCAACATGGGGCTTGAACTCACAACCCCGAGATCAAGAAGAGTCAGATGCTCTACCGGCTGAGCCAGCCAAGTGCCCCTCAAGTTTTGATTTAACAAAAATCATAGAAAAATCTTTGGGGAAATTATCTGTACAACCAGTGTTAGTCAAGGCTAATCCTGGTCCTCGATTATGAATAAGCAGGTCCTCGTAAGAAATGAGAAAGTAGAATCCAAGTAGAAAATAATCCATAATTTTGGCTGAACCAAATTCCATTTAATTTCTACCAAAACAGATAACCAACTGTGACTTCTTAAGTCATTTGGATAATCAGCCTATATTTTTTTAGAAAAACAAATAGATCCAATAGAAGTAGTTCCACCTAAGATACTTAGCTTGCATTTCTACCTAAAATTTTTTACTTTGAATCTTTCCTTTCCTATGAAATGAAGCTAAGGAAATTAAATTGAACATGGATGTAATTATGAAACAAGCTAAAACAGAATACTAAAATATCTGTTTTAGATCTCGTTCAAAATAAAATAATCATCTTTTTAAACGAAATCTTTCACATCTAACAGAAATACTGGTAATGACTTATTTCCAAAGTCAAAAGTATTTTAGGTGGTCCCTGTAAGAGACTCTGAGACAGGATTCTAAGACAAGAAGCTCATTTGGGAGGTAATCCCAGGGAACACTGATAAAGGAATGTTAGTGAGACAGTGAAGAGGAGGAAGAAAATAAAGCATACATATTTAACAGTTTCCTGCTGTGGGCAATGAAGTCCCGTCCCACTGGAAACTCTAGGAGACAATGTGAAACATGCCTCAGAGTATCACCAGAAGGGCAAGGAAGCTAGAGTAATTATCCTCCAACTCCCATCCATCACTGGCTGAGGGCTGCTCCCCGGGCATTATCTTCCTAGCACTTCCCATCTGCCCTGTGTGTAGGTGAGAAAATCCACGGCAGAGTCACAGGTGCTTGCAGGACACTTAATGCATGGACTGGAAGGGTGAGAGCCAAGTGTCTGCTGCAAAGACTCACTATCAGTAACTCACATACCAAATAATATCTTAAATTTCATTTTTGTCAATGTTTCTTACAAAGCAGCAGTGCATTTTATATAAGCAACAGAACAGAATTTTTAGGCCTTCCAAGAAAAGAAAATAGACATCTTCAGAATTATTTAAAGTATGGACTACTTTAATCCACCAAAAGAAGTCTATTTTTACCTAAATTAATCAAAGCAGACAGGTACATGAATGATTCCCATTTTTACTGCAGTTGCAAAATCCCATCACTATTTGAATTCAACATACCTCAAACAGCCAGCACCAAAAACAAAACAGAGTAATAATATGGTATAGCATCTGTAACAGACTGAAAATTAGAGAAGCTGAATTTTTGTCCTCGCTTTGATACTAACTAGCCATACAAACTTATGTGAAGTCATATTATTTGTATGGGCCTGCCTCAGGTTCTCTACCAATAAAAATAAGGCAATAATGTCTGGCCTACTTATTGTTGAGATTAAGAGGAAACAAAAAAGTTGTGAAACTTTTTAAAAATTAAAAGTACAATATATTAAATAAAGTATCTTATTATCGTCATAAAAAAATCAAAGGTGGAAAGGAGTTATATTATTCAATTCTAACTCATGTTAATAAAGAAACTGCTCTAGGAAAGAAGAGTGACATGTTCCAGGAAATCAGTGGCAACTCACCAGCAAATCTGAAAATGAATTCCAATGAAAAAGAGTTCACAGTATCTTTCTACTTGAGAGTTAGCTGAACATGTCATTGAGCAAGCAGCAGCTAAAGCAGATTTTAATTAATTGTTTTCAAAACTTTATACCATTTTTAAATGCCAGTAAACATCAAAAGATACTGCAAAATATGAGCTAAGAACCATGGGCCAGTGGTTTCAAATTTACCAGATCACTTACACTACCATTCATTTCATTTGGCACTACAAAGAGCCTAGGAATATTAAATTCTACCATCTTTTTTTTTTTTAATTTTATTTATTTATTTGTCAGAGAGAGAGAGAGAGCACAAACAGGCAGAGTGGCAGGCAGAGGCAGAGGGAGAAGCAGGCTCCCTGCCGAGCAAGTAGCCTGATGTGGGACTCGATCCCAGGAACCTGGGAGCATGACCTGAGCTGAAAGCAGCTGCTTTACCAACTGAGCCACCCAGGCATCCCTAAATTCTACCATCTTTTAAAATTAGTAAGGAAGCTGGTTTCCACAATTAAAAACTGAAAATGGAAAAAGCCAATTAAAAAAGTGTTTCCAATTAAAAGGTTTATGCTTTCCTGTCCTTCAGAAAACACTTTATATGAAGATTGCCTTTTGTTCTCCTTGCTTTAAAATTCATCAAAATTGAACAAATACAGCTGAAAGTCTACTATGTTAGATTTGAATGGACAAATTTTAAACGGAAAGAAAATTTCTTAGAAAAAATTTCCATTTATAAATTGTTAAGCTAAAAATACTTTTATTAAAACCTAGTTCAACAGTCTAAGCATTTAATTTAAAAACTCACCAAACTCTGTCATTCATATGTCATTCATTTATTATTCTAGTTTTTTTAGTTTTCATCCTATTTTAGTACTTTTTACTTAAATGTAGATAACATCATGTTCAGTAAATAATTCAAAGAATATTGTGGTCAGAGAAATTAAAATATTTTCCAAAAGCTGCACTGGCAGATTTAAAGACCAGAACTCAGGTCTTTCTCACAGCCAAATATACTTGGCCTTCAATAGATTAATAATGGTATTTATTTATTTAATTTATTTATTTATATTCGTCAGAGAGAGAGAGAGCACAAGCAGGCAGAGTGGCAGGCAGAGGCAGAGGGAGAAGCAGGCTCCCCGCCGAACAAGGAGCCCGATGTGGGACTCGATCCCAGGACCCTGGGATCATGACCTGAGCTGAAGGCAGCCGCTTAACCAACTGAGCCACCCAGGCATCCCTTAATAATGGGATTTATATGCTCTTTGGTTTCATTATTAGGATGACAGGAAAGAAATAGGACTACAACTAGTAAAGTTACAACCTCGCTATACACTATGAAATATGCATTTGAACATAACTTACAATTTATAATGAAAAACCAATTGTATTATATTATGGCTTTCAAAATCAGAAGAACTGGCTTTTAAAGTTTTTTCTATTATTTTATAGTAGGAAGTCCAAAACCTTATACTAGAATTAAACACACACACATACACAATTAATGTGGTACATCTTGGGCACAAGCCATTCTGAAATCCCAGAGAACCTCTGAATAAATGACAAATCTAAAACTCTAAAATTATTCACATAGTACCCCAAGGAACAGCATGTATCAATAAACTCATGATAGGCAAATAAATTCCATCCACAACAGTGACTTTGAAAAGGCAGAAGTCCCAGTTACCGGCATTACTTGAGGGTACGTTTACCAAATGGATAGCATAGTCAGTGATCATAGTGTGACACTCCACTCAGTTGTATTTACGGGGTAAAAGAGAAAGAAGGCAGAATTTATCTGCCAGCTCCTCTTGGTTCCCTTCCTAACATTCTGACATTCACAGGTAAAAAGAGGAAGCTCCTTTAATACCCTTTTCTGCTACAGATATGGCTCTGTTTTAATGTTCAAGAAGCACCTGTTTAAGAAAGTAAAGTCACTGATTTGAAGACCAACTTAAATTTATTTTAGTAAATAGAAACTTCTAGCTTGTATTTAAATGTTTTAGCTAAAACAAAAGTATATTGTTATTCTAAAGGTCCACTGTTCCACCACTAACAAGTAACAATCATCAATTTATAATCTATGTTGAAAGTTAGTGTTAAATGATCAAAATCGATTTTTATTTAAAAACTCTTGCCCTTAATAGTTTTATACACATGAAATAAATTCCATTTTATTTGTACTAATTCCATTAGCTTTTTCAGCTTGGTATTCCATAATTTTAGATCTACACCAATAATATTCCCAGGTGATGTCGAGGCTGATAGCATAGGATACTACTCTGAAAACCACTGATCTAACTTTTGAGTACTTCCAATGTTTTTTGAGGACAGAGCTTATCTGCATTTAGAAATTCTCATACAAAACATTAAATGTGGAACCAGAAACTTCCATTTCTTAATTTTTCCATCTAAAACAACACAGAACAATTCTATTCCTTCCTGTACACAGTAGTCACCCAAATATTTGAAAAAAAAAAACCAAAAAACAAAACAAAACTCCCTCCTTTTAAATGTATCTTCTCCAAAATGAATATTATCCATTTCTTTGATTGCCTCCTACCCTCGATAGCACTCAGGTCTTTCATCATCCAGATGCCTCTCTATGAACACTATAGTTCATAATGTGCCTCTTAACAGATGGCCCTTAGAATTTAACACAATAATATTAAAGTTGTAGCCCAAATGTCAGAGTGCATGCCTGCCAATCAGTAGTAGTTCCCTAACCACATTACGTCTTTCAGCAACCATACCATAGCACTTCCCAAATGCCAATCTATTGACTAATACTACTGTTTGATGAAGTCTTCATTGATCCAGAGTAAATGAGAACAGAAGAGTATAGTAATTTTTCCATCAACTTAAAGTTGTTCAAGTTAAATAACTCTTTTATTCTCAGTTTATGTCCTTCCTAAATATTGGGGGTTGGGCTAGGGGGCTAAATATTAAGGGACAGTGATGGAAGATGGTAGTTATTTTTCCAAAGTCTTTACATGGCAAAAGAGAGTCTCGCATGTCACAGACTCTCTTAAATTACTGATTTATGTCCTAGAATACTCAAGGACGAAGGTCCATCTCATCCATCCTCTAGTAACATGTAGGTAGCCAAGTGCTTAGAATAATTTCTATAATTTGCAACAACTAATCACAACCTCACCACTCTTTTGATTAATTTACAATAGCAAAGCAAACCTCCCAGTGGGATTCAGCAATTAAAAGGGCTTCAAAGTGCTTTAAACACTAGATCCTAAGACTTTCTATTTTTCTTTACAATCTTCCCATTTCCCTTTATAATTCTAAATAACACTCAAACTCAGCCAAGTAGACTACATCAAATTAAGAGAGGGTTAGAAAGGTAGAAACTTACAATCATTTGTTGCAGTTTAAATGGCTAGAAAATAATTTGAACTATAAGTAACCTATACCATCTAGGACAGAGGACAGCAAACCGTGGCCCATGGACCAAATCCAGCTGTCTTTTTGTGTAAACAGAGTTTGACTGAAACACAGCCACACCTATTCCTGTAGCAACTGCCTGTGGCTGCTTCTGTGCTACAATGGCAAAGGTGAATAGTTGAAACAGAGACCATACCGCCTACAAAACCCAAATTATTTAGTATCTGATCTTTCACACAAAACATTTGCCAACCTCTTATCTAGAGCAATGAATTTATTTACTACCAAAGAAAACTTTGTGACCTGCAACAATAATCAGTGACTAACTCAGGACCGACCATCCATATTGGAGTATCTAAATATGAATATCGGAATATCCAAATAGTTCTTTATCCTACTCTGTATGAAGATTTGTTGCCCACCCAAGACAAAGCATTCACTTACCTGCTCACTGAGCTAATCTTTAACATACATTTCTCAAGGACTCACTAGTAGAATAGTGAAGAATCCATGAATATACTGCTCTGTGCAATCTACGGTTAAAAAAAGAGTTGCTGCAAGTAACTCAAATGCATGTAATAAATAAGACTGTACAAAACCACATAATAATTTCCTTTACATTTTAGATTTCAAATACAAAACACTTCTAAGGCACTGAAAGTAGAAAAGCTTAAGTTCAACAATTTAGGTAATATTAACTGCATTAAATAATGCAAATTAATTTCCCTTTTGTGTTAAAAAAAACTTTCATTTTTATGTTTATAGAGTTGAAATCAAAATAAAACGTCTAATTTCATCATGTAGCTTTTTAACATTCTAGAATGTGCTTAAAAGATCACCTCCACCATTTACAGATGACAATGTCTCAATACAACATGAAATATTTATGTAAGAGAACTAATTATTGGAACAGATAGAACTAGAACTCAGTACTCAACTTTGGAACTATTTCTACTTCATGACTGAGTATGAAAGATAAGCTCATATCCTAGGAAACGGTGGAGTGATGCTGAAATAGTCTAGAGTTTTAAATGTACAGTAAAGATATTCATGGGGCATATAGCCCACTCAACCTAAGCAACCCTCTTGTGTTTTTTATTAATCAACCAACTATAAAATCACGGAAGGAAAAAAATTGATTCATGGTAAAGACACTTATCAGAATGATGAAAAAGAACCAATTATATCCTTAACAAATAATCAAAAATTAAAATAAATAATAATCAATAGTGGAGAATGGGGCAGTATGATGGATACTCACGTATTACTAATTTGGTACAAACTTTCTGAAGGGTAATTTGGCCATATTTTAAAGTGCCTAAAAAGTTCACACCATCGAAACCAATTATCCCATTCCCAGGAATATAACCTAAAGAACTAGTCTATCATAGAGTTCAAATTTTACAATTTTATGAAGATGTCCATCCCACTATTACTTATAATTGTGAAATATTAGAAACAATCTAATATCCAAAGAAAGAACTGATTCAATCATGGTGTATGTTTTCATACAATAAAATATTAGGCAGCCATTTTTTTAAAATCACATTTTCAAAGACATGGGGAAGTACTTAGGAAGTTATAAAAAGTAGGGTATACAACTATATGACCAGTATAATCTCAATTTGTTATTATGCACACACACAAACACATATACACACTCATACATATAAATAGCATAGACAAAGACTGAGAGGAAATACAAAAAATATTAACAGTGTTATCTCTAGAGAGTGAAATTGCAGATTTTTTTCTCTTCTTTATCCTTTTCAGTATTTTCTAAATTTTCTGTAATAATCGTGTATCAGTTTTATACTCATAAAATAATAAAAATTCACTCTGTAGTCAATTTTGAAATTTTTATAGTCTATATAATAAATAAGGAATAAATATTTATAGTACTCAAAAGTATACCTAAGTGATGGGAAATAAATCATTAATATGTAAGAGTAAAATTTCCACACATGTATAGGTGGATAATTTTGAATCCAAACGATAACATTTTTTCTCAATTCTTGAGTATAGAAAGTTGATATTTAGTAAATAAGAAATGCAAATCTTTAAATAAAATTGGTGCAAGGCATCTAAAAATTGTGCTATTCCAGCATAACACTGAAGAATACAAATGTTCTCCAATGTAATGTAGATACCCAGTATTAGAATGAAATAGGTATAATCTAGGACATGCATGGTGGCCAATAATTAACTAATCAAATTATATATATATTTCCCCCCCAAAGCGACTAGAAATGATCTATGCTAAAAAAAAAGAAATACAACACCATACCATTATTTTAGTTGGAAGAGCCGCACCAAAAATCATGACAAAAAATTTGTACAACTGTAAGAAAATCCAGTGGTTTTTTTGTTTTTGTTTTTGTTACTGTTAATGATTTCTTGCTAAAAATTCAAGTAAGAGAGTCAAATTGTTTAAAGCTCTAAAAAAGCACAGCAGTAGTATACGGTCTGCAATGATTTGAAAATCACTAAGAACACTCTTCAATATTTCCTCATTTGCAGACTACTGCCTATCAAACACAATCTTTGAAGGAAAGGACTACATCTGTTCTTTTACCAATCTTGAATTTATATTCTATTATAATATAGTAATGACACAAAGTGATGTCACACACAAAAAGCCAAACTGTATGTAATTTTAAAAGCTAACTTTTAAAATATGATTCTAGTATCTGTGATAAAAAAATCACATAAATATGTAAAATATAAAATACATCTTAACATATTTTTTACATGAGCTGAAGTTTACCACTTTTAACATAGTAATTCTGAGATAGAATTAATAAAAAAACAATTTTCATAGGTACCACAGAGCAATAAGTTTAAATCAGACTATTTTGAGTTGTGTAGCCCTTTATTAGCAACTAAAATAGAAGGTATCTGTTGTACAACACGGGTAGTAATTGACTATAACTGGAGATTTATTATATTCTAATACAGATCATTTATAAATGCAATTTCTTTATTAAAAAGCTTCCACCCTTTTTTTTGTTTGTTTGTGTACAATTTGCAAAACTATTCTGAAAGCGGAATATATGTGCACAGGTCTGCAAAGAGTGCAAATTTAGGATATGGTAAATGCTTTACAAGTTACTTTCAAAAAACTGTCTGCCACAACTGGGCCTTTACATTGCCATCTTTTTTGATCAAAATATTTTGATGCCAGCCTTCCTTCCACTGCCCTAAACTATAAAGCATTTTTTAATGAGTTGAAATTAAGGAAGGACTACACCTACTAGAAAAGAAGAGAAGAAAGTTCTATTAGTTTGAGGTTTCAGAATCCCCCCAAACCAGGACCAGTATCTTGGTAAGGGCTAGGCTGGGACCCCGGACAGAGAATGAGTATGTGCAGGTGGCATCCCTGAGGATTCAGAGCTTCAGTGGACCGTGAGTGCTCCCGCTGCATAACTCACTGAACTGTCTTGCCAGTTTCTACACTGGCTTGACTGGGCATAATTCAAAAAGGAAAAGCTCATATTCATTCCATTCTTCTGGAGCTCTGTGATAGCCTAGGGGGAAAAAAAAATTGGTTACGACAGACCTCATATAAAAAGTAAATATTCTTTGTGTTGGTGTCTTAACTTTGTCTGCTTCACAGCTGAAGCCTAGATTTTTTACTCTTCTCTTGATTTGTTTCTTGAGGTTCTTATTGCATCATATTAAACAGGAAAAAGAGAATTCCTTACTTCATTCTCTCAAAGAATTTCCCCTAATCTGACTTCTTGATAAATATCAGCCATCTCCCACCCTACCCTTGTTATATTTAATAAAGCCACTTCAAGAAACATATACCTTTCTCTCTTTTCTCTAAACCAAATCATAGCCACTTCTGTCATGAAATCCTCGTCTTTTCTTTGTCTAACTTTGACTAAAGCTGAAATACATATAAATTAATTTCCAGATCTAAGGGGTAAACCACGATTTTTACTTTAATTGTAGATTGGTTCATCATTTATTTTATTAAAATTTTATTTGATCCAATTCAGACTTTAGGAAATTAGTGTAGCTTACCTAGTTTAAATTTCAAGAATTAGTTTAAGCACTTAACAGGCTTTTCTTCCAGTCAATACTGCTTAAGAGAAAATCATTCCTAAAAATCCACAATGTACTATCTTTCAAATTACACTGAACTAACACTGTAGGGTAGGTTCCTACCCTGCACTATTCTAGACTAACATTACCTTCTCCATCATTTCCCTGCTTCCCCAAAAAATGAATGTATTATTGCTTCCTCCTCCCATTCCTGAATATACATACACTTTCTTCTCTATTAAAAAGTCTCACATTTTCTTTTAGAAAAGCCATACTGTTTTATTTATTAGAGGAAAAATAAATATTATTATCTCTTTCAAAAATCCAGCTACCCAAAACTTCTGCCTCTTACTATTATTTACATGAAATATTGTTTTTGTTGTAAAGAGAAAAATATATACACGCCATCTGTCTCGTGTTACTAAATTATGAATATCTGAAGTTCAAGAACAGAATTTTCCATTTATTTTTAATAGAGTCTAGAACATTAAATAAAAGCAAAAAATTAATGAGGTTACTTATTACCAAGGGTTACTTTGATTTATATTAGTAAAGAACATATTGGAATTGGCTGTGAGTCAAGAGAAAAACTAGGTTTCTATTCTAAATAATTTTTCTGTATTTAAAAGAAAGTAGTGGCCTGTCTTCCAGTAACAAATAACTTTATTCATGTAAGCAAAATAATGGAAAGCCAAATTACCAAGGAACTAGAAAGAAAAGTTACCTAAAAGCAATGTTCATTAATAAGATATCACAGATGATAACAATTAAGATATTTTGAAACATCATAGGATCAAATGTTAGAAATCAAGGCTTCCTAAGGATACTCACATTTAATAACACCCCAATGGGATGTCTTCCACATATAGTATTATGGTATTTCTTCAAGTAATTGCTAAAAGATACAGGGTCTAGTTGTTCTATAATACTCATACCCTAAAAAAAGAAGAGAAAAAGAAAATGAAAGAAAAAGAAAAAGTACACAATTTATTATTTCCTAAATACATTTTAAAACTGTTACTTAGAGCTAACCATAATTTTTCAATTAAGGAGAAGTAAAGAAAACATGTTAAATAATCCTTGTGAAATATCAAACTCATTCATCAAAAGTAATCTCATTATAGTCAGCTCTCAACAATATGTACACTTGATTAACGGAAAACTTTCAGTCCTCAGTTTAGTTTTTTCTGACCTCCTGCTATGTTTCCACACCACTATCACCAGTTACCACTTAGCTCACAACTCTTCAACATTTCACAATTTAAAATTTTTCTTCTATAAATGTATTTACAAAAGTAAATCTATTGTGAAAATTAAATTTGCTATATGGCAGTTTTTTTCGCATAACCATCATATTCCTCCTACCACTGGCATAAACAATTAAGAGTTTACCGTAACTTAGCTAATTCCATAACATACATTTAAATATCAACAGTGTGCAAGGCATTCTGAATTATCAGTACATGATAAAAAGAATATACCACTAAGAAAAAGGTTAACATATTTTTAATTAACTTAAAGCTCATAAAAGATAAATGCTTAAGCAAAATAGGCCTTGCATGAACTTTTTTAAAGAAAGTATTGGCCTGTAACAAGTAACTTTATTCATGTAAGCAAAATAATGAAAAGCCAAATTATCTTAAAGGTTTTTTATCTCTCGGGGTGCTTGGGTGGCTCAGTCAGCTGAGTGTCCAACTCTTGGTTTTGGCTCAGGTCATGATCTCAGGGTCCTGGAACTGAGCCCGCCTGCGGGCTCTGCACTCAGCAAGAAGTCTGCTTGAGACTCTCTCCCTCTGTCCCTTCCCGGCCCTCCCTCCCCACTCGTGCTCTCTCTCAAATAAGTAAATAAATCTTTGAAAAAAAATGAAGAAAGAAAGCTTTTTATCTCTTTATACTTTCAACTGGAATGCTTTATTTTTAAGATTTTAATTCAGGATCAAAAAATTTTAAGACTACTATTAAAACAATCACTATGACTTGGACATTTATTTGCACTAAATTCCATATCCTGCAAATGCATTCAAATAATGTGTTCATAATACAATAATATAGAGCAATTTTAATCAAGCAAATAAATCAATGATTCTCACTCATTCATTCACCAATTACCTTACCTTGTTTTCTTATTCAGGTAAAATGTTTTACATTTGTGTTCAACAAACTAGATTAACATATTCTGAGAGAAATGTAAATGGTGGTTTAACTAGGGAATCAACTGATATATTTTGTATGGTTTTTAAATTATATTTCAACATGTTTTAAAACAACCGCTGTGCAAAAGCACCTAGAGTAATCAGATGAACACTCATCTGAAAAATGATAGTAATCAGTAGGTGACATAAAAATACTGCAGTGGTAGCATCAAAATTTAATTTTATAAAGAACCTGTTTTCAGAGCATTCAAGTCATTCATAAACATCATCACACTTTCTTGCAAAAAGGAAAAGATAGGTATGTGCATGTAATCAACTTTCAATTGACTGCACATCAATTAGCCACTCTCAGACTTGTCCACAACGGTGTTTAATGCTAAGCTGTATTCCCCTGCAAACTAGGAGGCTTCCAAGACAACAGACTCCAGTGACATTTGGTGCAAATTCAGAGAAATATGAACAAACTTAAAAATTAAACCTAAGATAAACAATTAGTACCATAATTCTGGTTCAAAGAATATCACACAATATATTTCTAAACCAAGTAGTAATGCAGAGATGGAGTTAACAAGTCTCTTCTACACATATGGATAATCAAGATATAACTCCCTAAAAATGAAGGAATTGAGGCATAAATAAGGTTAAAAGCTTGCCTCTGAATTTCTAATCTGAGGCTCTTTCTCACTCACTAGTCTGCTTCATGCAGCATAAGAGACATACTAACAATTCTTTAAATACTCTCACAGCTATAATTGGTACACACATTTAAAAAGAACTTTTAATGTTCTTGGATGAAGTCTAGGACAGCTTACCTTAAATAGAACTCTACTCATTAATACATTATGTGACTCTGAGGTTCTGATGTACGTGTTAATGTTAAAATCTTAAAGTACATTTTGAACAAACTTATCACATTCATATGCTGACATGAAGAATTCAAAGACAGGAAAACTAATGATCAAATTTGTTGAAAACAAAGAATTTGAGAAATTTCATATAGAAAGATATAAAGTTATGAATGTAGAGAAGACACTACTAAATAAAGTGTTTGAAATTAAGATATAATGGTTAAATTATAAGGGGGAAAAGAAAAAATTGAGATGATGGAAATTAAGGGATAAAATTTAAATATTTAATTCTCTAAAGTGTGTTATGTACCTACATAGGGCAAGAATCAATTCCACTACAATCAATTCTCTGACAAAGATAGTGAACGAGTATGCAGTTTTATAAAGATGGGATACAGAGAAAAAATAAGGCTTTTCTCAAGAGTGAAATTCTCCAATTGGAAAATTCACAAAGCATATAAACAACAGCAATAATAATGAGAAAGAGGGCATTATTAAGTAATACAGAACACTGGCAAATGTACTTTTGTATATATTTATATTTTGATGCTAACAATTTTTAAATCATAGCTACCAAAATTTCAAGAAGACGAAGAAACAAAGTACTTCTCCAATATGCTTAGATAACTCTTCTATTACTTAAAATACTTGATCAGTGAATCTAAAGTCCAGATGATGAAAATCTTACCTAGGTCCTAGCCCTAGGTAATTGACAATCTGTTCACATGAACTTAAATCCAATAGGAAGCAGTGAAGATCTAAGATACAAAGCAAATATCATAAACACCAAAAGCCGATATCCATCATGATTTGGGTTTCTGAGAAATTTAAGGGCTTCAGCAAGAAATCCTCAGATTGAAAGCTAACTCCCTACCGTGAGGGGGGACAAGAGCAGAGGGAATCTACCATTATGCTGACTCTCTAAGTAACAAGTGAAAGCTTGCAATGTTAAATCCCAAATGGCAATCCTAAACTGAACAATTTTAACTGATAGAGATGCAAATTCAGGACTCTGATAAGACAACAAAGATCTTCCCTTTTAAAAAAGCTTATATATAGGGGCGTCTGGGTGGCTCAGTCGGTGAAGTGTCTGCCTTCAGCTCAGGTTATGATCTCAGGGTCCTGGGATCGAGGCTGACATGGGGCTCCCTGCTCAGCAGGGAGTCTGTTTCTCCCTCTCACTCTCCCTCTATGCTCTCTCTCTCTCTCAAATAAATAAAATCTTTTAAAAAATAAAAATAAAAAAGTTTATATATAATATTTAATTTAAATTTAATTTTAAATACTATCACCAGAAGCAATCTCCCTCTACAGTAACAAACACAAAAAAGAAACAAAATTATTTTAGAGGACTTTAAGAAATTAGAACTAGAACTATAGGTCTTTTTATTATAAACAATTAATCACATATTATCAAGTGAGTAGGCCTCATTTTTTAAAGTAAGGATATATATTTATGTTGGAGAGATGGATGTACATTTAGGTAGGCAAGGTGGGAAAAGAAAATATTCTGCTTTCAATAAGAGGCATCAGGATAAAATCTTACAGTCAAAGATATTTTATGGGGGAAAAATCACTGTAAAGATAGCAGTGCTAAGAAGCAATATACTAATAAATAGCTATCTTAAAAGAGAGTATTATAAAATCTTATACCAAAGACTACTAAAGAAACTACTGGCTTAAGGTCGAGAAAGAAGTATGAGTAGGCAAATCTGAACAATTTCACTTTCAAAAGAGTCGAAAGAAAAAACAGTAGCTGAAGTTCAAATTAAATGAAGTGACTACTAATAAATTTGGAAGGAAAATACATCATAAGGATGACTACAATGATATTTTCAGATTCTCTTTGCCAAATCATAGATAATTTGGCAATGTCCATAATGAAACATTGGTCTATATCAAAAGTGGCACAGAAAAAAAATAACATGATTATGTGATGTATGTATAAAATATATATGTATGTACTTATGTATGGTTAATGTTTCCAGTATGTAATATCAAAAGCTCACAATAATGAATGTCTTAAAATATGTTCTGCTTTGCGATTACTGAAATTACAAAGTTCTAATTACCAAAAACATGATCAGCAGCCAATACTATTATAACACTTTTAGACTCTCCTGTAACTAGTTACTTTTTCCCCACTTACAACACTTAGAAGATCCAGTTTATTTTCCTATATATTTTTCTTTACATATTTTTTTCACATAACTCAATTCCAAGATATTCAAATGCTAGAGATACAATTATTTTGTAGTAAGAGGAACAGCTATTTTTATTTTGCTTTTGGAACCTACAAACACTTTTACTTATTTTATTAACTCTATTTTTTTTATTTTTTTTTTAAAGATTTTATTTATTTATTTGACAGAGAGAGAGAGAGAGATCACAAGTAGGCGGAGGCAGGCAGAGAGAGAGGGGGAAGCAGGCTCCCTGACGAGCAGAGAGCCCGATGCGGGGCTCGATCTCAGGACCCTGAGATCATAACCTGGGCCGAAGGCAGAGGCTTTAACCCACTGAGCCACCCAGGGGCCCCTTATTAACTCTACTTAATAAGACTTTTCTGATAATAAAAAAAGAGCCAAAACTAAGTAACACACTAATTTTGAAAAGATTATACCTAAGATTTTATACTTAAATAATTTTTCATCCTATCAAACTTTCAAAATGTGTAACGATTACAATTCAGAACTGCTAACACGTTTTAACACTTTATATAGAGAACCATCCAATTATATTTGCTCTGAAAAGACTGCATATAGAAACTAAGATACTGGTTCTCAAATGAATGAAATTATTTATAACATAAAATGGCACTTTAGAAAAGGAATATACAGAAGGATATTCACCATTTGGTTATATAAATCAATTAAGAAAACACATTATATAAGAGTTTAATAGTGAGTGTACATATATAAATACACACATATATATAAACATACATACATGACTATATGTATAGACCTATTCATCTTATTATTTTAATCCACTTTCACCTCCAGAAGTGACTTACAACTTAAATTAAGAACATGCTAATAAAAGAACAGAACACTTACAAGCCAGTTAAAAATTCTATATATAAACAGAAAGGGGCCACAAAAATCCGACTCCAAGTCAAATGTCATATAAAATATTAAATTCAAACATATTAACAAGAAGCAAATACTCAATGTTCAGAAACTGTATTCCAGACTAAATAAAAATTTAAAAATTATGCCCCTAATTTTTAACATCTAAAGTGAGGCAAATCGGATGCAGAGTTAGAAGTCAATACTAAACTTACTGGTTCTGTGTACCCTTTTTGAGCAAAAATTCCTAATTTCAAAGACTTAGAAGCTACCACAAAAGGCAATAATTGTAGAATTATGAGAATCATGCCAATGGGTAATTGTTATCCTTTTTGCTCTGCCTCAAAGTGGGAAACCAAGGTCTATCTGTCTGATAAAAATATACCTCAAGAAAGATTAAGTAAAGCTAGTCCTCTTAATATAAACTATCAATATAGAATTAGAAGGCTAAAAGAATAGTTAAGTATGGATGTTTATACATAACAAATAGAACAACTAGTAAAATAATACTAAAGCGTTTAAACTGTGGTCACAGTTCTAAAGAGTTCCAAAGGATGCTATTATATTCAGTGACTTCGGAGTATTCGGTAAACTAATGTTTTGGAGAAAACATCTCTCTGTGCTAAAAGCATTAATTCACGGATTTACAAATTTTTACGTGTGCAAAATTAAATGCTGCCTAATTAAAGTTGGCAAATGATTTAAGGAGCTGAACAGAAAGCAAGAGGAGATAAATAGGAAATTTGTTCTATTCAACGGATTAGGGGCCACAACAGGACAGTGCAAATTCACCTACAAAGCGAATTTAGGAATAAAAAGATGTTGGGACTCTTTCCATACTACCAGAAGGCAAATCCCCAGGGGCACTATGGGCAAGTCTACTTTGAAAAAGTCCCATGGGTGACTGAAATTATAAAGACAAGGTTAAGAATTACTATAGGAGACAATCTCCTCTCTGCCCTGGCTCTAATTACCATCTACATGTTACTTATTTAATTCCAGACCTCTCAAACTTACTCCAGACCTCTTCCCCAGGCTTCCGACCAGTACGGTCAATTCCGTAGCAAAGCCCTTCTGAAAATACTTCTGAATGTGATCTCAAAACTACCAGCTTCTTTCCATATCCACTAATGCCACCCCAGCTGAAGTTACTATACTCTCCCCACTAAACTACTGCCCATGCCCACTGTTACTGCTCCTGGACCTGGTGTAGAATCCATTTTCTACACAACCACCAGAGTGACCTTTAAAGTAATGTAACTAGTCGTGCCTGGGTGGCTCAGTCCACTTCTCCCTTTCCCTTTGTCCCTCCCCCCCAACCCCCCCTCCCCGCTCTTGTGCTCTCTCTTGATCTCTCTCTCTCTCTCTCTCAAAAATAAATAAAATCTTTAAAAAAAAATAAATAAATAAAATAATGTAATTACATCATTTCTTTGCACTTACATACATTTCTTACCTTGGAATATAAAGCCCTACATTATCCGACCCCTGCCTATCCCTCTTGCCACGGCTGGTACCACTCTTCTTTATCTTCTTTATCTACCTACTCCTGCAACACTGGCCTTTTTTTTTTTTTCCCCTTTTCTTCACATCCAGCCTCTTTCCTAACTTAAGGACTTTGCACAGGCAGTTCCTTCTGCCCAGAATGCTCTTTCCTCTGATCTTTACTTGGTTTGGTCTTCTTATCATCTCTATCTCAGTTTAATGTTTCTCCTCAGGGCAGTCTTTCTCCAATCACTTAACCACCAATCACGTGAATCATTTACTATTTCAAAACCCTTTCAATATTTTCTGTACAGCATACATCACTTTGGGAAACTAACTTATATATATCCTTACTGTTGTTTTTTTTTCCTAACGTATCTCCTCCTGTTAGAATAAAAGTTCTGTGAGAGTAAGTGTGTTTGTTTACTGCTGTATCTCCAATGGTGCCTAGGACTATAAGTGCACTAAAAAATAATTGGCAAAATGAAAATCCCAATGCCAAATTGACATCTCCACTTGGATGTCTTAAAGGCAACAGCAAATATATCATAACCTTAGTGTGATTTATGATTTCCCTACCTCCTAAAATATCAGTCCTATCTTCTTGTGCTTTATCTAAGCGAACAGTACCAACACCCAACCAGCAGCATAAGCCAGACATTTAGCAGTTATTCTTGACACTTCCTTTCCCAGCAAGTTCAATCAATCTCCAAGTCCTATCACCAATTTGTCTCTTATATGTACTGAATACATCCATTCTGTCCCACTCTTCCACCATCACCACCCCATCCACTGTCTAAATTACCATTTGTCACCTGGATTACCAAACTGGTCTACTCATTTCTCCTCTGACCTCCCTCCAACCCACCTGCTACACTGCAGCTATATGATCTATTCAAATACAATCTGATTTTATCATTTTCCTATTTAATACCCTTTAAACAGCCTGTTCTAGGGGTGCCTGGGTGGTTCAGTTAAGCGTCTGCCTTGGGTTCCGGTCATGATCTCGGGGTCCCGGGATCAAGGATCCCAGGATCCTGGGATCAAGCCCGTGTCGGGTTCCCTGCTCCCTGCTTCTCCCTCTCCCTCTGTCCTGCTCATGCTCACACTCCCTCTCTCTCTCAAATAAATAAAAATAAAATCTTAAAAAAAATAATAAACAGGGACGCCTGGGTAGCTCAGTCAGTTAAGTGTCCGCCTTCGGCTCTGGTCATGATCCCAAAGTCCTGGGATCACTGCATTGGGCTCCTTGCTCAGCGGGATCCTGCTTCTCCCCTCTGCCTGCCACTCCCTCCCCCTGCTTGTACATGCATGTACTCTTTCTCTGACAAATAAAAAAAATAAAACCTTTAAAATAAATAAACAGCCTGTTCTAGATTCTCTAGCTTAATTTCTCACCACTAACCCCAACCCATTCATCCACTGATCCACTCAACAACTATATATATTGAGTAGCCAGTGAAAGGCTAATACAAAATGGACAAAGATCCTGATCTCATGAAGCTTACGATCTAATAGGGGAGGTTATCACCAAACAAATCAGCAAATAATAAGTCACACAGTAATTAATCCTGAGAAGAAAACTTAAGTAGGGTAAGGTCATGGAACAACTGTTTACCGTAGGTGCATAATGGAAAACTATGGGCACATTTTTGGGTTGTGCCAATAATTAAAAGATGCTAGTGGCTGGTATCCAGGCATGCTGATTGTCCTATAATACAAGATAGTCCCACACACAAATAATTGTTCTCATCCCATAACGCTTGACATATCTACATAAGTGAAAAACCTGCTTATAATTATCTAGACCCTTAACTCTATTTTATATATAAATACTAAGAAGTTTCGTATGGTTTTAATATACAGTAGATTTCCAAGGAATGGCCATATTCATATAAAGTAAGGGAAGGCTGTACTTTGTTCAGTTTACAACTTTACTAAGAATTGCTCACCATTTTGAAAAATCAAGTCACACAGCAATGCACCTTAGTAATATGAGTCACAAACATAAAATAACTGTTTAGGTTTGGATTGATAGCTGTTATAGTAATGATACAATGTGTAAGCATCTACTTCATAGTGTCTTCTAATATAGTTGGTATTTGGGCGCTTACAGTATTAAAAATATATTAGTTTATCATAAATTACTTTCCCCTTATTTCTTTCTCATTACATTAGGGTATTCACTTAATTTAATTATGTATATAGGAAGATTATATTCATTATTTCATTCACTTGAAAAGTATTTACTGAGCACCTATTAATGTTCTAATCACTATTCTCAGCACTTTGGATACACTGGAGAACAAAATAAATATCCTGACTAATAAAACTATAATAAATAAGTAGAATACTTAGTTTATTGAAAGAAAAACTGTAGCAGGGTAAGGTACATTGGGAAGGCTGAGAAGGTGGAGTGTATGATGCAAAATTAAACTGGGTAGTCGGTGTGTCTTGTTGGGAAGGTAAAGCTGAGCAAAGCCACAAAGTCAGACAGTGAAGTACAAAAAGGGCCAAAGCCCTCAGGTAGGCACATCTATATCATTCTCACAGAACAATAAGGAGAGCATGTGTCCTAAATATCTCTTACATCTCTGTATTGGAATAGCTTCCTTCTAAGTCTGTTGAATGACTGCACTGTAAGTTCCATTAAGTGAAAGGCAATGTTTTATCTTCTTAACGTCTTCAGTATTTCACACAGTACCAGACACACAGGAGACACCCGTTAACCACTTGCTACATGGAGAAAATAAATGACATAACCAGAAACGTTTTCTGAGTCAACTAAGAACTAAGCCTCAGAAAAGTAAGACCAGAACTAGAAGCCAGCAAAGAATTAAATGACTGACATGACATCATAAAGCCAAAAGAAAAGTCAGTAGATTAAGTCCAAACAAAATTCCAAAGGTAAAAGTATTAGGCCATAATTGGATCTAAGTAACAAGATAAATTTAAATATGATAAAATCTACATATAATAAACCCTTCTAAGTAACTAAATTGGCATTCATTCCATTTGGCTTTTAATAAAATATACAAGGTATAACCTACCTATAGTTTTAGATCCAGATTCCTCACTAAAACGTTTTATCTACTTTAGACTAAATAGTCTTGTACTAAAACATATGCATAAAGCTTTTCAAACAGTGGTAAAGTTGATTTCAACATATCACAGACTTAAAGTCTGACAGAGTTTAAAGACAATGTAGAGACCACTTATTTCAAGTCTCTCATCTTAGAGATGACAAATTGAGGACTAGAGAATGGAAATGATCTGTCAAAAGTCAAAGCCAATAAGTGATATATCTGCTATATTTAATATTCTGTTTATAAGTTTAAAAAAACAAAATGATTTGCATGACTTTTCAAATATGAAAACAATTACTACAACTACCATACCACTTTAAGGAAAATGACAGCAGGATCAGTGTCTGTTGTACTCCTGGGCCAGATAAGAATACAATCATATTTTTAAATTCTCTATTTAAACAACAAAATGAAACACCATTTAAGAAAACTCAAATGGCCAAAAAATATAATAATAAAATAAACTAAGAATTTGCTACGGTTGTTTCTGCTTAAAAGTAATGGCATTAGTATCCTGTCATCCCTAAACCTGAGACACTCCCCCAAATAGCATCTGAAATCTATATATTATTCTTCATCTCATTAATCAAATAAAATTAAGATAAAGGAAATTTCAACTAATAGAAAAGGGATTATTTTTATAATCAATATTCATATGATTATAAACTATATTTTGCACATTTAGTTAAATAAAGATAGGGAAAGAATTATTAGTCCACTGTATATTTCAACATATTAAGTCTTGAATCACTAATCTGAAATTAAAGAAAACACCTTAGAGCATTAAAACCCCACACCTGAAAGACTTACCATTTTATCTAGATGTTCAATGGATCTATAAATCTCCCCCTGGGATTCATCATAGTAACTGTAACGGAACCTTTGACCTTGAAACAAATATCATGTACAAAATAAAATAGGGAAAAATTAGAAGCTAAAAAGAAAGCAAGCGCTTACCAAATAATTTCAGTTCTCATGGAAGGCAAAGCACAGCTTAAGCCTCTGAGAGAATCATTCCCAAGAGCCCTTGCACATAAAAATAAAAGGCATATTTGGGAAGTAATAAAGAAATGATATTTCACCAGTGTTTTATGATGTTAAAAACTACTCCAAACTGTAGAACCTTAAAGTCACAAGCAATACAAAAGACTAAGGAAACAAAACAGCTTAAAAGTTAGAAGCATTGTTAAACATATTATATCACTCTGTAATGGAAGGTAAACCCAAAGAATATGATTCAAGGAAATCTGGTTTAAGGAAACTATCTCAATGTAACAAATCAATGAAAGCTTAGCTTTTGCTATATAAATGCAGATTTGATCTCTATTACAGAAAAAAAAATGCAGGTCAGAGATACATATGATTTTTATGACCTCAATAAAAAAATCTATCTCATTTTTGCAAAACTCTCTACTTGAAAAAAGATCAATACAAGTGCCTTAAAATAGGAGGCACAAAAGGATAAATATAACAGTCCTGCTCTGACAATAAAATCTCAGTAAAAGGACAGGCACAGAACATTCACTTTTAGCTCTTCTCCAAGAAACACAGAAGGTAAACTGGAAGAAGCTTGAAAAGAAGACAGAAAACAAAAGGCTCAGGTAATAAATTTGGCTCCCTACTATAGTCATATAAAAACCAAAAGTTAAACATAATAACTGTGGTATGTTATTCCACTGACTACATTGTATTTCAGACACATCTACACTTGTATATCTGTGATGCCTATATTTCTTAGAACTCATTACTTTTATATTTAGCTATTTTTAAAGATTCACCAAAATGCATTTTAAAGGTATGCAAGTACACCAGTCATGTATGCACACACTCTGTGTCTTGTGCTTCATTTTTAGAGCAAAGTTCACATATACATTTATTATCCTCACGAATGAGAAGATGGGTTTCTTTGACTGGATAATTATGATTTTTAAGTTCTCTGTTTATCTTACTTAAAAAAAATCATCTTATAAACGATGAGTGATGCAAAATAATAAAACTCTTTTGGTGCTCTCTTTTGGAAAAAAACATACATCACAGTTCTCTACACTCCTTTACTTGTTGATTTTGGTCATCTTTGATGGTCATCTTTCTAGAATATACTCTATTTCCTTAACTTTCACATTTTAGCTTTTCACACACATTAATATGTATGATTACTCATATAACAGTTCTTAATTTCCCTCAAGAGCTTCTATTAAATCGGTATTGCATCTTATAATTCATGATATTCTAGAATCAAGCAATAAGGTTCTGAGACAATTATCTGCTTCCTGAATGTAACAACCATTTTTGTAAACATTGAGGATTACTACATGTCGCCATTACTATGAGATCCATTACAGTCCTTGCTAAAAAAAAATTCTTAAACAGTGACAATTCATCACTCAATGCCCTTATATTAAATAACTCATCAGACATTTCTTTCAAAATTTAGAGTTAGGTATAGTTTTGTTTTTTTTTATAGAATGTACACACTCCTACCTAATAGTGAGAACTATATAATTTGACCCTATTTTTTCTATTTGCCAGATGGCTATTGGAAGGCTTAAAGTCATACCTAAAGTCTGTTGCAATAACTTCTCGATTCAGTTCATTAGTACTAAATTTCTACTTCGATTTCAAAGGTCTTTTGATAGAGTTGCCCCAAATCTTTTGTGAAATGAACAATTAAATGAATAATCTTAGACAAGAAACTTCTGACTCACTGTCAACTGTAGTAAGAGTTATATCCTTGGAAGCAATCAAGATGAATATTCTTTGAACCTGAACTACTTCAAGTTCATACTAATGCATTCTCTTTTTCTTGCTTCAGGAGATAGCTGTTAGTTTTAGCTGTCAATAATCCCTGTGACTGGGACATAACTGTCTAATCTGAAAACTGCTACTCTTCATATGCAGAGAAAAATGCATGTACTTTTTGATAACCATTTGCTACTCAAAAGTCTATTCTGCTTATTTCCTAGTTCAGAACTGCTGTTTCAAATGACTGAAGTTGGTCAAACCTGCCTTAATCACAAGTGAAAAGTACAACTGCACTTAGAAATGCTGCCTTGTTCATATGAACCATTTTCACTATAACTTTCACTTAAAAACTACTTCTGAAGTAAAAGAAAAATACATAAAATGTTTTGAATATTTTAAAATACCAAATCAACATGTGATTTAAAAAGAATGACAAAATGCACAGGAAATCAATGAGTAAATGTTTAACACTTTGCTATCTACCTCTTGCTGCTACTTAGGTATTTGTGTTTTGTAGCTGAACAATCAAGTAGAAATATTTTATGACTTCTAAATAATATATCAATTAAGTAGCTAAATCCACACTACATAAAGCTACTACACTGAAAAAGTATCTTACTTAAACAACTCAGCCTCAGAATTAATTTTTAAAAATTGTACAGGCATTTAAAAATTACTTGAGTAACTCGTTCTGGTCAATATACATACAGAAAACATCTAATTCAAAGTATATAGTTTCCATCATCCTAGCCTACATGTGGGGGTGGACATAGGAGGTGTGCGCACATGCACACACACACACACACACACACACACACACACACACACACACCACTTTAGTTACACACCTCTTGGAATTTGAATGCAAAAAATCTTTTGTATCTAATTATCAAAAAGAAGTTTACCAAGATTTTATTTAATGAGAAATAAAAGAAATGACAACACTAGCACAATACATTGTTCATAAATGCACCTTTAATCAAATATTTATTGTTGATTTAAACTATATTATGATTTCATATAACTCATGAGCAGACATTCTGTTTTAGAATACTTCTAACATCCAGTAAAGCTTATGCATCTAAACTGAGCAAACACAGGTGCCTATGTACCTGGAGAACTGGACTTGTATACTTTTATAAGTATGAATAAAGCATATCACATAGTAAGAGAAAATTACTTACCTGAAACTTATCCTTTCAGAAGGTACACTGGGAAAATGGATTCTTTGAGCCCCTGTTTCAACTCCAAGTATGAGCTTTCTAGCTTTAAGAGCCATTGACACTGCCCCTAGGGGCAGCACAAGCTTTGGAACTCCCCTAGTGAGTATGTCAGTAGTTTCTTCAGGTGCCTTCCCTCAGTTCTTTTCAAATTCAAAAGATGAGAGGAAAAATAACCCAAGAAAAAAAATCCTGTAAAGCAGAAACCTTACTCTTTGAGGGAAGGAGGGTAGCTCATTTGTGAATCCATTCCAGAGCACGCTTTCTGAGAAAAAGAAATACAGGTAAGTAATTTTCCCATCTCCAAAGGTGACTGGTGATTAATGAGTGGATTCACAGAGTGTGGAGAGTAAGCTCCAGGGATGTCTGTTTAACACACAACAATCAACTAATGAGGACAAACATAACAATGAATGGTACAAGAACCAACACTACTTTTTAAGTACCTCAAAACAAAAAGTAAAAAAAATATCAAATACCTCAACATTAAGCTATACACTGGTTTGCAGAAATAAACAACGAGCTTGGAAAGTTGATTTTAAAGCCCCCAAAAAGATTAGTGAACAAAATAGACTTTCAGACATATGTCCAGTTAAAATTGTACTGTTACACATTCACTTAATCACCTTATGTTTGTATGTTAAAGCATTTTCAATTATTTGAGTTAACCCTCACAACAACCTATGAGATAGATTATTAGGTCATTCTATACTAAGGACCTAAACTGGGGACATTCACGATTGAAATCGTGAAAAACTACAGTCCTTTCATTCTAAAGTCTTAGTTATAATGTAAAAAGAAAAAAAAAAGTATTAGCCTTCCCTCGAAAGATCAAAAACTTAAATATGTGGAATTAGTATGTATAAAATTTGAGAAGACGAATATGAAAGCTTGGATAAGATGTATTTCAGGAATTAGCTAACTTATACTCAAACCAATTGAAATTGTTTAGAAAATAGTAACACCCTAGTACCTAAGAAACTAACAACAGAAAGAAAAAAAGAGCAGACATGCATAATCTCATTATGGAAAATTAAACTAGAGGTCTGAATAAAGATATAAATTCATAAATATTCTGGGGAATACCACTTTTGATAGGTGACACATAAAAAAGAAATTATGTAAACCTAGACAAATATGTTTATATGTAAAAATCCAAAACTGCTGCATTGCGTGTAGTAAAATTTATTCGTATTTTAATAAAATAATTTATCATTAATAAATTTAATAAATAATAAATAAATAAATTTACCAAGTAAATTTACTGAAGTTAATTTGCACTTAAAACCACCATAAAAGGAAAATTAAGTAGAATGAATCGACTTTAAAAAAATCAATTTCTGTTAGATGCAGTTTCATTTAGAAACTTCTTAGAAGTTAATTAGAAATTATGTTAATGAAAGCTGTCAATGATCTAAATGTGAAAATATAAATTTCAGGGAGATTAGCAAAGTACAAATATTAACAGTATATATTATATATATGGAGAAGAGCAAAAATGAAAGTTAGGAAAACAGAATAAAAATTCTACCAATTAGGAAAACTAAAATAGGCCCAGTAAAAATTCTCTTATATGGAGCCATCTTATAGGACAAGAAACTTGGTCAGAAAAAGTATGGACATAACATTACCTAACCACAGTAAAAATCAAATACTAGCAGCAAATGTCTTTCACTTACACCACAATCCCTGGTAGTAGCAGGAAGGGTGAAATGAGGTAGATTCATGAAGTGTTACTAGGAAACATCACCCTATTGGGCTGACTAATGAATTTTCACGTGGATTAGACTAACGATAAAATAAAAGACAGGAATTGAAATGGTGAGGGTTTTTTTTCTGGTAGGGTGGGGTATTCAAATGAAGGGACAGAAAGAAAGGGCATAATAGAATCTAGGTTCCCACTCTCCCTTAGCTTTTCCCACCCAAAAAGAAAACTTGAGAATATTTTAATCTTTCTACTTTTTCTGTCTCTAATGTCTTTTTCAAGTCCACATAAAATTTAAATGGGATCTGAAAGATGAGAATCTTTAAAGTAAAGTACACTTAAAAAAAAGTCATTCTTGTAATGGACACTGGCTAACAAGTAAAATCAACCAGGCAAAACCCTTCCCATCACTGTCTCTATCACCAAATCTCTTGCCTTATTTTTAACAGAAGCCAGACATAATAGAAACAATGACTAGAAATGAAAAATGTTGTCACTGCTAGTACTCTAATATGTTATTCAACAAAACAAAATTCCACTGTAGGCATCTGAGCAATTTGTCAACTGTACCATAATCAAGTAAGTGATTTTTCTCCAAAAATCAGCTATTTAGAAATGTACGGGGTGTTGACAGCTTAACTCAATGAAACTTTTAAGATCTCTGAGTATTTGAGTACCTGAATTCTTCCTGTGAAATGATTTAGAATTCAGTGTTATCGTTACTTTGATATGGTAAAATCAATCTTTATAATATCTTTACAAAAGGAGGAGGAAGAGGAGGGGGAGGGAAGGAAGGAGGAGGAGGAGGAGGAGAAGGTGGTGGAGGAGGAGGAGGAGGAGGAGGAGGAGGAGGAGGAGGAGGAGGAGGAGGAGAACCACCATTAAGAAATATCCTCACTAGAAAAAGCTAGATTTTTGAAATGGGAGTATAACATTTGTTAATTTAGAAAAGATGACCAAGGCCACCAGAGCATGAAATTTGAAAAATAAGAAAATTTCTAAGACATTTTATTTTAACCTATAACTAGTCAATGATTCATATTACTTTAGTCAGGCATATAAAATAGAAAATGAATCTTACTTTACAAGAATGACGGTTATTATTGCTATTGTAAAGGGAAACTACCAACCTTGGAATAGTATCCATGCAACACCTTCCACTTATCCCCAGATCGTCATCAAATTTCCTAATAAGAATTAGTACAGTGCTTTCCATAAGTACAAAGTAAGCACTTAATGAGTATTGTTAGTGAGAGTGATACTAAAAAAATAAACACTTGGAAAAGTTCTATTACTTAACCACCAAATGTAAATATAAATATGTTTTAGTCTCTGGATAATTCTCATAACTAACATCTACCAACCTTTGGAAATTCTGAGTTCTTATTTGTAATTATCACCAGGAAATCCTAGCTTACAATTTAAATGCCAAATTTTTCTACAACACAGGAGATCAAAAGGCCTAGATAATTTTCCAAGAATCTAGGTAGAATATAAAACAAAATTTATCTTTCTCTCTCAATATTGTACTTAAATACAGTACTTGGACTAGGGCTTGTTTGCTTTAGAATTCATTAATGAGGCAAAAAAAAAAATGATTCAACAGAAAAGAGCAATTTTAAAGCATCTACTGATTTTTGTGTGCATTTATGCTGTGATTGCACATGGTACCCATCTTGAGGGAGAACGCAGATTCTAAAGAACAATATCAGAGGAACTAATTATTTAAACCTAAAAGTAATTTAAAGTGATTCATAAGAGCCTTAAAAGTGAAGAGGGAGGGGACACATGCTTCAAGAATTTTTAATTTCTAAAGCATATGGATATGCTTTATTACCAATGCAAATTCACAATATTAAGAAAAATACCCTTTTTCAACACTGATACTCCTTAGTTTTTAAGATCAGCTATGACTAAACATCAGAATTTCCAAGCATCTACCTAGTCTTCACATCTAAGTAATATACTTATAATTCATAAAAAATAACTTCTGCCAAAGGTAGCAAACCAACTTGCCAATAG
The DNA here is from genome assembly GCA_028534135.1 of Potos flavus. Taxonomy (NCBI): domain Eukaryota; kingdom Metazoa; phylum Chordata; class Mammalia; order Carnivora; family Procyonidae; genus Potos; species Potos flavus. The sequence goes on from CM052885.1 coordinate 21,673,928, forward strand.
AAGTGATCATTAAAGAACCCTGAGAACCCTCTTAGGGAGTTTGGCAAGGTAGCATAGCTACCTGCATACCCTAAACCAGGACTTCCCAACCTCAGCACTAGATATTTTGGGCAGGATAATTCTTTGATGAAGAGGACTGTCTTGTGTACTAGAGGATGTTTATTTAGCAGCTTCTCCAGACTCCACCAAGTAGATGCCTAAAGCATTCTCACTTCCAACCCCCATCCCATTGTAATGACCAAAAATGTCTCCAGGCATTTCCAAATGTCCCCTCATAAGATAATCAGCCCCAGATGAGAAATTAGTGCCTTAAACCAAAGTACTTATTTATAAGGGAGGACGGCTCTCTTAAAATGGTCTCAACGCCATTCACAGAGCAAGGTAAGAGAAAATACCAGCCTAACCAGGATAGATAAATATTAACGCAACTCTGGTAATCAATGCTTAAGACACATAAAAGCCAGGGCTCCCTATCTCATTGAAGATGGTTTTCTGGCCATTCTAGTACTCTATCTTAAAATTTATAGTCTTGTGCCTTATGTTTTCTCTATAATCAAAGAAATAACTGAAGGATGAACAGATATTGGCATCCTCAAGCCAATGAGAGATGTCCTAAAAGGAACAGGATTCAAAATACTCTAGAACAGCAATGGATAAAGGAGAGCAAACTGTATTCAAAGAATCAAAATACAAAATTTACTCAAAGAGGCATCCACAAATGTCTTTATCATCTATTCACTGTGAAGTTTCCTTTCTCTCTTTATTCACAATAATAACAAAAACCACTTAAGAGTCCTTATCCTTATAAACCATTACCAATGAAGGCCACAATGCTAATATCCAACATGTTACATTCTTTGGAGGGTAGCTCTAAACTGATGGCAAAAATTAAGCACCAAAGGAAAAGTAGAAAGAAAAAAACACTAATTACAGAAAAGGAAATGTGGAAAAGGACCAGCATAGCACACAGTGCTCTTTTACCTTCTAAAGAAGAACATTTGTTACATCTACGAAAAAACTAACCAGAGAATCTACCACACAACTCAACCTGGAAATAGGGTTAAAAGATCTTAACTCCCACTAATGTAAGTGACTAAGCAAGGATGCCCTCACAGTGTGAATCCAATTATACCAGTCGCCTTTGGAAATGTATCCATAATCTATCATAATCTGATCCTTTTTAAAAGACTTTTTTATTCACTTTTAAACCGTTGCAGCTAAAAGTAAAACTTTCCAAGGGAAGTGATAAGGAACTGAAAATCAGAGCTTAGAGTGAAAAGATACCATTAACCACAAGTATATATTATCTACCATGATATGTTAAAATCTAGAACTTACCCCAATGGCAGAAATCAGAAGAAACCACAAAGAGATTACTAGGATCCGCTAGATATTTACTGAAGAGTTTTCCGAATTCCTGTTCTTTTGACTCACTCAGAGCTCCAACCAGTACAGGAATAATGGTAAACTCATCCTTATGGCTTAAAGAAAACAGAAAAAAAAAAAAAAAAAGTCATTTAAGAAGTATAAGAATAAAAATAGTTTTCCAATGTGTTGGCACTAAAAGTGGAACATTTATTAAAAATGGTAAGGCTAAGATACATACTGTTGAATTTTTTAATCTATAAATGAAATGTTTAAAGAAGACCATTTAAAAATAAGAGAGGTACAGAATACTGGTAAAAGATACAGAATACTGGTAAAATATCTATTTAAATTACAGAAATGTACAATACTTCTTTAGGTAAACAAAGCTATTTTACTAGCAGGTATAATAATGTCCTCAAACATAAAAATAAGCCCATCGGATCATCACCAAGACAAGTCTTCTCAACTACCCATCAAGACTACAATCACCTGCCTAATCCTTCCACAATTTTAAGAGAGCATTAAACTCTTCCTCAATATTTTAATCCTATCCTGTTATAAATACCACCATTTCTGGCACTTTATGAACCTGCTAAGTGAGACCTACAAAACTTAATCTTGGCTCCTATAAGATACACCAACTGCACCTTATACCTACACTAATAAACAGATACAGGACAGTCTGAAGATACAACTCAAATTTCACTGGCATCTCGGGTGAACATAGAATTCAAGGAAGTAGGTATTAATTTCTAGGAGCAAGAAAAAGACACCAAACCCACCCACAATGTTTATGACATATCCACAAGTCCCTTTTTCACTCTACAGATTGACAGATTTATGGAAAAGGAACAGAACAGATTAATAAAGAATAACTGATGGGCTATAGAAACAGATGTTCATCTAAAACCTTTTAAAATTTCATTGCAGTGAAATTTTACTTACATATATTCAATACTATTTATATTCTAAATGATCCCAGATTGGAATTTTAGAGGCGTGAATCATGTTTGTCTGACTTGTTCCGAACAGGACTTAAAAAAATGTATATTGCCATTATAATAAATGCTTTTTAATGTTAATCTGACACTTAACTGATGTAGGACACAGAATTCATAAAAGGGTTTTTAAAAATACTAAGTTTAAGTTTATTCCCAAAATAAGCGTTAGCCCAGCTTCATAGAGCTACATTCAGGGCACCCCAAGCGCCTCCCCCAGAAAGACCCCCTTACCCTTGTCAATTGCGAAATAAACAGATCATACAGATCTCCAGTCCCTCTGCAATGCAGGGGCTTCTTGGGCAGAATCTGCATCTATGGAGTAAGAAAAAAAGAGGAAGCTGGCAGAGGAAGCTGCCATGGAATATCACCTTCTCTGACTCTTTTACCAGTTTGCTGAACAACTGCAGGAATGAATAGGGGCTCTTCAATAAGTTAAGAGTGATTATCATTTGAAAGGAAAGAATTTGAGCTCTAGTAAAAATTCAAGAAGATTGTTATGACTCGTTCTAACTTCAAGTACTACCTACATAAATAAATAAAGATCATCAAGGAGTATGTAAGTAATTATGACACGGTTGGGATGCAGTTACAGAAGAGTACAAAAAACAAGAAGTCAGAAGAAATAGGTTCAAGTACCATCTCCATCACATAATAAAAGTTGAGAGGGTGGGTAAATTACTAACTTAAAAAGGGATTTCCTTATCTGTAAAATGATCATAATTACAATATCTACTTTCTAAAATTGTTACGAAGTGAGAAACACTACTGGGAAAGTACTTTGTCAACAATTGGTGGCTCACTCAAAAGAAATAATACATGTCTACTATTCTACAGAGCCACCAAACCATTCACTTACCCTCAGCCCCAGCTTGCAAATCTATCTATATTGAGGTAAAAGGCTCATACTACTTATAAATCTAAGCTTTGAATGAAGATCTTTCCATCAACCTCCTTGTCATTTCTCAAAAAAAAAAAATTTCTTTTTTTACTTCTTGTTCTGTATTTCCACAAAGTGCGAATTAGAAAAAAGAGCATTTGGCTTTGAAATGTAATATTCCTAGATTTTAGAATTCAAGTTGTCAAGTTAGACTTCCCCAATGAAGGTGTACAAAATCTCCCCCTCAAAAAATAACTATAAAATTGTAAAAAAAACAAAAACAAAAAAAACAAAACCACAAAACATTTTGTGCTCTAGAAATTAACCAAAGACAAAAAACACAACAAGAATAGTTTATTCATGTAAAGTAAGTGAACTTCTTGGGAAGAACAGTAGAAGTCTGGCATCTTACCAGGAGCTACCTCCATCCCCCTGCCCCACTCCACCAATATGGTGGGGTTGGCTGTGAAAACCAGTAGCTTTACTGCTCAAGGGAGCTTTTGATTTGGAGCAGAGAGCAGAAAATTCACATCTAGCAGGAAGAGAAGCCTGTAGCTCTCGTAGCCTGAGATTACAGTACCAGTGGAGGCAAGCCACAAACCTAAGGACTACCTAGAAATTTAACAGGGAAATTGTGGAAAGGAGAGAGCCACAGAGCAACCCAATAAATTCACATATTCCAAGGAGAGGACTGATGGCCTCCACATAATTCCTTCTGACTAGAAGGCAGCAAGCACATATGTGCAGGGGAGACCCATAGGTTCCAAGCTCCTCCAAAATGCCAGCTAATTAGGAGGGTGAGAGCATGCCCAAGGGAAAGTGGAGACCTGAAAGCAACATCACACATCCCAGGCTGACTGGAAATCTGTGTGCACACTCAGGGAGACTAGAGAACACCCAATAGAAATCAAAGGAGGCAAGCTAGAAAATGGCCCAAAGTTTGAATATGCTTTCCAAACTATACCCAATCCACCAGCAAAGAATGAAAGCCTTACTGGCTCACGGTGTTCAGTCACAACCTCCAATTAATCATTAGCTAAGCACTAAGCAATGCAGACACAGAGGTAAACTCTAGAAAGCCAAATTATAAGAAATTTTAAAAAGCTGGGGAGATACATCAGTAGCCACAATTTTGGGAGAGATAAATTCTGCACCCAAGGCCAACAAAGTTACTTTAAAAAAAAAAAAGTGAACGAATGAATGAGTGAATGAAACAACTACCACCACCACTACCACCTGTAGAAAATTTTAATAAAACCAGAATCAAGTTGGTATAATACAAGTTTTTAAAAGTCCAGTTTTAAGAAAAAATTATGAGCCACAAGAACAGGAAAGTGTAAAACATTCTCAGGGGAAAAAGAAAAAAAAAGTAGCCAGTAGAAGCTGTATCCATGTGGGACCAGATTTAGCAAAAACATGAAAATAATTACTATATGTTCAAAAAAATCAAGGAAAACTATGCTTTAAAATGTTAAAACATGGCAATGATTAAATAGTAAATATCAACAAAGATATGCAAGCTATTAAAAAGAACTAAATGGAAATTTTAGAGTTAAAAAGTACAGCAAATGAAATTAAACATTTACTAGATGTTCTAAAAATATTACACAAAGAATCTGTGAAATTAAAGATAAAAATACATCATCCAACCTGTAGAGAGAAAAAAAAAGGATTGAAGAAAAATGAATAGAGCACTGGACACTTGGAAGACAACATCAAACATACTAGGATGCATACAATGGGAGTTCCAAAAAAAGGTACAGTAAAACCATAAGAAATAATAGCTGATCCAAAAAAATGAAATTCTGCCATTTGCAACAACGTGGATGGAACTAGAGGGTATTATGCTAAGCAAAATAAGTCAATCAGAGAAAGACAAGTATCACATGATCTCGCTGATATGAGGAATGTGAGAAATAAGACAGAGGATCATAGGAGAACGGAGGGAAAAATGAAACAAGACAAAACCAGAGAGGGAGACAAACCATAAGATCTCAGGAAACAAACTGAGGATTGCCGGGGAGGGGGGGGTTGGGGAGGATAGAGTGGCTGGGTGATGGACACTGGGGAAGGTATGTGCTATGGTAAATGCTGTGAATTGTGTAAGACGATGAAACACAGACCTGTACCCCTGAAACAAATAATACATTATATGTTAATTAAAAAAAAAAGAATGGCTGAAAATTTTCCAAGTTTCATGAAAAACATTAATCTACAGTTCCAAAAGACTCAACAACCCACAGTAGGATAAGCACAAAGAGATCTCCATCTAGATACACTATAATGAAACTGATGAAAACCAAAGACAAGGAGAAAACCTTAAAAGCAGCAGAAGGAAAATGACCCATTATTTACAGGATAGTGTTTTCAACAAATGGTACTGGAATAACTGAATAGCCATATTAAAAAAAGTGAACTTAGACCTTTACCTCATACCACACACAAGAATTAACTCAAATTCAGTAACAGACATAACTATAAAAGCTAAAATAATAACACTTCGGGAACAGGGGTCAGCAACAATCTTTTTAAAGAGTCTATAAAGTAAATAATAAAGTAAATATTTTAGGTTTTGGGGGCCATACAATCTCTATAACTATCAACTGTCACTGTGAAGAGAAAGCAGCCACAGATGATATGTAAATGAGTGGGTATGGATGGCTATATTCCAATAAAACATTCACAATAACAAGTTGTGGGCCAGATGCAGTCTGCAGACTATAGTTTGCTGATTCCTGTTCAAGAAGAGAAAATCTCTGTGACTCTGAACTAGACAAAGATTTTTAAAATAAGATATCAAAAGCTAAATTCACATAAGAAAAAAAAATGATAAAATGAATTCACCAAAACCTTTTGCTCTTCAACAAAGCAAAATAACCTGTATCTAGAATATGTAAAATCTCTTACAACTCAGTAAAAAGACAAATTACCAAATTTAAACTGGGGCAAAATATATGAACAGACATTTCACAAGAGAAGACATACAAATGACTAAAAACCACACTGAAAAGTTGCTCAACCTCATGAGTCACTGGGAAGATCCAAATTAACACCAAATGAGGTTACACTATACATCTATCAGAAGGGCTATAATCAAAAAGACTGACAATAACAGGTAATGGCCACAATGGGAGACACTAGAACCCTCACGCCTTGATGCTGGAATATAAAATGGTGCCATCACTTTAGAAAACAGTTTGGCAGTTTCTGAAAGTTAAAACATAGATTTGTAGGACCAGACACATCATTCCTAAGTATCAATTCAAGAGAAATGAAAACATATGTTCACATAAAGACTTGTACAAGAATCTTTATAACATTATTACCAATAGCCAAAAATGGAAGTGATCTAAATGTCCATCAACTGGTGAATGGATAAACAAAATACAGTATATTCACATAATGTAGTAACTATTTGGCAATAAAAAGGAATGAACTATTGATATATACTACAACATGGATGAACCTCAAAAACAGTATGCTAAGTGAAAAGGATAGATACAAAAGACATTTCACAGGATTCCACTTATGTGAAATTTCCAGAAAATACAATAAAGACAGAGAGCAGATAAATGGTCGCTTAAGATTCAGAGTCAGAGGGGCGCCTAGGTGGCTCAGTCGATTAAACTTCTGCCTTCAGCTTAGGTCATGATCCAGGGTCCTGGAATGGAGTCCCACATCAGGCTCCCTGCTCAGCAGGGAGTCTGCATCTCCCTCTCCATCTGCCCTTCCCCCAGCTCATGCTCACTCTCTCTCTCAAAAAAATAAAATCTTCCAAAAAAAAAAAAGATTGAGAGTCAGAGCCACAATTGCCCTCAAATGCACACAAGACTTCTTTTTTGTGTAATGGAAACATTCTCAAACTAGATTATGAGAATGATTGCACGACTCTATTACTAAGAATCACTGAGTTATACTCCTATGTGAGTGAATTTTATAGGATGTAAATCATACTTCAATAGAGCTGTTAAAAGAAAAAAAAAATCCCCTTTGCCCCTTGCAAGCTGTGCTACCTGCAGCAGGTTACCTAAAAGTACCCTAAGCCACAATCTGGTCATCAGTAAAAACAGAGTTAATAATACTTACCTTACTTACAAGGCTCTTACGAGCACTTTAGTAATGTAGAGGAAAGTTTTAGCTCTTCTTTTTCTATCCTTTACCTTAAACCATACTGCAGAAAATCAATATATCCAAAATGTGTAACAGACAAAAAAGAACTGAAATCCCAGAACCAAGAGTGGAGTACTTGCTCTAAAAACAAATAATATTACTAAATCACCAATACTCTTGAAGGTACAGAGCACTAAAAATCTACATTCTAGTATCTGAGGACCTTGACTGAGGCCACAATCAGAAAGAAAAGTAAAATTTTAAGATCTAATACAAACCCAAGATATAAGAAGTGTTAGAATAGCATTTAATTGAGTTAGAAACTTCTGGCAGGCTGCAATTGGGAAAAGAAGATTGGGAATCTTGCAGGAGAGTTAACCTAGCAGGTCTGTTGCAGCAATTTTTAGAAGGGGCTGCTTGTAAAGACTAGCCCTTGGCTTTTACAATCTTCCCTCCTTATGTTGATTAAGGCTGTTTTACCCACTTGGGGACACCGTACCAGCTTGCCTGGATTGTAAACAAAATGATAATGGCAAACACCCACTTTACTTCTGAGAGTCTAGAATTTCAGTACCTGGGGCTATTTAGGCAGGCAGAGAGTCCCTACATGTTCAGCCCCCAATCAAAATCCTGGATTTTGAATCTTAAAGCAGGCTTCCCTGGCCAGAAAAATTGCACATGTGTTACACTGGTGGAGGAAGCACATTCTATTCAACCCATCCTATGAAAGGGAGAACGCTGGAAGTCTGCACCTGGATTCCTCCAGATTCTGCCTGCATGTCCTTTTGTGTATCCTAACTGTGATAGGATAATGAATAACCACGAATAAACTGTGAGTCCTTCTAACAAATCTTCAAATGTAAAGCTGGTGGTGGAACCCCTGAAACAGGTGTTAAAGGCAAAGTGGCATAAAAGAATCATAACAGCAGAGTTTTAGGGGAGCCTTATAAAAATTAGTTTCTCATCTTTTCTTTCTGATTAAACTCACCTTCAGACCACAGAGACATGTATATAGGCTTTGTATAGAAAGATTCATTATAAGAAAGAACAAACTAAAAAGATCCAGAAAACATCAGGCAGAACCAAAGAACTGGGGAAGGAGGAAGAGAGAAGGAAAAGGGGGAGGCAAGGTAGCTGTCAATGACAACTAAGATTAAGATTTAAGTCTTAAGATTTACATTTCATCAGTTAAGTGAATCTAATCAGATCATTAAAATGAATTTCAAAGGTTATATATCTTTCTTAATTTCCATTTGAGTAAGAATACTGAGAAAAAAGGTTTATACAAAGGCAGGCATATTTCAGGTACTACTCAACCATCTGAAGCAAAATAATCTTATCATAAATTGGTTAAGCTTGCTGTCAAAATAATAAACTCCGATATTTTATTAGGAACAAGTCAACATTTCCATGCCCTATATTCTCTTAAACTTATACCTATTTCTGGCCTTACCATCTCTGATAATGGCTTACTATTAGGTCTTTCACTTCTGCATGCTCTTAAAATCATGTTACTCCCCCATGCAGAAACATTTACCGAGTTCTATAGAGACTCTAACCTTCCGAAGTCTTCCACTATCTGCTCCTATTGCTACCCATTCGCCACTACCTTAGTTCAAAGCCCCATGATTTCTTTACTAAACTATTTCTAACAATCTTTTCCAACTCTATTCCATCCTTCACTGTACCATCACACCATCAAGGAGTAATATTTGGGACACCTGGATGGCTTAGTTGGTAGAACATGCAACTATTGATCTCAGGGTCGTGAGTTCAAGCCCCACACTGGACGTGGAGCCTACTTAAAAAAAAGAAAAAAGGAGTAATATGCTTATGATTTCAAGTTCTAATCATGTCCTTCCTTTGCTAAGGAACTTTTACTAGCTCTATACCAATCACAGAATAAAATACAAATACCTTACAATGACATTCAATGACCTCTCTAAAATGGTCTCGACCTACTGTTCCAACTTCCTAATCCTGCCTCTCTTACTCTATGTTTCTACAGGTCACCTACCCAAATGCCTCCAGCTCCAGGTTGGTAATATATATGCATTAAGAGTTGGATAAGGTATAAGGTAACAGGAAGTGGTAGGACTAATAACCAACTAAAAACGTTCATATATATAAGAAAACTTTTTCTAACTATATAGGCCAAAAAACATCTACAGACATACCTCAGTTACTAAGCAAGCCTTTTCGCAACTTCCTTAAGCTAAGGTAAATAGCTTTCTGTTCTTAAGCTTTGGGTTTTCCTATTTCTACACTTTGTATTTACAGAACTCCCTTTCCCACGGAAACCTCTCCCACTTTGTGAAAATTACAGCCATCTTCAAAGTCCACTCAAATGCTATCTACGCCATGAAGCCCCATGCGTGCTCGCCTAAGTTTATCTCTGGGCTCCCACATCCCCTCTTTGGGATCCCATAAACTCTTCAATTGCACTTAATACATACATTTCTTATCTTTCTTACCAGGCTAAATGCTGAGGAAATACACAATGTTTCCTTATTTTTCTATTCCCCATCATTCCTTGCACACAGGTTAGTACAATTAAGTAGCTCTGTAACATTTGAAAAATGCATATTAACCAAAATTTTTAAAACTTGAGAGGAAATGTCTTAAACCAACTTAAAATGAACCAAATTTTTTGGGGGCGCCTGGGTGGCTCAGTGGGTTAAAATGAACCAAATTTTTTACATAAATTAACTAGTAAAAGTTAAGGGAGGAGAATTGTCATTTAGGGGCCAAAATGAGTTTTAGTACTAGCCTACGTAAGTACTCCCTATATATAAGATACGTGACTTAAAGAAACATCAAAAAAGGAGTCTTTCATGTATTCCTGAGGTGGTGGTAAAGAATTCCTTTTTCAACCCAAAATAGCAAGTATTAGAAATAAAATCAGAGCTATAAACTAGTAAAAAGTTCTTCAGAGAGAGAGAAAATGATATAGATCAGAAACTCAGATCTACTTTACGAAAGAAAGCACATTAGAGAAGAAATAAAGATAAAATAACATCTTTCGTTTATTTCATTTGCTTTTTCTTATTCTTAATTGATCCAAGAGATAACAATTTCTTCAAAAACTAGTAGTAACAATATGCTGTAATTATAGCTTATTAATGACTGCAATGTTATCAGGAACAGGAAGAACAAACTAGAAATACTGATATAAGGTCCTTCCACTATCTGTGAAGCAGGACAGTGTTATTTTAAAGTGCACTTGGATTAGTTGCAAATGCATGTTGCAAACTTTAGAGCAATCACTAAAAAAAGTTTTAAATAAAAGTACTATAATTGATATGTTGAGAGGAAAAAATGGAATCATATAAAATGCTCAATTAAAACCACAAAAAGCAGAATAACAGAAAACAAAAAAGAAATAAAGAACAAGGGCAATAAGTAGAAAGCAGTAACAAATATGAGAGATATTAACCCAACTATATCGATAATCCTTTAATAGGTGAATGGATAAACTGTGATACATCTATAAAATAGAATATTCCTCAGCAATAAAGAGAAATAAGCTATCAAGCCAAAAAAAAGCCATGGAAGAATCTTGAAAGTATATTATTAAGTTAAAGAAGCCAACCTGAAAAGGCTGCATACCATATGATTCCAATTATATGACTTTCCAGAAACTGTATGACCTATCATATACTATGGAGATAGTAAAAAGGGAGGTGGGTACCAGGGAATGGATGGGGGTAATGAAGAGGGAGAGAGGATGAATAGGAAGAGTACAGGGGATTTTTTAGGACAGTGAAATGATTCTGTATGGTACTATAATGGTAGATAACGAGGACTTCAGGCATTTGGTAAAACCCATAAACTCTGTAACACCGAAAGGGAACCCTAATTAAACTATGGACCTAGTTATTAATAATGTATCAATATTTCTTCATCAACTGTAACAAATGTACCATACTAACACAAGATGTTAAGAATAGGAAAACCTGTTCAGTTAATAATTATTAATATCATACAAAGCCATCTTAGAGTAGTGTTCTCACTCGGGGAATTCAAACATATAATCAATATGGGTAAACATAAGAATTACAAGACTGCAGCTTAACAGTCTGAGTAAACTGCATAAAATCAAGTTGCTCTTTTTTAAGAATAGTCTAAGTACTCCAAGAGTTATCAAATTCTAACCACACTGAATTTGTAAGATTGGCTAGAACCTAAAGCAATAGATGGAACATATTTAAATACACTGTACTGTACTTTCAAGTTGTCTATGTTCCAAACTATTAGCAGTAACAAAAAGTATTAAATGGCTAAGAAGATGATGATACTTTCATAGTGAACATGAACAGTTTTACAGTGCCGCATTTCTCAGTGAAACACTTTCAAAGTTACCAAAGCATCCTACTTACTCTGCGCGTTTTTCTGAACAAAAAATAGTGAAGTTGAGGGAAAGGAATTGTTTTATATCTGGACTGTGATGAATATATACAACCCTCAATTTGTCAATATTCATAGAATTCTATGCCTTAAGGAGTACATTTTATAAGTCAAGCAGAGAGAGTCAATTATATGGTTTCACTTACGTGTGGAGCATAAGGAAAAACATGGAGGACACTGGGAGAAGGAAAGGAAGGGTGAATTGGGGGAAATTGGAGGGGGAGACGAAGCATGAGAGACTGTGGACTCTGAGAAACAAACTGAGGGTTTTGGAGGGGATGGGGGTGGGGGGTTGGGTGAGCCTCGTGGTGGGTATTGAGGAGGACACGTATTGCATGGAGCACTGGGTATAGTGCATGAACAATGAATCTTGGAACACTGAAAAAATAAAATTAAATTAAAAAAAAAAGAGTACATTTTACTGCACATAAATTACCCAAAATTTTAAACTGTAAACAAACAGTAAATGGGAATGATACAGAGGGAGGAATACGTGGGAGGATGCTAAAGGTAACTTTAAAAAGAAGAAAAAGAAGTATAAAATGCTATTAATCCAGTGCTATTAATCTTCAGAGTTAACCAGTTTTGTTTTTCAAGACAGATGGTTTCTACATATCCTAACTTAACTGTCTCAATACAATTATAAGCAATGTAAAAATTATTATGCATTTCAAGAGTAAAGGTAATATATGGAAAAAAGGATCAGAATAAAGTATGTAAGATATGATCTCTTGTTTACATATTTTAATTTGCACAAATAAGTATGTGTATATATAAATCTTACACAGATAATACAAACATATATGTACATATATATGTTAGTATATACATAACAATTTTTACTATCAAATGAAACACTGGTTGAGGGTAAGTAGGGAGGCTTTAACTCTTCATTTTATACTTCTTGATCCTGTTTACATTTTCAAGCTATGTACAGTACTGTACAAGTATTTTTTTAATGACAATAGGGTTAACTAAGCAAGGAGATTATGGGTCATTTCATGTTTTCACCTTTATACTATTCATTATTTCTTTTAAAAGTTCTAATGAATATTATTTTTTGTATCTGTTTAAGAGAACACATAGAATTATAAATAATACCTTAGGTATTTAATGTAAAAATCTGTAATGACTATAGTGAAAAAAATGAAAGAAAAGTTAGAAAATTAAATGGTCAACTGATAAAAGTATTATATAGACATATTCTAGAAAGTTCTATGTATACTCAATAAAAAGGATAAAAATGACATGGAAATATGTTCATAATATGAAACACAGTTAATAAGAACATTTTACCTCATTTTGGGAAAAATATTTAATATTTAATAACGGGAAGATCATTATTAATTCATTCAACAATTAACTATGAGAATCCTTTTGTGTACCAGGTCCTGCGTTGGGCACAGAAAGTACAGTGAAGACTAGCTGTCCTCAGGTAGGGAACAGATTAGGGAACTACCAAGGAAGGGGACATACGCAGGCAATCACCAAAAGAGCTATTTAGCTACAGTGGTACCGTGGTAAGCTGTCTTTAAGTATAATCCCTGAAAATTCGTCCCACTTCTCAATGCCCATTTCACCCCTCCCATCAAAGGTAGAGTCTCCTTCTCCCTCCCCTTGAACCTAGTCTTGCAATTTGCTTGGATGAGGAGAATGTGGCCTAAGTAACACTGTGCCAGTTCCAATCCCAGATATTAAGATACCTGAAAGTTTCTAGTTTTGTTTTCTTGCTGCCCTGAACTGCCATGTACTTCATGACAGTCCACGAGTATCTGAGGAGAGGGATATCATGCGAAGAGAGAGGCCCTGAAGGATAAGTGACAACAGGTGAGATGGAGAGCACCAAGACTAGAACGAAGGTGCTTCAGTAGACAACCAGCATCGCAGCCCCAGACAAGAAGTGAGGGTGCCCTAGAGCCTTCAGCCTAGTTGGCCTGCTTCATTTGGCAGCAGATGAAACAGAGACAAGTTGGCACCACTCACCCCTGACCAAATTTCTAGTTCACAGAGTCATAAGCAAAAAACATAGGCACTTTGAAGTGATTTGTTATGCTACAATAGTACGTGAAATAAAAAGTGGTGCTTGAAAAGGGTACTACTGGAACAGAAACTTAAAACACTGGCTTTGAGGACACTGAGGCAGGCAGAAGCTGGAAGGGCAAGAAGGAGACAGGGGGGCTGTTAGAGTAGTAAGGAAACTGCTATACAAGTCCAGAAGAAGAGGGGCCCATATTACATACTGGCAGAACAATTAGCATAATGATCACATGTAAAATGACTTAGAACATTAAAAATATACCTCGTGAACCTACAGATCTAGCTAAGATCTCTAGGTAGAATATTCAAAGTGTCACTGGCTTCTTTATAGCCAAGCATGAGAAGGTAAAAGAAGAAAAACATAAGCTAAAGAATTACAAGAAGAATTTAAAGGAAATATTTCTAACCAGGAGTTGCTTGGTTAGAAAATAGCTGTTTCTCATCACTAACCTTTACAGATAGCAAAAGACTGTCAAAGAAATGACATGAAGACAAACACAAAGATCAAATCCAGAACACTGCCAATAAATCATGGGCTCACAATCATTAAATCAAAAACTCATCTATAAAATCCTTTATTAAGACCACAGAAAGACTTAATAAGATAGGGCTTACATTCTCTCTCAGGTAGGCAAAAGGGCTTCTAAGAACCTTATAGGATCCTAAATTGGGATCCAAAGTAGAGAGTCCTGTCACTCACAGAACTGTGGATGTGACTATTGCCTAATGGAATGCACTTATAATCTGACACACAGAAAACCCACAATGTTTAGACGAAAATAAACACTGTTCCAAATGAAAAGAGGTCTTTAAGTTTTCAAATTGTCACATTAATGAATCAGACAGAAATGACTACTCAGGTGTAAACAAGGCCCATTTCATATGGAGAAGTAAAAATGAGTCAGCAAGTAGAGGCAAGAGACCAAAAGACTAAGCCAAGAGCTGAGAAAAGTAAGGAATTATGAAGCCACTATCAGAAGTCAGAACCATAACCTAATCAAAGAATATTTTCTGTTCCCTGATTAGATTTCAGAATTGCTTTGGACCAGAGGCTACTATATGCTTCCCATTCTTTCAGTCTTCATTGGGAGTATCTATTGTGTGGTTAAGAATTCCTGTCTTGGGGCACCTGGGTGGCTCAGTTGGTTAAATGTCTGCCTTTGGCTCAGGTCATAACTCCAGGGTGCTAGGATTGAACCCCTCGTCAGGCTCCCTGCTGTGCAGGGAGCTTGCTTCTCCCTCTCTCTCTCCCTCTGCCATTCCCCCTGTCTGTGCTCTCTCGCTCTCTGTCAAATAAATAAAATCTTAAAAAAAATTTTTTTTAATTCCTGTCTCAAAATTGTATATTGAGTGAATGGAGAGTGGGGGTTGGGCAAAACTTGTCTTCTTAGTTCACAGGTATTCAAATCAAGAGGAGCTGTACCCAGAAAGTCTCATTCACATCCTGACCTAATGTAAATCATAAGGTAAAGGACTTTGAAACTGAGGTCCTAACTCAACGAGATTTCGGGGCATCATAGGAGGACTGAGTACTGCACGTTGGAGAAACACTGTACTGTCCATCAGAAGAACTGTGATATAGTCCATCTGCAAAGATGGTTACCAACAATTCCTCCTATTTCTGACTATACACATGCTACTCCTCCCATCAAGAAGTGGAATCTATTTCTACTTCCCTTAAATCTTGGCTAATGTTGTATTCTGCTTTGAAAAAGAGAATGTGATAAAAATGATGCTGTGTAGTTTCAGGCCGAGGCCTTAAGAGGCTGAGAACTTTTGTTTTCGTTCTGTGGTTACTCTAAATCACCATGTAAAGAAATCCAGCTATCCTTCTAGAGAGAAGACAAGAAGAGAGAAAAGCCCCGGCTGATGAACAAATGGACCACCTAGAGAAGAAATGAGGTGTCTCAACTAAAAGCTAGCACCAAGGCCATTTTGGATCCACTAGCCCCATTCAAGTTACCTCAGTCAACATCTCATGGGCCAGAGCAAAGTATCCCCTGCCCAAACTCCTGACCCCAAATTTGTAAGCAATAATTTATAGAATAATAGTTGTGATTTTAAACCACTAAGTTTTGAAGCAATCTCTCACACAGTAATGGACAACTAATACAGGTAGCGAGTGCAGCAGACTACAAAGGAAAAAGTAGTGGGTACTTTCTAAGAATTCAATATTAGAGATGCGAATGTAATCTGGGAGAGAGGAAAGATCTCTTGAGAAGTGATATATTTAACAGTGGTTATTTAACACTATTTAATAGAGGGGGAATTATGAACAGGAATTTTGGTTGATTTTAAGTTTCTGTTTTCCTAAATTTTCAACATTACATGTTTTACTTTTGAAATAACAAAAATATTATTTTGTTAAAACTTCCTTAAGGATATTGTTGGCCTTGTTAAGTCTAAAATATATTTTCTCATGATAAAATATGCAAACATTTCAAGAAATAACAAAAGTTTTCTATTATTCTATGTAATTGAAGAATGGAATGTTCTGATTATACTAGCATTCCAGGAAATAAACAGCATATATTGCTTTAACAATTTCTTAAGGATTAGAATGTGTAAAACACAATTAACCTAAAATTATATTGCTTATAATTTAATATCACACAGATTTTCTGGAAACTTCTTCAGGTTTACACAATGCATCATAGTTATCATCGTGAATAGATGTGGACTGACATCTTAAATAACCTTTTCCTAACAGAATTTGGAGTGGAAATGATCCAAAAAGATTGGCATAATAGACTAAAACCAACAAGAAAAAGTTAAACAGCAGTAATTGAGAGTTAAAAAGAAACCACAAAAGTACAAGAGAGAAAATAATCCAACTTAACTGTAGGAAAAAGACTTGGGCTTTAGCTGGCCACAAGTGTATTAGCCAAAAGCAAGTAAGCCTATCAACATGAAAAATGTTAATGTGATCTTGGACTTCATTAATACATTTAATTAACAAATATTTACTGTAAACCTATATAGTACACCATGTATTTTACTAAGAGAATATAATGACAAGATCCAGGGAAGGAATAATCTCACCATATTTAGAACTAGTCAAACTATATATGGAATATTAAGTTCATGTAAAGGAAATGGTTGAAAAATTAAACAAATGTGACCTACTAAAGGAAGACTTTCTAATTTGAATATTGCCCTAAAAGAAGAAAGCTCTTTAAAAAATTCTTTCAGGGACGCCTGGGTGGCTCAGTCAGTTAAGCGACTGCCTTTGGCTCAGGTCATGATCCCAGGGTCCTGGGATTGAGTCCCACATCGGGCTCCTTGCTCAGCAGAGAGCCTGCTTATCCCTCTCCTGCCGCTCCCCCTGCTTGTGCTCTCTCTTGCTCTTTCTCTCTCTCTTTGACAAATAAATAAAATCTTTCTAAAAATTAATTATTTAATTAATTAAAATTTTTCATTTTACACAATAAATTACTGACTACTACCTAATGGGCATTGTGCTATGCAGTGGGATACAAGTGGAGAATAAAATAGGTATTGTCCCTGTACTCATCCTACTTAATAGTCTTATGGGCATTCTACCACTGGAAGACCTTTAGCAAGTACCAAACAATAATCTGTCAAGTATATCATAAAATATATTCATGTACTTTGCACAAGGTTGAAATAAATAAGCTCCAATGTTACTTCCAAATATAAAATTTTTGATTACTTACTCACAGCATAAAAGAATGTTACTCTGAGATAAATGTCTAATGAATAAAATAAAAGGCAGACACACACACACCCACTCACATACACACAGAGGTTTTTAAAACATTATCACCTAATAAAAAACCATGTCAATTCACATGTTCAGCCTTTATAGGCAAACTACTCAAAACCAACTTCAATCCGCATTAGAAATATCTAATCTCAAATTTTTATATCGTTTCAAATGGCAAAATTTTTTTAAGATTTCTTTATTTTTAAGTAATCTCTAAACCCAATGTAGGGCTCAAACTCCCAACTCTGAGATTGAGAGTTGCAGGCTCTACCGACTGAGCCAGCCACCCCTCAAATAACAAAAAATTTTTTAGATCTCTTTATCCTAATGATTATTTTACCCAGTGAAAATAATTCCAAGAACTTAATTCTTATGATTTTTCTGGGATTTCTTATATTAATCAATATACCTTTCCATGGCTTTAGCTGTATAAGGCAAATGCATTTCAATACTGTGTTCATCTTCATCTGTCTGCAGAGACATGCGTTCAAACATTCCTGTCTTCCATAGTTCTCCGTAAACTAAAGAGATTTCAAAATATAGCAAAACAAATATATTAATGTATATCCTTATTCTGTGAGATTCCACTCAGTAACAAAAACTACATGCTTTGGCAAGAGACGGAAGTACCACATAATATTTTCCTTCATTTTTATCTTTAAAAAAAAAGAAAAAACTAGCTTTTTACATACTAAACAAAGCAATAATACATGTGATGACTACTCAGCATTTTCATATGTTACACAGTTATATAAAAATAATCATATAAAATGTTCATCAGTTCTTATTACATCTAAAATCACCTCCGGGTCTAAGCTTTTCCTTGACTTTAATCAGCACATGCCAACAAGAACACAGTTGATTAGAACTCCTAGTAAAACACGGCAAAGCCCCGCTCCACCTACTCGTGAGGTTGATAATACAGTTTTTAAGTTTTGTTTTGTTTTATTATAAAATCTATGAGATTAATATTTCCCATCTCAGATGTCTGCCAGACAAAGAACAGAAAATTCCTATTAAGCATGCTTTTTTCCTCAAAATTAAAAATTAAGCTTCTGGGACAGATCAGAACATAAATTCAACATAGTACCATGCCATAAATAATTCTAAAATGATCTAGTAATTCAGACCCTTCTGATGAATTATACTTAAAAATGGACATGATATAATAAGAAAAAAGGTGAAATTTAATATGTAAAAAAAGTGATATAAGAATATTTTTGTTTTATCATAGAACAGAACCAACATTTTTATTACTACATCCTTAAATGGGTTTACCAATATTAAAAAAACAAAGAGGGGCGCCTGGGTGGCTAAGTGGGTTAAAGCCTCTGCCTTCAGCTCAGGTCATGATCTCAGGGTGCTGAGATCGAGCCCCGCATCGGGCTTTCTGCTCAGCTGGGAGCCTGCTTCCCCGTCTCTCTCTGCCTGCCTCTCTGCCTGCTTGTGATCCCTCTCTCTCTGTCAAATAAATAAATAAAATATTAAAAAAAAAAACACAAAAAAACAAAGAAATGATGGCATGACTTTTTTTCTGCAAAATTATCCCTGATTAAAAATCATCCATTCCTTTATTAGGAAGCTATCTAAAACCAAAATTTTCTGAATGCCTGAACAAGGTTTTAAAAATAAAGTCTGTTTCCTAAAAGCATCACAGGGAGTAATAAGGCTGGTTATACTCCAGCTTCATTAGTAAAAATTATTCTAACAAGTTACTAATACTCGGTAACAATTAAAACCCCAAATTATGAAAAATTAGGCCCAAAAAATAAAGAAAAAGAGGCGATTATCAATTTTGCAAATGGCTTCTTTCATCCTACAGAAGAATTTGCTCTAAGATTTCTTGAAACAATAAGCACCCAACATACTTAAAATATAATGTGATGAACTGGAAGAATACAAAGCAAGCTCATGAAGATGGCTTTTGGGAAAACAAATTGAGTTCAGTTAAGGAGAAAACTCTGAGTCAATTGTGGATGGTAAGTACAAGAATACTTGTTTCGCTATTCTCTGTACTGTTCTATATTTTTAAAATTATGCTCCCCACTCCTCCAAAAATACTATTATAAAGTCAAAAGATTTTAATTTACACATTCAATGTATAAAATGAGACACAACTAAATAAAAGATGTGATTTCCAGAATCCTATGGAAAATATATATCAAAATAAGAGACATGTTTTAAAAATAAAATACGCTTAAGATGTATGAAGCACCTTTGTTTCATTGTTTCACTTTTTTCCCCCCACAAAAATCATTTGAGAAGAAATAAAGGCATTATCACCATGACCTATTTACAATGAGGAAAGTGACATACACAGAGTCAGACTAACATGCCCAGTATCTTTCTTCAAGTTGTAGTGGGTACTAATTGCTTGTCTTCATGGTACAGTGAGTACAAGACACTTCCCTGAATACACATGTAATATGCATAGTTTGGAGACTACTGGGCCTGACAGATTTTTGCGGCTGGCAAAAAAACTCTAGTTGTCTTTTAGGCATACAGAAGATCTTCTACTTTTGTTTTTGCTTTTTGCAGATAAGTTGAAATCAATTTTATCTTTAAAACTGAGATTTTACTTATAATATTCATATTTTTAATTTTTTAAATTAATTTTAAGAAAATCTTTAGCTGTTTAAAAGCTCTAAGATTTCTATATACTTACTCTTTTGGTCAATACGAAGGTCATACAGAGGTGTCCTATATATATCCACACTGGAAAGTGCACATCGAGAGAGGGGCACATGATGAGAAGGCCCAAGGATGAAAATTCTCCGGCTAGGAGATATACAACAAAAAGCACAGAGCAATTGTACTTCTACATAAACCTTATTAAATAAAAGGGAAAAAAATAAGTAATTTTTAAAAAAATCACATGTGGCACCATTTTCTTTCTTGACTGATTTCATTACCTACTATTATGAGCTAAATTATGTACTCCTAAAATTTATGTTGAAGTTCCACCCCAGTACCTCAGAATGTAACCATATTAGGTGATAAAGTATTAAAACAGATCATTAAGTAAAAATGAGGCTATTTGGATAAGGCCTGAATCCAATGACTGATGTTCTTTTAAAAGGACAAAGAGATATCAGGGACACACATGCTCAGAGAGGCGACCATGTGAAGAAGCATCAAGAAGACAGCCATCTGCAAGCCAAGAAGAAAGGCTTTGGGAGAAACCAATCCTAAGACCACCCTCATCTGGGTCTTCCAGCCTCTAGACTGAGACAAAATAAATTTCTGTTTTCAGCCACCTACTTCATGGTAGTTTATTACGGGAGGACCAGCAAACTAGTATACCCACAACTGATTTGCTCCTCAGTTAATTAAATTCAATTCCTTATCTTTGTCTTTTTGTTGGAAGGCCTTTAAAAGAACCATTTATATATTTTTTTCTCTTCTTTCTTTTTTTTTTTATTAACCCATAATGTATTATTTGCCCCAGGGAAAAGAACCATTTAAAAAAAAAAAAAAAAAGAACCATTTTCAACACCTGGGCATACTAGTTACTGATTTATTGATCTACAGTAAATCAACTACTATGCTTAAAATCATCTCTGCATTCATAATGCCTAGGATACAGAAGGCTTTCAATAGCTATATTCATCGAATTTAAACATTTCAGCTATAAATAAAATCTCAAAATTCTAACACATTCTAAACTTGCCTCATAAGATCTACCACAACTTTAATAAAAGACACATGATAGTATAATTTCTAAAACTCCCTATAAAATATCATTACAAAGAACCATTCTGATAAAGCTATTTCCACATTTCTACCATAGCAGAGAAAAAAGGAAACTTGTTGAGAAAAAATTCTGTATAATAAGCTTTCTCTGTTCCCATTTAAGTAGATAGAAGTCATTCTCAAAAACAAAGAAACTTGATTATGTGTTATTTGCACTGTAGCTAAAGAAAAGAACTGGGCTAGACTATATCTTAAATTTTTACAATCACTTTATCTTGACATCAAGAGTAAAATTAACTTCTCCTCATTTTATCTCAAACATCACTGCAATCTAAATTCCAAAACTATCCATTTTCTGTTCTCTCAGATTCAAATGAATGAAATTTTCCTCCAATACACACATACAAACTTACAGATTTGAAAACCAAAACTATGAGAAAGAATAGATGATAAGCTATGTACCTAGAAAAAAATTAATTATACTTATTGCTCAATTAATGGACAAAGACTGAGACATGAGCTCATTCTTTCATATCAAAAACTTACAAGACAAAGAATGTGCCTAGGCGATATATTTATTTTCACAAAATTCAATTATAGCTAAGAAAATTAACTTAGTGTCTGTTATATGTTACTTGCTGTGGTGGGGCGAGGGACGGTAAGGAAGATATGGATAAGGAAACCAGAGATTCTCAGTTTAGAGTCCCAAAACTTCCTCAAGATGTCACAGTCCATTCCTAGTCAAAACCATACTCTCTCGTCATCCCCTTCCTCCTCCACTGCTAATACTCACTTCTATCTTCACCACTATGAGCAATAGTCAACAGCCATTTCAACAACAACAAAAAAGATCAAATCAAATTTAGATTCCTAAATGAACAAAAGAGATACCATTATGCTCTCCTATCTTAACAGTATATAAACATCATCACAATTTTTTAAATTAAAGTCTAATGAGGGACATAGATAATGGTTGTGTTTAGGTGACTTGCCTAAGGAAAACTATTACATGAACCAAGGATCAAGTATGAAAAGAAGGCATTTTTATGATTGAAGAATACATTTCTATGACAAGACAGAAGACTAGAATATTTAAAATCAGAACACTCCTAGGAAATCCAGCATACATAATTAAAATATGAAATGACTTTTAAAATATCAATATAAACCCAAGACAAAGATACATTTCTAGGTAAGTGTAACAAGGTTCTAATAGTGACCAAAATATGAGCACTACTCCAGGAATAAACATCAAAGGTCAGCTTGAAAAGCCTAATTGTCCCCTGCAATACCAGACAATTTACTTTGTTGGCCTTTTTTGCCAGACCCAACCTAGATGAAAAGATAAGACTGGTGGAGAAAAGAGCTCCCACCATCTGAATTAGCCAATTGTGTACTCAATTCTTTCCATCCTAACAGAAACTCACTCATATGCAACACAGGGAAAAAGAGGTTTAGGTCATAACAATATGAAATCTTTATAAATGATAAACCCAAGGGCGCCTGGGTGGCTCAGTTGGTTAAGCGACTGCCTTCGGCTCAGGTCATGATCCCGGAGTCCCGGGATCGAGTCCCGCATCGGGCTCCCAGCTCCGTGGGGAGTCTGCTTCTCCCTCTGACCTTCTCTCCTCTCATGCTCTCTCTCACTTTCTCTCTCTCTCAAATAAATAAATAAAATCTTTAAAAAAAAAAAAATGATAAACCCAAAAATAAATCAAAAATAGACTAGACATCATTGAAAAGAAGGGGGGAAAAAGCGCCTATTAGTAGTAATCTCAAAATGGGTCTGATAGCTATATGCTAACAAAAAGAAAATTAATAATGTAAATAAAAAATAATGCATTTTCTTTTGGTGGGGCTAGATTGCTAGATCCATTAACATCAAGGCCACAGCAATATTCTGGAGAAAAATGAGTAATATAGGCATTGGAAGCAATGCCACTTTCTCTCCCTTCAATTAATTGCAAAGTACTTTGCCTTTAAATGAATAACTGATAAATATTAGCATATCATCACTGTTGTCACACATGTAAAAAAAAAACCCTTAATATGAAAAAAAAAAAGTCAAGAAGTATTCTCTTAGAAATAAATGTAGTTTATGTATAATACCTCCAGAGAATTCACATTTGTGGAGTTACTTACTATGAGAAGTATAGTCTGTGCAACCAATAAATAAGTTACCTGAGTATCTGCCCTCATAAATATTCAACTGCTTATTCTAAATAATGGAATACAAGTAATTTTTTAAAGATGTTTCCTGGCAAGTAGAGATATTTTAACTAAATTAAATGTCATGTGGCCCCAAAGAAGATTCCTTTTGTTCTTTTTCTACCTTGAAAGGCTTTCTGAAAGATATGAATCAAAATCAAGTTACTATCTAAATTACTATCCTGAGTTCCAGGTTTTCAATTAAAGTTTTGGTAAAAGGAAAAAATGTTGCCACAGTAAATATGAGAAAGAACTTACTTAAATATATCATTTTTTAAATTCCTTAAACAACCAAGGTACTCCTTTTGAAACATAAATCAGATCCCATCACTCCCCTGCTTAAAAGGTCTTTCAGTGACTTCTCCTAATCAGAGGATAAAACCTAAACTCCTTAAAATGGGTCCTGAAGTCTCAAATGCACTGGCCTCATCTTGCATTACTTTCCCCTTGATCACAGTAGTTTTATGTATACAGGTCTTGCAGTTCCTTGATGACTGGAACACAACTCAACCTACTTCAAAGCCTTCACAAGTGCTATTTTTCCTTTGGCTTGGCTTAAAAATCATTTCCTCAGAAATGCCTTCCCCAACACCCTTAATCTAAATCCAATCACCCTGTATCACAGCATAGCACTTCTCAAATTGTGAACTGTAGATTCCATAAGACCCTTTCAAGAAGTCCACAAAATCAAAATTATTTTCATAATAATCAGGAATTTATTTGCCTTTTCCACTGTGTTGACATTTGTACTTGTGGTACAAAAATGAGTCTCGGTAAACCACTGGCGCATTAGAACTGTGATCAAGGTAACGGAATCAAAATGTACTGCTAGTCGTGTATTCTTTACCTTCGCCCACACCAAGGTTTTTTGAGTTTTTGTTTGTTTGTTTGCTTAGGCCAGTTTCACTTACTTTCATTAAATCTTGAACTCCGAGTACAGTTTTATAAAATATTCTGTATAACAAAATGTATTAAATTGGCGGTGATAAATGCATAAAGTACTTTTTCTATATACAGAATTATGTCTTGGGGAAAACATTTGTGTGATTATGAGTGTGATCTAAACTAGACTTTTTTTTTCATGGAACACAATTTTTACTTAAAAAATGACTGTAGACAACTTACAGTTATTCCAATTTAGGTATTTGGCAGAAACTTTCTAGAAAATGAACAAAATAGGCCTGCCACTTCAAAGAAAACATTGCCCAAGACATAACTGAAGCTTTTAAGTGAAAATCAGACTTCTGCAAAACTTCTATCACTGTGAGATGGACAGCTTCCCAATAATTAAAGATATTTCTGATGTTATTTGTGGTGATATTAACAAATGTGATTTTTTGGCACTGTATGATGAAATGTCAACATTCAAAAGATCTGCATAATTCAGTTAAGAAATATCTTCTAAATGTTCTATGCACGGTATGACAAAATCATGCACAGGTAAAAGACTGAGCGCCTAGGTGGCTCAGTCAGTTAAGTGGCTGCCTTCAGCTCAGGTCATGGTCCCGGAGCCCTAGGATTGAGCCCTGTATTTGACTCCCTGCTTAGCAGGGAGCCTGCTTCTCCCTCTCCCTCTGCCTGCCGCTCCCCCTGCTTATGTTCTCTCTATCTCTCTGTCAAATAAATAAATAAAATCTTTAAAAAAAAAAAAAGATCCATTCAAAGTACAAGACAGTACAAAAGATGATCCTAGTTGACATGTAGGGAATGGATTAGTGTGGAAGGTAAGAATGGAAGCTAGTGGCAGAGAATTTAATCTTCTGTCTTGGACTGTTATTTTTTCTCTAAACTTCTCGTACTTCCCAGAAAGATGTTCTTTCTCTATTTTTCTCAAAGGACTCTGAAACATTGCCAATCTCGAGGAGGGCCACTTTTAAGAGAATACAGCTATGACTGTCAATCATTTTTAACCTTTCAGATTTATTTATTCAAAATTCAATTATTACATACTAATTATAAAAATAAGCTGATCACATCTTCACACATAATTTGCCTCTCTTTTTACTCACCTCCTTTATCATCATCTTAGGCCTTGGCTCTCTTCCGTTTTCTCTTTTTCATTTCATTCGCACTTTCTATCAACTTATTTAATACATGCTTTCTGCATCTACCAATATAGGTTCTATATCTCTCTACATATTACTGAGTAATTTTAATTCAGGAGTACCCTTCTAGAAGATAACATCATCAAATAGGTTTTAAAAAGGCTGTCACATTCACTAACATTGATTATAGCTGTTTATAGGCTGAAATGAAGGAAACTTTTGGAAATCTTTCCTATCTAATTTATTTTTGTTCTTACTCATGAAATAAATTAGCTAAAATTGTGTATTAAATATGCATTAAGAAGTACTTGTTAAAGACACTCCTCAAGACATCATATAAGAGGCAAGGCTAACCAAAACCTCATCAATTGGCAACATTATCATTTTATTTATTATTAAAAACTTACTAAAAATAATTTCCAACAAAGGTATGATACAATATGCAGAGCACACTACAAAAAAACTTCTTTTGAATGATTATGCTTCACCTCTACTAACACAAGTCTAACTTAACAATCAACATTTGACAGAATTAAGATGACTGTTTACCTATTCATACAGTATAACTGGCATACAGTCTGGAGCCTGATACTGGTTCACATTTGTGAATTAACTATTTAAATAAAATGCTGGTTAGCAAATTAAGTCATTTGGGTGGCTATTTCTAGCAGAAGTTTTTTGAAAGTTCAGAAATTTCTTATTTTCGAGAGTAGTACATTACTTAATAAGTCTCAATCTGCCAGAAAAAAATTTTAAAGCTAATTTCAGAGCTTTCATTGAATTAAGAGCTAACATGTTTCAAACACCATATTAAATTCACTGTCAGATTCTAAAATAATTCAGCTACCTCATCAAGCCAATAAGAAATTATTTTCTTTCATTAACCACAACTTAACAAGTAGAATAAACAATTTTAAATTACAAAATGATTAACAGAACAAAGTGCTGTGCATTCTTAAAGATGCTCATCTCCCGGTTTCAAAAAAAAATCCAAAAACCAAAACATTTAACCTTCTAACATTTCCAGAACTAAACCTATTACAACAAAAGGAAAAGTAAAAACTAAATGTTCAGACAATGAAAAACAGTATGAAAGCTTTTCATAACCTATATAAGGTATAATAAATACATAAAAAGTTGAAATCTTAATGAAATCGAGTATATAACAATAAGCATGCCAAAACAAATTTCTTCTGTGAAAAAGTGGTTATAATTCCCCACCTTCTCTCACTTAAACAAAACTGTGTATTACTTACGTAATAGATGGATCCACTTGTTTGTAAGCATGAGCAGCACAAGACCCACAGTACGTATATCCTGCATGGCTACAAAACAAAATATTTTTTAAACTTAATCATCAGATTCAAAATCAAGATATTCTCAAAAGAAAAAACCTCTTGAAACAAATATAATAACTATGGTAAACATTACAGAATTAAGTGTATAGATAAAAAAGCAATGTAGCTAATGATGCAAACTCTAGCACACAACGGAGAACACATAATTGTTCTATGTTCTAATTTTAAATTTTAAAAAGTATTTTGTAATTTTTTGGTCTTAAGAGCAATTAAATTTAGATATTCCAGGCTCACTTGAAGTTGTAATGTAATACTAATAATATGTGAGTTTTTAACATTCCTCTTCAACATTATTAGCAGACTATTACATAGCAATAAGAACCAGAGCAAGTCAAATCAGACCAAAACAAATATTCTACAATAACAGCTCACCTTCTTTTTCTAGTTTCTTTTTATTTAAACTTTTAAAAAACTGAAGTATAATTAACACACAGTGTTACATTAGTTTCAGGTATACAATATATGATTCAAGAATTCTATACATTTCTCTGTGCTCCTCAGGTATACTCCTAATCTTTTATCTATTTCACCCATCATTCCACTAACCTCCCCTTCTCTGGCAACCACCAGTTTGTTCTCAGTATTTAATAGTCTGTTTTTCTGTCTCTTTTTTTTCCTTGTTCTTTTTTTTTTCTTTACATCTTACATATGAGTGAAATCATACTGTATCTGTCTTTCTCTAACTTATTTCACTTGGCATTTATACCCTCTAAGTCCATCCATGTTGTCGCAAATGGCAAGATCTCATTCTTTCTATGGCTAATACTCCATTGTGTACGTGTGCACATGCGCGCACGCGTGTGTGGGTGTGTGTATATCACATCTTCTTTATTCATTCATCTATACTGATGGACACTTGGGTTGCTTCCGTATCTTGACTATTGTGAATAATGCTGCAATAAACATAGGGGATGCATGTATCTTTTCGAGTCAGTGTTTTCATTTTAATTGGGTAAATACCGAGTAGTGGAATTACTGGATCATGTGGCAATTCTACTTTGAATTTTTTTTTTTAAGATTTTATTTATTTATTTATTTGAGAAAGAGAGAGAGAGGGAGAGAGAGAGAGAAAGCATGCACGAACAGGGGAGAGGCATAGGGAGAAGCAGATTCCTCACTGGGCAGGGAGGGAGCCCAATGAGGAGCTCAATCTCAAGACCCTGAGATCATGACCTGAACCAAGGGCAGACACTTAACCAACTGAGCCACCCAGGTGCCCCTCTATTTTAAATTTTTTTTAATTTAATTTTATTTTTCAGTGTTAATTTTTTGAGGAACCTCCATACTGTTTTCCACAGTGGTTGCACCAATTTGCACTCCCATCAACAGTGCAGGAGGGTTCCTTTTTCTCCACATTCTCACCAACACTTATTTCTTGGCTTTTTGATTCTAGCCACACTAACAGTTATAAGGTGATTTCTCAGTGTGGTTTTGATTTGCAATTCCCTGATGATTAGTGATGTTAAGCATCTTTCCAATGTGTCTACTGCCCATCTGTATGTCTTCTTTGGGAAAATGTTCACTCAGGTTCTCTGCCCTGATAATAATCCCCTTTATCAGATTATTTGGATTTTTTTGTTACTGAGTTGTAGAAGTTCTTTATATATTTTAGATATTAACTCCTTATCAAATATATCATTCACAAATATCTTCTCTCATTCAATAGGCTGACTTTCTGTTTTGTCAAAACAAAATGCTTCTTTGGCTGTACAAAAGCTTTTTATTTTGGTGTAGTCCCAATAATTTAATTTTTGCTTTTGTTTACCTTGACCAAAAAGATATCTAGAAAAATGTTTCTACAGCCAAAGCAATCTCTATCAAAATACGAACAGTATTTTTCATAGGACCAGAACAAATAGTCTAAAATTTGTATGGAACCAAACAGCCAAAGCAATCTTGAGAAAGAGGAGCAAAGCTGAAGGTATCACAATCCCAGATTTCAAGATATATCACAAAGCTGTAGTAATTAAAAGAGTATGGTATTGGCGCAAAAACAGACAGATCAGAATAGGGGCCTAGAAATAAATCTATGCTTATATGGTCAATTAATCTATGATGAAGGAGGCAAGGATTTACAATAGGGAAGAAACAGTCTCTTCAGCAAATGGTATTGGGAAAACTACAGCTATATGTAAAAGAAGGAAAATGGACCACATTCTTATACCATATACAAAAATAAACTCCAAATGGATTGAAGAACTAACTGTGAGACCTGAAACCATAAAAGTCCTAGAAGAAAATGACTCACTTCTTCTATGTCTTTAGTAATAAGAGAACTGACTTGGTTTTCTGTGTATTATGCCTTTCATTTTCTCTCCCTACTACTCACCCCTTTCATCTTTTGGTCTCAGAATTAGATGTGGTTCTCTTATCACCTATGGAATGACTTTGTTTCCTGATCTCATTTTTTTTCTTGACTCATTCAAGTTACATGAGTTTAGACAAATTTTCCTGGTGCTTACTTATTAGTGTGTGGCCAGTGGTATGCTAGTAAATATTTAGCAACTGTCTCTGCAGGAAAAAAAAAAATGTATACATGTGTACATAAGCTTAATATAAACTCTACTGAGTTAAAAAGATATGTACCACACAATTTACAAATAATGAAAAATATATAATTCTCTTTATCGCAAATTCCATATAGTCAATTGATTGTCACAGAAGGCTTTCACTGATTTTTGCTGACTTCTTATATCCATAGCCGAGCGATGGTTTCAACTGACAAGGGTGGAACAATGAAGACATATGTCTCACCTGAATGAGTTCTCTGCTGATTAGATAACAGTTTTCAAGTATTAGAAGGAATATTTCCTTCCATACTTTCTTACACTTTTTATAATGTAAGGGCTTCAGACACAACATACTTTTAAGTTTAATCTGAATTATTAACACTTTCCCCATTTCTTAAGTACAATCAACAAACAGTAAATCAAGCCCTGATTTATAGCAATTTGCCAATTAATATGGAGTAATTCATTCCTGCCATAACTGATTACGAGATGCACAATAAACTGAAAAGACAAAACACAGACTGGGAGAAAATAATTGTAAAACATATATCTGACATAGGATTTATATCTGAATATGTAAAGAAATTTTAAAACAAACCCAATACTTAAAACAGGTAACTGTTTTGCAAGACGAAGAGTTCTGAAAATTGGTTGCAAAATAACGTGAATGTACTTAATGCTACTAAACTGTAGGATGGGGGGGGGGGTGCCTGGGTGGCTCAGTCAGTTAAACATCTGCCCCGAGCTCGGGTCATGATCCCGGAGTACCGGGATCAAGCCCCGTATCAGGCTCCCTGCTCAATGGGGAGTCTGCTTCTCCCTCAGACCCTCCCTCCTCTCATGCTCTCTCAATCTCTCTCTCTCACTGTCCCTCTCAAATAAATAAAATCTTTTTTAAAAAAATAAAGATGCTTAAGATGGTAAGTTTTATGTTATGTATATTTTACTACAATTTTTTTAAATAGGAAAAGATATGAACAAATACTTCAACACAGAATATACTGGGATGGCAAAGAAGCACACAAAAGAATGCTCAATATCATTTAGGGAAAGGGAAATTAAAACTACAAAAAGCCACCACTAAACACCCAAGAGAATACCTAAAATTGAAAAGAGTGACCATACCAAGTATGCTAAGGATGTAGAACTGAAATCCAGGCTACACTTGTGGGAATGTGAAATGTTACAACCACTTGTGAAAACAGTTTGGCAATTTCTTAAGAAGTTAAATATACTCCTACTATATGACCCAGCTTTCCACTCCTAAGAAAACTGAAAGCATTATAACCACAAAGATTTGTACACAAATGTTCATCCCAGATTTATTTGCAACAGTCAAAAACTGGAAACAACCAAATGTTCCTCCAAAGGTGAATGGATAAACAAATTGAGGTATAGTCATACAATGGAATACTCTTCAGCAAGAGAAAGGAATGAACTACTGATAAACTCAAAAATAATTATGCAAAAACAGATGGTAAGAAAGAAAGAAATATGCTGAGAAAACCAGACAAAAAAGAGTTCATACTGTACAATTCTACTAAAAAATAAAATAAAAACTAGTTTGTAGCAACACAGAGTAAGTCAATGGATGTGGGTGGAAAGAAGAGACAGAGAGGTACAGAAGGGAAGAATTACAAAATGGCACAAGGAAACATGAGGACAATGAATATGTTTATTATCTTAATTGTGATGGTTTCACAGGTGTATACATATTTCAAATGTATCCAACTGTACACTTTAAATATAGGCAGCTGTATGTTAATCCTAACAAAATAGAGCTCTGTTTTTAAAAGGGTCATCATTTGATCTAGCTTAAACTATGAATAGAGAAAGAGATTCACCTAAGTCAATCACAACAATATAGGATAGCAGTATGCTTAATCAAGAGTTAAGTAATGTGGGACCTACACTAAGCATCCTGCAATCACTGAAGGCCTTATTGGTTGGATTAACGGTAGTCACTCTATCCGCATCCCTCTGGCAAGAGAGCCTATCAAGTTGCTTCAGTATAGCAATATTCTCACAACCCAGTTCTAATCTTAGCCAGAAGAAATATAAGTTGTTGTACGGCTCAGTACATTCAGTTTTCCTCATCTTGATATTCTAGCCTAACCAGGGGCTCAATTTTTTCCAGTTATGTCCCCAGTCTTCCAGTGCCCAACACCCCAAAACTGACTACTTCAGATTCCTAACAGCTGTTCCTGATCTTAACATAACTGGCTCCCCTTCTCAATTCAGAAATAGGTTACCTTGCCCAGTCATGTGGACCTTAGAAATTCTTTGATCCATCAGGACCTGTCCTGGTCTGTCTTAAACCTGAATAACATCTCATATTTTCAATATGCTTTGTTCTCAGTTGTCACTCATATCCCATCCCTCCACATCCCAACCTTATAGTTTAAACTGGTCCTTCCATCTAGATCTGTTTCTCAGACTTTAATTCTTGTTTGCCATTCTTGAATTTAAAGGCCCTGACCCTAAGTCCATACTCTGATCTCTCAATCAGTCTTTCAGCATGACTATCTCCCAGTTTTACTAATCCTGTTCCTACCCACGTGTAGTTCTTAAAAGCCAGAAAGTCGTCTTAGAAACACTGGGTTCTTGGGGTGCCTGGGTGGCTCAGTCGGTTAGGCATCTGTCTTTGGCTTGAGTCATGATCCCAGGGTCCTGGGATTGAGCCCCAAGTCGGGCTCCCTGCTCAGTGGGAAGTCTGCTTGTCCCTCTCTCTCTCCCCTCCCCCTGCTCCTTCTCTCCCTCTCTTGCTCACTCCCTTTCTCTCAAATAAATAAATAAAATCTTAAAAAAAAAAAAAAAGAAAGAAAGAAACACTGTGTTCTTAAAGTATAGGTAGAATAGAAATACTGAGAGTAGAGAGGTAAAGGCACAAAGGAAGAGCATAAAAGTTGAAGGAAGAACATGAGCAAATGTTCAAGTGTCTGATGTAATTGAGAAAATATGAGACTGGCCTGAGTGGAACAAGAGGCAGGGTTAAGCCACAGTCAGACAGGGAAGTCTGGGCTTGATAAAACAAGTTACTGAAAAACTGCTATACAGTCCAGAGCAGGGTAGTGACAATACAAAACTATCATTAGTCTAGTACTGAAAAATATGACATCAGAGGCAGGAGGTGTTAAGTGACGCTCTCTTGGAAACCATGGCCTGAGGTAGTAAATGTCATGGTCTAGAAAGGTCCCACTGCCTGTGGGAAATGAGACATGAATGTTCTACAGTCTAAAAAGAAAAACTGACATATTTTGGTGACCAAGTAGGTACAGAGTGAATGAGGAAGAGGAGAAGACAGGATAATTATGATAATGGTAATAACTAACATTTACTGAAAGCTTACTCTGTGTCACTTATCCACGTAATTCAAAGCAGTAATTCATTTAATCCTCACACCAACTCTTTGAGATAGGAATTATTATTTTTCTTTTATAGATGAAGAAACTAAAGCAGAAAGGTTAAGAAGTTTGCTCAAGGTCACACAAATAGTGAGTGGCCACACCAGGACTTAAAGGTAGGCAATACAGCTCCAGAATCCATTCTTAACCACCATAGGAGACCTCTATATATTTTAAGGAAGAAGGGAAGGTTTCCATGCAGTAGGAAAATCAACAACCCTAAAAACTGGAAGAATACCATATATCCTATAAGACTGTAGGAAGGTGGGTGGTTTTGAAAACATGATTAACTGAGGTAAATATGTTTTATAATAGAACTCAGATTTCATGGTTTCAGTCCTTTCTGAATTTGAGGGCTTAAAAGTCTGCTTGAAGTAAAGACAAAATAGTTGCAAAAGGAGAGGGAGAGTCTTAACTTGAATAAAGAATATAGTGCAGAGTATTTTTTAAAACATTAAGTGTACCATCCTTCTCTACCCACATCATGAGAAACTCTACTTCATGAAAGGACCAAGATCATAGCCAAAGAAAAGAAATTGTAGTACTTTCCTTTATCCTGGCCCAGATACATGGTAATAAAAAGAGCCATGGTAATAATCATCAAATCTCTCCACTGATCCTCTGCTCCTAGACCCTTCTCTCTTGCTAATAGAATCTATGATTCTAAATATATGTGGAAACAAGGTTTCATTAAGGTATCAAGCATAATAAAAGAGGCTTCACTTAAAGGAACATCTAAGGTTTTTTCTTTTTTTTTTTTTAAGGTTTTTTCTTTTGTGCATTATTGTCAGAAGAGCAATGAAAATGTGAGCTCTACAGATAATTGAATATACATCGTAAAAGTGTATCCCAATCAGTATTTCACAGGCTCTTAAAACCTTAATGCAAAGTCATCCCTGCTAGCTTTTCCAAGTCACTCTGGTTCCCAATGTAACCTCAATGAAGGCAAACTCAAAATTATACTTTAATATCTATCACTTTCTCATTAGACTTAAACCACACCTCTAAAAACTGATCCTTCTTGTAACACAGGGTAATTTTGCTTCTCCCTTTACTCCTTCACAGCAGACCATTTATATCACCAAGCCCAGCTCCTAACCTTCCAGAATTTCTGTGTCCCACACAGAAATGCAATCAAATGAGGATGCAAGGCCATTGTGCATGGTCATTCACTGGTTAAATGACAGTTTCCCACGCAGCAACCTTGCAGTGTGGGTATAATTTAAATTCCTATGTCAGGAAAATTACCAATTACTACATGACATGGACTTTCACTTGTTCCTCCTGAGACCTTTAAGGTTACAGGTGAATAGCATAAAGTGTGAATGCCAAAAGCCTACCACTCATTCTGAGAGACTTTTCATCAAGGAGGATATGGAGAACAATTAAAAAAAACAAAATAAAAAAACCCTTGGGTTCAACAAAATTAGGTTCTTGTAGCCCTAGTTCTACTTAATAGCAGCAAAAATGCAAAATAAAAAGATTGAACTAGATGAAATGAGAAAACTGGACCAGATGAGATTATCTCCTGCAGCAATAAGTCTACAAGATCTGCTTAAGGTAAGCTATGATCTAGAAAGCTAGAAACTAAATTTAAAAACACTTGTGAGCATATGGGATCCACCTGAACAACAACTGGCTCTAAGCAGTTTCCAGAAGCAGCAGCCTCACACTGCCACTCTCCATTCTGTTTCGCTGCACCTCGTCTTTTGTTCTTTTATTTCATAGGCATTCCTCAGGGGCCCTCAAGATTCCTGCTTCATAAAAAAAAATTAGATGATTATATCCCCAAAAATGTTCAGGTTAGAAAGTCATTATTCAGAATATTTTATTTTTACAAAATGGAATCTCACAAATATTAAGTAAACAATACTATGAACTAAGGAAAGTTATTCAAGTTATTCAAGTCAAGTAAGAATAAACTAACCACAATGTTACATATCTAGATTGTTTTACTGCTAGAATATACAGGACCTGAGATACTGGAATGAATAACCTACTGCTTAAAATAAGGAAGGACTAGAAATAAACAAGTTGCACATCTCCTTTAACTTAACTACATGATTTATAAAGATTCATTGTCTCACCATATACACGGATTGAGCTGAATAGGTGTACTTCACTATATGTAAACTGGTCTTCTATATAAATGTTTCCTAGCTTTTTTTTTAAATAGTTTTTATGTTCAAACCAATACATGCACACAGTATAAAAAAGTCAATAAAGGGTACACAATGAAAAGTGAAAGTATCCTTTATACTACTCCTACTAGGTTCACTACTAAAGACAAATCAAACTCTAGTTTAAATGTATGAGGACAGCTACAATATCCATAGTATCTGCTTTATTGTATAAGTAAGCCCCCTCCTAATTACCCGATTATATTTTTATATTCAATAAGAGGTCTCTTAAGTGATACATACTTAATGTACAACTCCATTCTAAGGGTTGCTGAGTTATTCCTGCATACTGCAAGATAAACAACAATTTTGGCATCAAGGTGTCTGGCAGTCATGGTAGGAAGTCTTCAGGAACTTCTAGTTCATGAGATCATTTCAATATATATCCCTGGGCAACATACTGTTTCCTATACCTCAAGACAAGTAAAGTTGTCCTAAATTCAACCAAAGGACATTTTTAAATCAAATTAAATTATTTTGAATCCCCCAGCTACACCTGCCTATATGCCATATAGATTAGAATTACTAAGATTGGGGGCGCCTAAATGGCTCAGTGGGTTAAGCCTCTGCCTTCGGCTCAGGTCATGATCTCAGAGTCCTGGGATAGAGCCCCGCATCGGGCTCTCTACTCAGCCGGGAGCCTGCTTCCTTCTCTCTCTCTGCCTGCCTCTCTGCCTACTTGTGATCTCTGTCTGTCAAATAAATAAATAAAATCTTAAAAAAAAAAAAAAAAGAATTATTAAGATTGATCAATAGATGGTTTATGGGTCAATATTTATTCTTTAACGACATTATTCTATTTAATCTACATCAATATACAAATAAGCAATCTGTTTAAGCACTTTTAAAAGTACTATCTAGGTTCCGAGTTGTTCATTTTTAAGGTTCCCCTTACATGATTTATGCCTATGAAGGCAATATCTAAGAAAAGCTGGTCCAATAGAGCTAAATTTTATAAAAGTTAAAGAATGTTTTTTAGGCGTGCCTGGCTGGCTTAGACACTAGAGCATGCAACTCTTGATCTCAGGGTTGTATGCTCGAGTCCTGTGTTGGGTGTAGAGATTACTTACCAATATAATCTTTAAAAAAAAATGTTTATTTGAAATAAAAGTAGGAATCTTAAAATTTTAAGTTTTCTAATTACTAAATAAACATGTTCTTAACAAAGACCCTTTGTGCCTATAGAACAAGAAAATATTTATTGTTGCTTTTCTACCTAAAAAAAAAAAACCTCCTCTGGAAAGGAAAATAATTACTTCTGGAAACCACATAAGATAAACTTGACTGTATTTAAAGTTTTCATATGTTAACAAAATGGAAATTGCATTATATATGCATAAACATAACTACAAAGTAACTATATAGCACAAACATGCACACCAAATCCAAAACTATTTTCAAATACTCATTTTAAAACCTAAGGTAACTTGGAAATTCTTTACAAATCAATATATTTGTAACTTAGACTCAAACATTTCATTTCCCAGGCCACTGCCAATTTCAACTTAGAGCTAAATATAAAAAGGAAACAAGTCTAGCTACATTTTCATGAATAATTAACCTTGACTTAATTATATGTTGATTTAGCACAGCTCCCACATTTGAAACAAGTTTTAACTAGGAAGGTAGCAAACAATAGTCAAATACTAGCAAAGTGATGAGAAGGACATAGACCCTATGTCACGAGTTACTATAAAGAGGTGATTATTAATGCATTGTTTCTCACCCAACCAAGGATTAAGCAAACTTCCCCCTTTATTTCTGCATCAATTTTTCTTTCTCTACTGGATCATTTCATCTATATTATAAACACTTTAATATCTCCCACCTTAAGTAAAATTTCTTACCTGACAACATATTCCCAGTGCCCCATTTCCTTGATTTACAGAAAAGTCCATTAAAAAAAAAAAAATTACCCTGGGGCGCCTGGGTGGCTCAGTCAGTTAAGTGGCTGCCTGAATTCAGCTCAGGTCATGATCCCAGGGTCCTGGGATCAAGTCCCGCATCAGGCTCCCTGCTCAGCAGGGAGCCTGTTTCTCCCTCTACCTCTCAGGACACCTGGGTGACTCAGTCAGTTAAGCATCGGATTCCTGATTTTGGCTCAGGTCATGATCTCAGGGTCATGAGATTGAGTCCCATGTCCGGCTACACGCTCAGCACAGAGCCGGCTTGAGATTCTCTCTCTCTCTCCCTCCTCCCTTCACCCCGCTCATGCTCTCTCTCTCTCAAATAAATAAAATCTTAAAAAAAAAAAACCTATCCTCACTTTATTTCCCTCTCTGATTCTCGAACCCACTGCTATTGTGCTTTCATCTCCACAGAAATCACTTGTATGAAGGCCACCAGTGATCTCCATATTGCCAAATCCAATCTTTAATTCTCAATCCTCATCTTATTTGACCCATTGGCAGAACCTCACACAGCTAATTAATTCTCTCCTCACTGAGGAGGAGGAAATTTTCATCCTTTTGCCTCCTACAGACCCCACTTACTCTTAGTTTTCCTCCTGCCCCACTGGTCCTCCTTCAGCACCTCGTTTGCAAATGCTCATCTTCACCCTGATCTCTAAATAAGATTAGCTTGTCTAAGGGCTTAAGTCTTTGAACCTCTTCTCTTCTCTATATTTTCTTCACCAGGCAACCAGTCTATTTAGACTTTAAGTGTGAGATAGATAGATATATTAACACAGGCTGGCTCTTCTTCTCTGTACTCCAGATTCATACATCTAGCTGCCCATTTGAAATCTCCACTTACAGGTATGTAATAAGCATCTCAACATTTAACAAGGTCAAAATGCAATCCTAGATTCTACATAAACACCTTAAAGTCTACTTCCCATCCCTACTCCGTCTGCCCTTTAGCAGTATAAGACCAATTCCATCTTTCCAGTTTCATAGGCCAAAACTCAAGAGTCATTCCTGACTCTTATTCTCCTTTACTGATTCTACTTTGAAATATATCCAGAGTATACTACTTCTCATCACCTCCACCACTAGCCCCCAATCAAAGCCACTGTCATCTCTTTCTTGTACTATTATAATAAGCCTCCTAAACTAGACTCCCTGTTTCCACAAAACAGACCATCCATACAATAGCAAGAATAATCCTTTTCAAATCTACATCATGTTACTTTTCTGCTCAAAATTTCTCATGACTTGCCATATCACTTGGAATAAAAACCAAAGTTTTTGTAATAGCCTACAAAGCCTCCTCATGATCTAGCTCTTGCTGCCTATCTCATCCACTCCTCTTTCCCTTCTACACGTCACTTCAGCTACAGTGTTCTCCTTGCTTTTCCTCAAATACACTAAACATATCTTGCTGCAGAGCTTTTGTACTTGCTGTTCCTCAACCTGAAAACCCTTTCCCTGGATATCTGCAGAATCTCTCTCTTGCATTATTTAGGCTCAAATGCTATCACCACCTTTTCTTACTATCCTATATAAACTAGCACCTCCCTACCCATACTGTAACTCTCAATCCTCTTATCAGCTTTATTATTCTTTGCATCCATTAGCACCTGATACAGAATATACAGGCATGCCTTGTTTTATTGTGCTTTGCTGTACTGTGCTTCACAGATTCTGCATTTTTTTTTTTTTTTAAATTGTGAAGGTTTGTGGCAACCTTGAATCAAGCAAGTTCATCAGCGCCATTTTTCCAACAACATTTGCTCACTTCATGTCTCTGTATCATATTTTGGTAATTTTTGCAATAGTCCAAACTTTATTATTATTATTACTATATTTGCTATGGCTATCTGTGACCAGTGATTATAACTCACTGAATGGTTAAAATTTTTAAGCAATAAGTATTTTCTAATTAAGGTATGTACATTGTTTTCTTAGATGTAATGCTATTGTACACTTAATAGAATACAGTAAAGTATAAACATAACTTTTACACACTGGGAAACAAATTTATTTGACTCATTTTATTGCAATATTCATTTAATTGCAGTGGTGTGGAACCAAATCCACAATATCTTATATGTATGCCTATAATTGTATAATTAAAATATAAGCACCATGAAAGTGGCAATTTTA
The DNA here is from genome assembly GCA_028534135.1 of Potos flavus. NCBI lineage: Eukaryota > Metazoa > Chordata > Mammalia > Carnivora > Procyonidae > Potos > Potos flavus. The sequence continues at coordinate 21,712,899 of CM052885.1, forward strand.
GTTTATGCAAAATGCAGCACTAGGGGGTAGTCCAAGATGGCAGCAGAGGAAGATCCTAAACTCACACCTCATGGACACACCAAATCTACTGCCACATATCGAACAATTCCCTCTGGAAAAGACCTGAAAACTAGCTGAATAGTTCCTTTGCATCAAATAGTAAAAGGGCCACATAAAGATGAGAAGGAGAAGCAGGATGCAGTCTCCTCAAAATCCCACCCCTGGCACAGGGCCTCCCAATCAGGAAGAATCTCACAAATGCAGAGTTTCTCCCTGAGGAGTGAAGGGTTGATGCCCCACATCAGGTACCCCAATCCTTGGGAACTGTAACAGAGAGATGAACCCCCCAAATATCTGGCTCTGAACACCAACAGGGCTCACATCCAGGAGACCCAAAGGGCTATAGGAAACTGAGATACTTCCCTTAAAGGGCTCACATACAAACTCGGTCACCCTGGAAACCAGCACAAAAGCAGCAATTTGAAAAGTGCCCAGACTATACCTGAAGGAGTTTCACTGGCTAATCTTAAAACATCTATCAGAGGGGCGGGGGCCTGTTGGAACTCTCCCCAGGGATGGAGGCACTGGCAGGGACTTTACAGTGCCCTCCCTCTGCCTTGAGAGCACCAACAGGGCAACCTAGCCGTGTGCTCCCCTGTGCCCCTATGAAAGCTGCGTCTGCACCAGCTATGCACTCTCTTGTGGGCCTGCTAAAGTTGGCAGGCACATGCAGTCTACACAGGGGGCACTCCTTGATCACCTGCTCTGGTGGCCAGGGGGCCTGCGTTCCTGGGTCCCAAGGGCTGTTGGACAGATCAGAAAGACAGTTCACCACAGAGACAGTAGTCTGAAACACATCCCTAGTCTTTCTGTGAAACACACCTATTTACTTATCCCAGAGCTTCGGCCTGAGCGCCACACTTCACACCTGCTACACATCTGGAGGCTGTGGAGGTGCTTTCAGGGAAAGGGGGCCGGGGAACACCATCTTTACACTCTCCCTAAGCCTCACTACATTTCACCAGGACCTCCAGAAAGGAGCTTATCACTCATCTAAAGCCCTGATTTTTGTCACTGTCGCCCAGAGGACACCTTTAGATTACCTGGTCCAGAGGCCAACAGGGTTTACAACTACAGCCCCACAGGACTATATATGTCTACATATTTTAAAACCTGCTGCCTGAGGGTCTGGCTTCCAATCAGCCTATAACTGGGGGTTGCTTGAGACCCAACCCCTTCAGAACACTGACAAGTCTTGGCACACTCTCAATTGGGACTTATCAAGAATAAATCAGGCTGCTTAGACAATCACAAAGGTTTCAGAGAAAACCAAGAGCTAGGGCAAGGTTGAAAGATAACGTTCATCTCCTACAGGAGGCCACACTTTGAATACTCATACATAGAAAAAAACACAGAAAGTCAAGCAAACTGAGAAAACAGGAAAATATCCCAAACAAAAGAACAAGATAAAACCTCCCCCCAAAAACCATAATGAAACAAAAAGCAGCATTAAGAAGAACACCTGGCATTTAGACGGGTACATATTTGCTGAATGACTGAATAAATAATAGCTTAAGTTATTATGCTAAAAGTTAATAAAGATTAACTCATTTAATCATCACAAAACTATATGGAGGTACTATTAATATTCCAATTTTACCAATGAGACAAAGGCATAAGAGATTAAGTAATTTGTATGTCACATACCTTATAAGTGGTACAGTCAGCCTCCTATATCTATTAAATGAGATCAAGTTAGATCATACAAATGGACCACTTGACAAAATGTTTGGCACATTAAATACCCAGCACTTATGGAATACTAATTATGTGCCACACATTAATGTAGGCTCTTTGTGTGTATTTACTTATTTAATTCTCATATTCTTCAATAAGTAGACGCTATTATTTTCATTATTTTTTATTTATAGGGGCACCAAACCTAATTCAACAGAAGTTACATAAAAGACACTGCTGTGAAAGAAATGGGACAAACTCCAATCTTCATTCTTCTCAGAAAACAGTTAACATGTGTTTAAAAAAATGTGTTTTGAAAGTTAGCACTAGAAACCAAATCAAAATGAACTGAATTCCTATCACTTACAGACACACTGTTAATTGTATTTGTTAGCTTATAGTTCTAGAATGCCTTCTAAGATCCAAAGACAAAACAATCACAGATTTTCTTCATTAAATAAAAAAGCTACCCCTTCCCCAAATATCTGGTTGCTACTCCATATTGCATGGTATTGTTTAACATATCTTTTTCATTATAAGGAAAAAGTTAGCTAAATTAAAGTAGATATTTTTACTATTTAAAACAGAACTTACTCATTTATATCAATCTGAAATCACCAAGTTTACACACTGCAAATTATCCTCTGCTTTAAAAGTCGGTTTTACTACCAGAAAATAAATTTTTAAATTACTGCACCTGAGAAAATAGCCAATTCCTTTAGCCTTGAGTTAAAGTGAAAGCCAAAGGAATCACGAAAATGACTAAATATAATTTCTTCAGCTCAAAATACAGCATTTATTAAATTTTTAGTGCCATCTGTAGATACTATTCTATATTAATAATTAATATATGAAACATTCTGGGTAAAGACCCTTAAAACTTATGGTGCATGGGGCGCCTGAGTGGCTCAGTAGGTTAAGGCCTCTGCTTTTGGCTCAGGTCATGATCTCAGGGTCCTGGGATCAAGCCCCGCATCGGGCTCTCTGCTCAGCGGGGAGCCTGCTTCCCCCTTTCTCTCTGCCTGCCTCTCTGACTACTTGTGATCTCTCTCTCTCTCTCTCTCTCTCTGTCAAATAAATAAATAAATAAAATCTTTAAAAAAAAAAAAAACTTACGGTGCAATAATGGCTCTAGCAGGTCTTTTTGTAGACTGTACTTGTGAGAGCCAACCTTCTAGCTGTGCATTGAGCTGCGGTCCTATAAAAAGAGAAAGAAGGAAAATGGAGTTAGCAGAGAAATGTACTGTATATAACCATACATGACACAAAGTCCTTATTGAACCCATTTGGGACTAAAATAGCTTAATGGGCAGTGGGATCATTAGTTTGTATGTTAATGTTTGAAACTTAACCAACTACTAAGCAAGCCATAGAGAAGGCCATGTACTGATTAAACAAAATTTGCTTTTATCCATTTACTTACTGACAACCATCTTCATTCCAGAACAACAATACGATCTATAATTTGAGGCACTGTTTAAACAAAATAAAACAAGAAACAAAAGACTCTTGGCATACGAAAAGAAAACACCTGAGTGATTGTTTACAGAGCACCAAAACTTGCCTTAATCACTAAAATCACATCCATGGAGTGATCACTCCCATACCCGAAACCTTTCCTTCTATCCACTCCAGCCCCTACTCTGATGATCACATTGATAACCAGTGACTATGCCATGTCAGAAGTCTCCATTTCAAGCATCCCACTCTCCTCACTGCCTATCTTCGCAATTCACTTCTAGAAATCTGTTGATGCCAACAGATTTAGAGTTACTTTTCCTGCTATCCTTCCTCTCTTTTCTTCTTCCCCTCTTACCCAACCTGAGACTTGATGTTCCATCACTATAATCATTTCTTTACCTATGCCCTCACTTTTGCTCCCCTTTCTCTCTCACAGTCAAACACAGTATCTTCACTTGTACAGCTGAATGAGATGACAAACACAACCATATGAACTTTAAAATTTTACCTATAAATTGCAGACCCTTAGCAAAGCTCAGAAATCATACCACATTAACCTACACAGCCTTAAGATAATTACTTCATATAGCTTCATATACCTTCTCATTTTACCTTAAAGCCTCATCCTCCTCTCACTCCCAGCAAATGATCATCGTTTTTCATTTTGTCAAGGAAAATCAGAAGATAGCCAACCACCCTGGTTTGCAGAGGACCTTTCCAGTGTTAGCACTGAAAGTCCTACATCTTGGGAAACCTCTTAGTCGCAAGCAAACCTGGATATTAGTCGCCCTAAATTCAAAAGAGAACTACTTCCTCTTTCTACCATTTATTCTGTCCTCTCTCCTGTGTCAACACATTGACCTTACTCCTATCAAAAGTCAAACAAATTCCTTCTACACTGGGTACCATTGTTTCTCTTCTCAAGGATTCTGCTCCTCTAACTGTCCCAATCTCCTGCACAAACTTGCCCCTTTTTACTAGATCGTTACCATTAGCATGCAAATATATAATATATTGTAAACTGATTTTCCCCCAACTACCACCCATTTCTCTGGCCTCTTTTTTTTCTGGCTTTTTTTAAGCATTTAATCATAAAATATTTAAATGTTACAAAAGAATCTACATAATAATAAAACAAACATCCATGTACCCAGTACCCAAATAAATTAAATGTTCTTTACTTAAGATCTTCCTTTAATAAGAAATAAAATATTACAGACACACTTGAAAACCTTGCTGATCCTATTATACATTTCCCTCCTCAGAGGGAAATCAAAATTACTTTCTGATTTTGGTGTTTATCATTGCATTATATTTTTACTAATGTATATATCCATAAAAATATGCATTGTTCTGCATCGGTATGATTCTGCATGTTTTTAAATATTATATAAATGTACTGTGCATGTTCCTCCATAATTTGATTTAGTACACATTATTGATAATAGGTACTCATGCTGATTTTGTAGCTCTAGTTCACTCACTTTAATGCTGTATTATACTGTGTAAATACACCAAAATTTATCTATTCATTCTCTTCATAGACACTTGGTTGTTTCCACTGTTTCACTGTGAATATGCAATGTTACAAATGTCTTATAAACATGTATTAAGAGTTTTTCTGGGGGCAGCCTGGTTGGCTCAATTGGTTCAGCAACTAACTCCTGATTTCCACTCAGGTCATGATCTCAGGGTCGTGGGATGGAGCCTGTGTCAGGCTCCATGCTCAGCAGAGAGTCTGTGTCAGGATTCTCTCTCTTTCCCTCTCCTTCTGCCCCTCCCAACCACACTCGCTTGCTTTCCCTCTCTCTCCATCTCAAATGAATGAATAAATCTTTTTTTTTTTTTAAGTTTTTCTGGGATTTAATTACAAATAAAAGTACTGGATTACCAGAACATTGCAAATTACCTACTAAAGTGGCCAGATCAATTTATCCATCAGTGTAAGGGCATAAAAAATGAGAAGTTTAATTCTTCCTGTTAAAAATAAGGGAAGAATGGGGCCCCTGGGGGGCTCAGTCAGTGGAACGTGAGACTCTTGTTCTCAGGGTTATGAGTTTGAGCTCCACGTTGAGCTCCACGTTGGGCATGAAGCCTACTTAAAATAAAATAAAAAAATAAGGGAAGAAATTACTCCCACATTTTTCTTAGAGGACTTTCTCTAGAAAACCTGTAATTGTAACAAAAAAAAAAAAAAAAAAAGAAAAAGAAAACCTGTAATTGTAAATTCTTTCTCTATCCCTTTGAAATATATGTAAATGTTTTTAAAAGCTAAATAAGCTTAAAAAAAAAAAAGCTAAATAAGCTTCTAGGGACCCCAGCTGGCTCAGTCAGTAGATCATGTGACTCTTGATTTCGGGATCCTGACTTCAAGCCCCATGTGGGTGTGCAGCTTACTTTAAATAATAAATAAGCAAGCAAGCAAGCTTTAATGTGATTTGCACCAAAGGAGATAGCACCCTCTTTCTGCCAGTTTTGTTTTTTTTTTTAAGATTTTATTTATTTATTTATTTGTTTGTTTGTTTGTTTATTTATTTATTTATTTGATAGAGAGAGACACAGCGAGAGAGGGAACACAAGCAGGGGCAGTGGGAGAGGGAAAAGCAGGCCTCCCATGTGAGGCTCGATCCTAATCCTGACCTGAGCCAAAGGCAGACGCTTAACGACTGAGCCACTCAGGCGCCCCTTTCTGCCAGTTTTTGTGGGAAGACAGGAACTTAACTAGCTGACCACCTAGCTCCAAGTTGTAAAATTACCTCCTATCATAAGAACACAAGTTTATTTTTAGCCAGTTACAAATACATATGGTCACCGCAATTACCAACTGATTTAGAATGAACTATGTGTGAGAAATGTTGCTATCAAGTCCTCTGACTTGAGCACTACTTACAATTTATCTTGAGAACATGTATGTAATAGGTTGTATCTGGCCATATAAAAGGGTGAGCTCTCTTTAGATCTCTGAAATCTCTTAGCAGATTGACTGTGATGTGCTTCACATTCTGGCTCAATGCTTATTTTCTTTCTCTTCTGCCTCTGAAGAGAGGTTTTTCTGAAATGGAGGTTTTGGTTTAAATTATATTTCTCCAACATCAGCAATGGTTAAAAATTCCCATTTCCCCTCATCCTTACCAGTATTTGATACTGTCAGAATTTTTAATTTTTTGGCAAAACGATAGGTATGAAATAGTACCCCTTTATTTCTTCTAATTTGTTTTTCCCTGATATCCATTGAGATTAAACATCTGACTTGGATATCTCTCTGTATATATTTATACACAGAAACAAGTCAAGTTTATAACAAACAGCCCATCTATAAAATGCCAAAGTACAAAAAAGTTCCGATTTCAGCAAACAATGTAGTTTATTTTTAAAAATTTAAGAACAATTCCAAAAAACATTATATTACATAACCTTATTAGTAACTCAAGGAAAAACAGTTCAGATTTTCAATGTAAATTTTTAGCTGCCGAATAAACTTTGTATTAACTTAAAATAAGTATTGCTCTAAATATTTCCACATACAGGAAGTTTACAAAACAGAAACTGAATAATGGATAAAAGCAAAGAACATATTATCTCCCAATTTAGCCACTCGATTGCCACCAAATTCACTGCTTTTTTAAGCACTAAATTAAGGTCTTTTAGCAGTCCTTCTACTAAAAGGACCAATTTCCTTAAAAGGATCCTAAGGTAAAAGCTAAACTCCAAGTTTCTTAATTATCTTTTAATAAGACAACTGAGCATATCTATTTATTATGGCTGCTTAACTGTTGATCTATAAAATATCAAGTAAAAAAATGGAGTTCTTCCAGAGAGGCTGATACTTGGCAATATGGTATCCTTAACACATGAAGATGATGAACAAAATATGATTTGTGTTTCAAATATCACTGGATTTGAAGGCACACTGATGAGTGGAAAAATCAGAAGCATTGTTAAATCCTAGCAAAACTAATGGCTATGTCATCTTGCCCTGAGAAGGATAAATGGGTATTTACTTCTTTGGAAAAGATATTAAAAGCAGATTCCCAAAGGATCAATGCTCAGGTATTTCCTTAGGAAACAGACAAATAATGGGCCGTATTTACTGTAATGCAAATTAATAACACTTCTGTTTCTATCCTACTTGAGTTAGACAATTTCACAAGGAAATTTATTCTCATGGTGACAAAACTATAGAGATATTAAACATACACACAGGTACACACCCCTCCTCATCCCTGCTTTTCCTATGCAACTTGTTAACAGAACCATTCTAAGATGTAATGAAGTAAGCAAAAATGGTTTTCTACACTTTTCTGTTTGGTCTGCTGTTCCTATTCTTTTTGGAAACAAAAAATTTTAGTGGCCTGCTCACTCTGAACAAAAGTCATGTGTTCTATAAGCTCTTCTCTTCTTCTATTAAATAAATTAGCACATCATGGGCGTAACTATGACTAACAATGTTTTAATGTCACAAATAACATTTGCCTTCATTTTTTAATCGAATAAATATTTATGGAACACCTATTTATGTGCCAAGAAGTGAAATGGATGCCTTAGTTATAGCAATAAAAAAAAGACAGATGCAATATCTGCCTTCATGTAGCTTCTGTCAGTGTCTCAAACACAAAGAATGGCTGAAAGATAAAAACTTCAGACACCAGGACAAGCTAAAAAGAGACATTTTTGGTTGGAAGAGCCTTCTAGTGTTGCTCAAAGTATCCCACATAAAGAATGACCAACAGCCATAAATTTTTTTATACCATTCTTTTTTAAGTGGTACTTAACTATTAACACAGTAAGTTTAATTCCATGGAATTTGTTAAAGCAAAGTAACAAGGGACAAAGCAGAAGCAAAAAATACAAATCCAAACAAAAGCAGAATGTCAGCACCTAGTATTTTGTTGGCAATTATTCTGTGAAAACTGTTCAAACTAAAAAAATTAACCTGTAGTCCAAAATAATAAGATACGGGCACTGAGTGGCTCAGTCAGTTAAGTATCTGCCTTGGGCTCAGTTCATGATCCCAGGGTCCTGGGATGGATCCCCCTGTGAGGCTCTCTGCTCAGTGGGGAGTCTGCTTCACCCTCTCCCTCTGCCTGCCACTCCCACTTTCTCTTTCTCTGTCAAATAAAATCTTTTTTAAAAAATAAAATAATTTATGCTAGACTTTTTGTAAGAGTGGCTGCTGGATCTCTGAATTTCACAGGCCGATAAAATTTCAAAAAAAATGGGAGGAACCAACACAGGGGTACCAGTTTTTTATTTTACTAAGAAAGGACATTTAAAACATACCAACCATTTATCTATGATCACCATGACTTCATAAAATAAATAACACCAAAAAGTAAGATGAGTACAATTTTAAGATAATCTCAGTCCTTTAAACTGAATAAATTACCCACATTTCATTGACTCCAAGATACCAGCAGTATCAACGTGCACCATTATTTTACGTATCACTAAGACCAAAAAAAAAAAAAAATCCCAATTAAGCAAGGACATATGGCTACTTATCACTTAGAATTTTTTATTTTTTATTGGAAAAGCTATTTGCAACTTATTTAAACATGAATTATGATACTCATGTTTATATTTTAAAAAGCAAAATAAATTCAAAGTATTCTTGGTATTAAAGAGGGCACGTGTGGTGATAAGTAATGGATGTTAAACGCAACTAATGAATCATTAAACACTACATCAAAAACTAATGATATACTATATGCTGGATAATTGAACATAATAAAAAAAAGATTCTGAAAAATTCACAATCTGATATCTAAATTGCTTTTTAACTCACAGTCATTGGTACCCTTTGTTCTTCCATAAAATCATCCTCTGTACCATTTGGATAATTAGTGATGCAGTATTTCTTTTAAAAGTGTTCCTCTAGGGGCACCTGGATGCCTCAGTTGGTTAAGCATCCGCCTTCGGCTCAGTTCATGATCTCAGGGTCCTGGGATCAAGCCCCACATCAGGCTCCATGCTCACTGGGGCGTCTGCTTGTCCCTTTCCCTCTGGCCCTTCCCTCTGCTTGTGTGCTTTCTCTCTCTCTCAAATAAATAAAATCTTTATAAATAAGTAAATAAGGAATGGAAGGAAGGGGGGGGAGTGAAGGAAGGAGAATAAGAAGGACAGAGGGAAAGAGGGAAGGGAGGAAGGAAAGGAGTTCTTTTATTGCCTCTGGGACTCTAGTCCAAGCAATGGACTATACAGGTTCCCACACCATACATTTCTTGATCTTACAAAAAGTGTCACCACAAGATGTAACTAAGCACAGGTTTCAGAAGACAACTCAGGAACGGTAATGGAAATCTCTTCCATAAATGGTCCTTAAATGGTATGTTAACTAAAACATCAATGGATTGCAGTTGTCCAGTCATACAGGCAGGATTAATTCTTGAGTTCACATATACATACACAGTGGCAACTATTTCACAACGAACAATGATATTTAGGTGCCATTGATTATAAAATATCTCAATTTCAGAAATGTTAAAATGTGGGAAAATATACACCTTAAAATTGATGAAATATAGTAGACACTATAAACTATACTCACTATAATATTCTGATATTTATTTCAATGCAGAACAGCAAAAAATTCATCAAAAATCAGCATTTGAGACCACTACTTCTAACTACAATGAAAAGTGTTTCTGGCAAGCCTTACCAACTATAATAATTTCATTTAATTTTAAAAGTAACATTTCAGCAGTTCTCCCCAAATCTTTTCTCTCATTATTGATGCTGTACTGTGATCACATACCTAAAATTTATTGCTATACTATTTACAAAATTTAGTAACTTATTTTTAGATACATCTCAAGGGATACTATTTGTTTTTATGTATCTGTGATAGGACTCCTCACACAGAAAGTAACATGCTCTTGGAACCACAAGAATTGTCACACTGAATCTAACCCAAAACTATCCAGAGCATTACTGTATCAACCCCCCCAAAAAACCTTGCTGTGAAGAACACTGTTCTCCTTGACAAAACCTCAAAGGTTAGGCCAAATCCAAATATCTTGGATTCTTTATTTTTTGGATTTGGATTTATTATTATTTGGATTTATTATTATTACTCTAAATATACAATTTATTTAAACATTTTAAGAATTTATTTACAATAGGGTGGCTGGGTTATGGACATTGGGGAGGGTATGTGCTATGGTAAGTGCTGTGAAATGTGTAAGCCTGATGATTCACAAACATGTACCCTGGGGCAAATAATACATTAAGTGTTAATAAAAAAAATTTTTTAATTAAAAAAAAAGAATTTATTTACATTTTTTAGTTAAACTCTGTAGTTCAGACTATAGTTGCATAGGGGCAATTACTCCTCCAATGAATAACCTTTAGTGTAAACCAACCAACTCTTATATTTGTCCAGCTGGAAATCACTTACCACTCTTCTGCCCATCATATAGTTTCTCAAAATTTTCACAAAGTTAATACCAACTCCACTGGCATTTCCTACCTAAAAGGGTTGCAAATTTGGAGAATCACAGTGTATTTCTCCCTTCAGGTCATTTACAAAGCTGTAGTCTGAAAATAGGTTTAACAGTGATCCCACTAATAGTCCATTAATTTGGATTCTCTATTCCTACTTCTATTCTCCGTTGATAAACAAATTCCCTATCCCTATCAAATGATGTGACTAAATCCCTTGATAGTGCCTGGCTGTAGTATCTTATGTAAAATCTTTTTTTTTTTTTTTTAAGATTTTATTTATTTATTTGACAGAGAGAGATCACAAGTAAGCAGAGAGACAGGCAGAGAGGGAGGGAAGCAGGCTCCCCGCTGAGCAGGGAGCCTGATGCGGGGCTCCATCCCAGGACCCTGAGATCATGACCTGAGCCGAAGGCAGAGGCTTTAACCCACTGAGCCACCCAGGTGCCCCTCTATTTGCTATTTTTACTGTAAAAAAATATGTTCAGTATAGAAAATTGGGGGAATACATTTTATGGGGTGAAAACCAACAATCCCACAATGATAAAAATCTGGAAATTAGTATTTTCCAAATTTCCTTATAAGTCTTTAAAATGATCTACAGTTCTGTAACCCGCTTTTATTTACATAATAACATTATAGCACAAGCATTTCCCTACATGATGAACTCTTTAAAGACATTTTATGGCTAAATAGCATTTCATTGCATGAATGGATCACCTCTTCCTTAAATATTTCTCCAATATAAGATGTTTAGGTTGTTTCCAATTTTTCTGTACTATTATAAAAAATTCTGTAGTATATGTCTCTATTTCATATTTAAATGTTTTTATTTTTGAGTTTCTCAGAAAATGGAATTACTATGTAAATCAGTATGAGCTGTTTTAAGATTTCAATACATATATTCAAAATGCTATCCAAAATTGCATCTATTCATAATTATGCACCATGTATGACAATGACTGTTTCACAATAACCTCAACATACTCATCCAAAAAATGTTTTGAAAGAGAAAGTAATTTAACCCATTACCCCACTTGATAAAAATTAAAATCTAATGTCCTTATATCTAGCATGTGAAAAATCAAATATCTTATTTCTTCAACCAAAGCAATTTAACTTTTAAAAAAATATTTTTGGCTTCCGAGATATTTATTTTCTACTTGGACCATGGAAGAGCAACATGATTCTTACCAGTCACAAGTTTCCCATTATCAATGTTTAGCAAACAACTACTAACCATAGGTCTTCATAGAAGACAAGTCAAATTCAAAATCAAGCCTATTCTGCTGCATCATCCTGCTATTTTAAATTACAATCCTAAAGATTTTGATATGCTCCTACCATTAGATTTTTTAACTAATGGGGTTTCTCCAACAATACTCAAAAAGAGGTCTGCTGAACAGAATCATCTCAAGTGTTTATTTAAGGAAGAGATCTCTCAGTCTTACCACAGAGCTACTGTCATCACAATCTCTGGAGATGGCAACTATTTTTCAAACAAGCGTTTAACAAGCTCTCCAGGTGACTCTGATACTAATATTAAAATGTCAATGTGGATGGAACTAGAGGGTATTATGCTAAGCGATGTAAGTCAATTAGAGAAAAACAACATCATATGATCTCACTGATATGTGGAATTTAAGAAACAAGGCAGAGAATCCTAGGGGAAGAGGAGGGAAAAATGAAACAAGACTAAGCCAGAGAGGGAGACAAACCTTAAGAGACTCTTCATCTTAGGAAACAAACTGAGGGTGGCTAGAGGAGAGGGAGGAGGGCAGATAGAGTAACTGGGTGATGGACATTGGGGAGTGTATGTGTTATAATGAGCAGTGGGTGTTATAGAAGACTGATGAATCACAGACCTGTACTCCTGAAACAAATAATACATTATATGTTAACTTAAAAAAATTGGGAAAAAAAATGTGAGGTCCACTGCCATAAACGAGTTTGTTTGCCCATGCTACATGAATGAATGCAGCTAAGAGGCTCTTGGAAGGTTTACAACTGAGATTTTTCATTACCATAAAAAAAAAATCACATAATCTACAAATGAGCAATATATAAATGCATGAACTTTTATCTCCAAACTACTTTGAAGCCTTAAGTGACCTCCATTGCTCAAAATTTCCATAAGTTTATTTTTAATGGTATCTGTAGCCTCCCATTAGGATCAATGCCTCTCCAGCTTTTCCCCTCAAACAACTGCGATGACAAAGTAAACTCAGATTCTTAGAAAGCAGGTTGATACAAAAATTCAAATTTTCTTTTCAATCTTCTGTTTAGTCCAAAAATTCATGAGGATGTAATAGACTGACAATACAATAACGACTATAATCTCAGAACTCCCATGCTCCTATTTGTAACTTAAATGGAGGCTTCAGGGAAAAATACATCATGTTTATCCTCTAACAGAGTCAAGTACTCTAGTGAGGAAATATGAACCGGAGTCATAAAAAGGCAATCACCTAAATTATATAAATGCTTAACATTGGGTCCACAATACCTCCTCTATGCATATCTAACCAGAAATCATTTTCTTCCAATTGCAGTTAGTGTGTTTCTTTTCCTTTTTTTTTTTTTTTTTTTTTTTTTAAAGATTTTATTTATTTATTTGACAGAGAGAGATTGCAAGTAGGCAGAGAGGCAGGCAGAGAGAGAGGAGGAAGCAGGCTCCCCGCTGAGCAGAGAGCCCGATGCGGGGCTCGATCCCAGGACCCTGAGATCATGACCTGAGCCGAAGGCAGAGGCTTAACCCACTGAGCCACCCAGGCGCCCCTCTTTTCCTTTTTTTAATGTTTCTCTGGGTTACAATCAGTTAGTTGATACTAGTAAATCTGGGTATTTTGATACCAAATCTAAAAACATAATCTGTGGAAAAATAAAACAAGTCTGCCTTATTGGACAGAATCAGGACTAAGATAAATTACATTTCCCACACAAGGCAATATTTCTTTCACTAAAAAATAAAAGTTTCTTAAGATAAAAGTTAGAATTTTCACTTTCCATATATTTCCAGAACAAAACAGATTTACAGACATTTACAGACATTCTCACCTTATTCTGTGTAATACAGATCTTCTCTAAGAGCTTTCACTTACAGAATTTAACCAGAAAAAGTTATCAGGCCCAGTGGTCTACACCAAATGAAATGTATACTGTGACGGCATATTCGTGAACTGATAGAACAATAGATGTGAAACAATGTAAGTGTCCACCCCCCCCAAAAAAGCCTGGTTAAATAAATTATAGTAGATCTATAAAGTAAAAGATTAAACAATCTTGAACACTGATGGAAATTTTTATGAATCTTAATAAGAGATCTCTTAAGAAGAAGAAAAAGAAAGCATTATATAGAATAGAAGGTACAATATGCTGTCATTTTGTATGTGCATATACATGATTATGTACTGGTTCATATTTATGTAAAATATCTCTGGATCAACATAAAAGAAATGGATAACAGTGACTGTATCCTGACAAGGAAACGAAGAGTAAAGGGAAACTTCACTTTTCACTGTGTACTTTTTTGTATCTTTCACACTTTGTACTAGGTATATATACCATCTATCCAAAACTTAAAAACATCTATCCATGTTTTTAAGTATTAAAAACATGGTGCAGTCATATAATACCCTGAAGTCATAAACAATGATGCTGCACCAAGATACAGAAGCAACTTAAGTTCCACTAACCACTGAATGGATAAAGAAAATGTGGTATGTATCCACAGTGGAATAATGCTCAGCCATTAAAAAAAATGAAATGGGATGCCTGGGTGGCACAGTCAGTTAAGCATCTGACTTTTGGTTTCAGCTCTGGTTGTGATCTCAGGGTCGTGAGATTGAGCCCCATGTTGGTGTCCCCACTTAGTGTGGAGTCTGCTTAAAACTCCCTCTGCCCCTCATCCTCTCTCTCCCTCTCTTTCTCCCTCTCTCAATCAAAAATAAATAAATAAATACATCTTTAAAAAAAAAAAGAATGAAATCTTGACATTCAAGGCCAACATGATAGACCTAGATGGTATGACACTAAGTGAAATACTCCAGACAGAAAGACACATACCAAATGGACAGACAGCAACAACAACAGAGAAACAGACTCATAAATATACAGAACAAACTGGTGTTGCTAAAGGTGAGATAGGTGAAGAGATGGGCAAAATGGGTGGAGGGGATTAGAGGTACAAACTTCTGGGACACCTGGGTAGCTCAGTCGTTGGGCATCTGCCTTTGGCTCAGGTCATAATCCCGGGGTCCCAGGATCAAGTTCCATATTGGGCTCCTTGCTCAGGAAGCCTGCTTCTCCCTCTGCCCCTCCCCCTGCTCATGCTCTCTCTCTCTCTCTCTCTCTCTCTCTCTGTCTCTCTCGAATAAATAAAATCTTTAAAAAAAATCATTTACAGAGGTACAAACTTCCAATTATAAATAAAGAAGTCACAAGGATGAAAAGTACAGCATAGGGAATATAGTCAATATTATTGTCATACACTTACTGTAGAAAGCATTTTGTGATGTATGTAACTGTTAAACCACTATGTTGTACACCTAGAACTAGTGTTATATGTCAACTACACTTCAATTAAAAATAATTAAAAAAAAAAACACAATGCTGCATGGGGTACCTGGCTGGCTCAGTCACTGGAGCATGCAACTCTTGGTCTTGGGATCGTGGATCTGAGCCCCAGGTTGGGCGTGGAGACTGCTTTAAAAAAAAAAAAAAAAAAGGATGCTGCAGACATCCCTTTAATTGACATGGGAAAAAGAGCCTCTAAATGCTAAACCCAACTAACAAATCATTATTAGACCTAAGACAATACCTATATTAATAATCTAAGTTACACAAAACCCAACTGTTGAAAATTGCTATTTGACCAAAAGAATATACATTAAAGTATTAAGATACATACAGATCAATCTGACAAGATTTCCCTACTAGCAAAAGAGGGTTCCCCCTTCTCACATCACTTGCCTAAGTATGATGTCCATCACCAAATTTCTGGTAGATATAATCAGAGGACAAGAAAACATTCTAGACAAGAATGACCTAGAAAAGAGGACATTAAACACCTTATTAGTATCTTTCTTTATGTAATATGTAAAATGTAATAGTTTCAACAGTTTTGTTTTGTTTTGTTTTACTTGTCCACCAAGGGACAAGTAATTCTCCACTCTTGACTTTTTCAGAAATCATTTATCAGATAATACAGAGAAGCCAATTTGCTTTTTGAAGTAATTAACTATAATCTAATGCAATTTTTGTTTTTGTGCTTTTGTTGTGGCATGTTTGAGGCCTGTTTTCTTTTCACTAAGCATTGGTAATGCATGTGCCAGCTCATCCGTCTAAAGAATTATGTTTCTGATTTTGCAATCATAAGATGTAAACAAAAAGAATCTCAGCAAGTTCTTCCTTGATAACTAGCCAAGAAAACATGCCTAATGTGGACTGAGATGGGCATGCCAGGTATCAGATATACAGAAAAGAAAAAAGTAGTCAGGCTTAACAGCTACTAAGATAAAAGGATTTCCAAGGAGTTCACAGATGGATAATTTAGGAGGAAAACCAAGTTTGAAGACTAAGGAACGTGGTTAAACGTGGAAGTTGAGTTATATGTGTGCATCTACTCTGCCAAACCCTCTTCATATCCCTTTGGACTGTCTTCACTGAACTATCACTAAAGCAAATGTTTTAATGTAAAAGTTTCCCACATGGAAGAATAAATACTTGGGTTTAAACCCAGGCAGGACCTCTCCCAATTCCAGAAGATCATACCAGAAAAGTTTTGAAAGCCTCAGCCATGCTCAAGAACTAGTATCTTTAAGAGGCCTTAACCAATGTCACTGGCACATTCTTTTAAACCACAGCCACCAGAAAAATTCTACTAAAGAAATAAAAACTCCTTCCCAAACCCCTCTACACTTAGGCCAATTTGATAAACAGGTAGATAGATAACCACTCAACCTTAACTTGCTACAAGCCAGCATTTCCCCAAGTATATTAAGCAAAATTCAGATTTGTAGAACTTTGTACCAAAATAAACTGGAGGGGGTGAGTGAAAGTCAGTGATAACTAAACTTGGGGGCAAGACTAATGACAACTAAGGAAGACCATGAAATCTGTTCTAAGATGAAGACTTTGACTGGGACACACTGCAAGTTTTAGGAGACAGTAAGGTAGCTAGGTAAGATGTCGAGCCGTTAAAGAATAAGAGCCTTAAGTGCAGAAAAAGGGGTGAATGACGGAAACACAGATTTCAGAGTCATTTAATTACTGGTGAAAGATGAGAATGGCTGAGCCGTCTGAGTGCAAACAAAATGATGATGACAGCACAACTGTTCAAAGTGTGTCTTCAGATACAGACGCTTCAGCATGCAAGTAAGAAGTTGAGTCAGTGAGGGAGAGAAAGGAGGTGCAGCTCAAGAAACAGAGGGAAAATACAGTAGAAGGAAAGCAAAGAGATAAGATCTTCAAGATTAACAGACTTTCATGCACTGCAGTGAATGAACACAATGAGAACAGAGAAAATGCTAATCAATGTATTTGGTGATTATGAGAAATCAAAACCCTGAGAGTAATTAGTTTACAGTACTGGGGGTAGATTTACAAGTACTGAGAGACCAGAGAAATTACAAGAAAATGAAAACGGCAAATGAAAACCACTCCAAGAAAAGCTGAAAGCAGCTCTATCGTTGTCTCCTTTTTGATTAAAAAAAAAAAAAAAAGGTCAGGGCTCCTGGGTGGCTCAGTGGGTTAAAGCCTCTTTGCCTTCAGCTCAAGTCATGATCTCATGGTCCTGGGATAGAGCCCTGCATCGGGCTCTCTGCTAAACCAGGGGCCTGGTTCCCCCTCTCTCTCTGCCTACTTGTGATCTCTCTCCTCTCTGTCAAATAAATAAATAAAATCTTAAAAAATAAAAATAAAAATAAAAAAATTTAAAAAAATAAAGGTCTCTAGGTCTCCCAATCTGAAGTCCCCAACACCTCAAATACATCAATTCACTCACTTTATGAAATAAAACCTTAGGCATCACCAATCATATTTTTATACCTCCCAATGAAGAAAGCCAACTATTCCTATCATGAGAAAGTCAACATTCAAGTATGCTTTTGGAATCGTATCCAAATAGATAAAAACCAACATGAATGTGAGAGTGCGTTTTTTGGAAGATAAGTAGTTTCTAAGATTTTCTCTACACATTCATTTAAACATGATCTACACATTAACAATCCTGTAGCTAGTTCTATAGAACTCAAGCCAATAGTTCATGTTAAAAAGGAGAGTGATAATTTAAAATACTAGCATTGGGTATTAGTAGCCAAGCTTTCATCTAAGAACATCAAAGCAACTTTTAAACATCTATTAATTATAGCCTTTCTAAACTATCCTGTTTGATGTAACAGAAGACAAGCATGAACATGATTACATTTTACCTTGATGACACAAAATATTATTTAAAACATTTGTGTCTAATAGTCAATAATTATGATAAATAGGGATATAACAACAAAAGTTATTCTGGATAAGTACTTCAGAATGAAAAGTAAAATCTCAATTTGAACTTCATTAACTGTCATCCAGAAAAACTCAGAGAGGGACCAGACTAACTTTTTAAATTCTACTAAAAAAAAAAATCTGCTTGGGGTGCCTGGGTGGCTCAGTGAGTTAAGCCTCTGCCTTCAGCTCAGGTCATGATCTCAGGGTCCTGGGATTGGGCCCCGCATGGCATTGGGCTCTCTGCTCAGCAGGGAGCCTGCTTCCCCCTCTCCCTCTGCCTGCCTCTGCCTACTTGTGATCTTTCTCTCTGTCAAATAAATAAATAAAATCTTTAAAAAAAAAAAGAAAAAATCTGCTAAATTAATAACATGAACATGGTAAAAAAAATACAACAAAAGTACTGTTTTCAGCTATTTTAGGTATACTTGATGTTCAATTTTAAAAGTAGGTAATAATATGGCAGAAAGAACTGTAAACTGGAGGATAGGAATGCCAGAATTTAAACATTTTTCTTTTTCTTTCTTTCTTTCTTTTTTTTTTTTTTTTTTTTGACAGAGAGCACAAGCAAGGGGAGTGGCAGGCAGAGGGACAGGGAGAAGCAGGCTCCCTGCTGAGCAAGGAGCCTCATGTGGGACTCAATTCCAAGACCCTGAGATCATGACCCTGAGCCAAAGGCAGCCGCTTAACCAACTTAGCTACCCAGGTGCCCTAGGAACAGCCAGAATTTACAGTGCACCTACAGTATGACAAGAACAGTACTGGGTTCCTTAAAATGTTATTCTTGGTTAACTGTCATAGCAATCCCATGATATAGTTATTATTATTTCTAGCTTACAAATAAAAAAGAAAACCAGTTTCCTCAAGTTCATATATCCAGTAAATGGCAATGCCAAGATTTTGAGCCATACCAGTCTGTCTCTGAGCTGTGAAGTTGTCCTATTCAGCACACTGCCTGCTCTAAAAAGCAAGTGATTCAGATTACAGTACTAACATTCCCATAGATCTAGGCTTCAATTTCCCTTTCTATAAAATGAAGAGGGTAAACTCAATTATGTCTGTAATTCTAGGTTACTATAATATAATAACAGGCAGAATTATATTTTTTAAGATTTTATTTATTTTTAAGTAATCTCCATACCCCATATGGGACTTAAACTCACAACCCTGAGATCAAGAGTCACATGTTCTATCAACTGAGCCACCCAGGCATCCCTAGAATTATTTAGATTGATGCTTAAAGATACTTATCAATCACTTTTATGCACGTTACTAGGTATAGCTCTGAGGGTATATCAGCTTTCATTCTATGCTTTCCTTGAGTGTTGTTGTATCAGAAACTTAAGAAAGATTAACATAGAGGGCACCTGGCTGGCCCAGTCAGCAGGTAACTCCTAATCTCGGGTGTAAGTTCAAGCCCCATATTGAGCATAGCGGAAGGTAGAAAGGAAGGAAGGAAGTAAAGGAGGGATGGAGGGAGGGAGAGACAGAAAGGGACGGAAGGAAGATCAACATAGGAGTAACACAGCAGACACCAAGAACCTCTTTCCCAAAAGTGAAAAAAGAAATAAGAAAATTAGGTATTATATAAGACAATTTAATGACTTTTAAGAAACTACACCTTTCTTGATTAAAAAAAAAAATCCCAAAACAAAGCCTTTTAAAGTAAAGCTTTGAAAATTATGAATCTCAATGTATTTTCATCATCAAAAGAATAATCAGAGGTCATTTATTAATTGCCAACATTATTTATAAGACTTTGATGCTTTGATTTTGTTTAAGACAGTAAAGATGGGGGCCCTTTGGAAAAATGGCAGATTCTACACCTGGGGGAGAACATGTAAAATGAGTCTGGAACATCTTATACCAGATGTGATTGTTAATTTTGCATGTCATCTTGACTGAGTCACAGGGTGCCCAGACATTTGGTCAAAAACTATTCTGGGTGTGTCTATCACGGTGTTTCTAGATGAGATGAACATTTGAATTTGTAGGCTGAATAAAACAAATACCTCCCAGCCCTCCCTAATGTGGGTATGAGCCCCATCCAATCAACTGAAGGCCAGAATTGAACAAAAAAGCTAGACCCTCTCACAAATAAGAAGGAATTCCTCCTGCCTGACAGACTTCAAGATGGTACATTGTTTTTCTCCCTTCCCTCAGACTCAAATCTAAACACTGGCTCTTCCTGAGTCTTGGGCTGGACTGGAACTACATTAGCTCCTGGGCCTCCAACTTGCCCACCACAGATAGCTTGTGAGCCTCTAAAATTCATAAGCAAATTCATTATAATAAATCTCTTTATATATATGTATATATCCCATTGGTTGTGTTTTTCTAGATAATATAGACTAATACACTAGAATGCAAGAAAGCTATTCAAGACAATTAGGGTCGGGCGCCTGGGTGGCTCAGTGGGTTAAAGCCTCTGCCTTCGGCTCAGGTCATAATCTCAGGGTCCTGGGATCGAGCCCCGCATCGGGCTCTCTGCTCAGCAGGGAGCCTGCTTCCCTCTCTCTCTGCCTGCCTCTCTGCCTACTTGTGATCTCTCTCTCACTGTCAAATAAATAAATAAAAATCTTTAGAAAAAAAAAAAGACAATTAGGGTCATGTCTAGACTCAAAAACCAGCTTAAAGAGGCTCTCACTGGCTAAAGATGGGACAATTTGAGTATCTTTTAAGTCTAGGAGTTCACAGTGACACTTGAAAAAGCTTTTTTTTGCTGGTTACCTTTATCCAAAGGTGCCTCTCATCCTAATGCTAAGGAACCAACTCATTATTTTGATAACTAGTAAATAAAGGAAAAAGATCAAGCATTACTTACCCTACTTTTTATAAGTGAACTGTTCCTTCAAGTAACCAAGTAACTGAGGATAAGAAGTATTCTCTTAGGGAAATATTACAAATAATGAAGGTAGAATGATTAAAAAAAAAATGTCACCACTTTGCAAGTCCTAATGAATTATTAGATCTAAACAACGATCATGAATGGCTACCTGTATCACCAAAAAGAGACAACCAGCCATTCTCTACTTCTTGACAAAAACAAAAACAAAAAACCTAAATCTGATCAAGTCTCTAAATCTGTGTTGTTTTAATACAGGAGTCAATGGCCCCATGTGGCTACTGGGATGTGCAATTGCAGCTTATTCTAATTGAGATGTGATATAAGTGAAAAATGTACACCAGATTTCTAAGATTTAGTACAAAAAAATGTAAAACATCTCAAAAATTATATTGGTTACATGTTGAAATAACATTTTGAATATAATGGATGGAATAAAATATATTAAAATGAATTTCACCTGTTTCTTTTTTTTTAAGTTTTTTTTTGGGGTGTGTGTGTGTGTGTTTTTTTTTTTTTTTTAAGTAATCTCTATACCCAACATGGGTCTCAAACTCACAACACCAAGATCAATAGTTGCATGCTCTACCGAATGAGCCAGCCAGGCGCTCCACACCTGTTTCTTTTTATTTTTTTTTTAAGTGGATACATGAAAAATTTCAAATTACCAATAAGTGGCTCAAATTTATGGCTTTCATTATACTTATACTGGATAATGCTGCTCTAGATCTAATTAACAATTTTTATATAGTAAATGTGACAGAAAAATATGTTGAACTTCATGACAGAGATGCAATTACAAAAATCCAGGCTGCATGAATCTCAAAAAATCAAAAGACCTAGTTTCTTCAACAACAAAAACAAAATTGCAAGAAAGAAAAAAACAAGAAAGAGTGAGATAGAAAGGGAATGTGTAGATTTGAACAAAAGATATAACATCAGAAACAAGGCAAAAAGTTCTCCTTATCGCAGCTTTTTTACATGATACTGGAAATCCCAGCTAATACAGTAAGACAAGAAAAGGAAATAAAAAGTATACGGATTGCGAAAGAGAATAAAAACTGTCCATCCAAGCAAATGACACGATCATTTATGTAAAAAAAAAATCCACAAGAATCAACAACAACAACAATTCCTAGAATAAATAAGCAAGTATGGCAAGACTGCAAGACATAGGTTAAAATACAAAAGCTTTTCTATATACCAGCAATGAACAAGTAGAATTTGAAATGAAACACAGTAACATTTATATTAATACAAAAAAAAGATGAAATACTTGAGCATAAAGCTAACAAAATTGTATAAAACCTATATGAGGAAAACTACAAATCTGAAAAACAAAGAACTAAATAAATAAATGGAGAGATATTCCATGTTCCTGGATGGGAAGACTCAACATTATCAAGATGTCAGTTCTTCCCAACTTCATCTACAGATTCAATGCATCCCAATCAAAAGTCCAGGAAGTTACCTTAGGGGTATCAACAAACTGATTCTGAATATTATATGAAGAGGCAAAAGACCCGGAAAAGCCAACATAATACTGAAGGAGAACAAAGTTGGAGGGCAACTGATACTACCCAACATTAAGACTTACTACAAAGCTATAGTAGTTAAGACAGAGTGGTACTGGCAAAAGAACAAATAAATAGAGCAATGGAACAGAATAGAGAACCTAAAAATAGACTCACAGAAATATAGTCACCTGATCTTTGACAAAAGAATGGAGGCAATAAAATGGAGAAGACTCTTTTCAACAAATGGTGGCTGAACAAGTAGATATCAAGGGGTTATATGGTAAATCTCTGTATCTTCTACTCAATTTTGCTGTGACCCTAAAACTGCTCTAAAGAAATAAAAAAATGTTTTTTTAAATAACATATTTTTTAAATACTTATAAGACATACCAACTAACTGCAACATATGAGCCTCATTTGAATCCCACCATAAAAAGAGTTTAAAAAGAAATTATGACGATCAGGAAAATGTGAGCATTAACAAAATATGAAGTAATTAATAACTTTTTACAGTGATAATATTAGTATATTTATGTTTTAAAATCTTTAAATTTAGTTTCTTTTAGAGCTATACACTGAAATGTTTACAGATAAAATGATATTCTATCTGTGTCAAAATAATATGGGGGTACAAATAATGTGGGAGGTCAAATGCAAGGGGATACAGGTAAAATAAATTGGCAATGGGCTAATAATTTTGTAGTTCCATGATAGGTAAATGGGAATTCATTACACTATTCTCTCCACTTCTGTAAAATCACAGAATTTTAGCAGTTGGAATGAACTTTAGAAATGAGACAATGGTAAACATGAGTAAAAGAAATGGAAACAAAGCCAAAAATACCTGAGTTTGTCAACCTGAATAAAAACTTTGAGTTTCAGTTTTCTCATCTACAAAAGTAAGTATAAAACACTAAGTACCTATATGGGGTGGCTCAGCATTAAATGGAATAAGACATACAAACAATGTATTTCCCAAATCAAAACCGCAATGAGATATCACCTCACACCTGTCAGAAGGGCTAAAATTAACAACTCAGGAAAAGAGATGTTGGTGAGGATGTGGAGAAAGGCGAACCCTCCTGCACTATTGGTGGGAATGTGAACTAGTGCAGCCACTCTGGAAAACAGTATGGAGGTTCCTCAAAAAGTTAAAAATAGAACTACCCTACAATCCAGCAATTGCACTACTATGTATTCACCCAAAGGTACAAAAATATTGATTCGAAGGGGTACATGGACCCCAATGTTTATAGCAGCATGATCAATAACAGCTCATCTATGAAAAGATCCCAAATGTCCATCAACTGATGAATGGATAAAGATGTGGTATATATACATACCAGAATATTACTCAGTCATCAAAAAGAATGAAATCTTGCCATTCACAACAACGTGGATAGAGCTTAGGTGTATTATGCTAAACAAAGTAAGTCAGTCAGAGAAAGACAAATATCATATGATTTCACTCCTACGTGGATTTTAAGAAACAAAACAGATGAACATAGGGAAGGGGGAAAAAGAGGAAAACAAACCATAAGAGACACTTAAAAGATAGAGAACAAACTGAGGGTTGATGGAAGGAGGTGGGTGGGGAATGGGCTAGATGGGTGATGGGTATTAAGGAGGGCACTTGTTGTAATGAGCACTGGGTGTTATATGTAAGTGATGAATCACTAAATTCTACTCTTGAAACTATTATTGTACTGTATGTTAGCTACCTAGAACTTAAAATTTGAAGGAAAAAAAAACATGTATTTCCTGAAAGTCAACTCTTTCACCCTTTCCTAAAATTCTAAACAAACACTAACTCAACTGGCCTAATCTCATTTGAAAAGTGAGAAAAATAAAGTAAATCCTCAAAAGTCTACATGCAGTTGGCCCCTCTTTCCTAAAACCATCCCTTTATTCCCAGTTTATACACTATATTCCCAGTTTTATTCAGAAAACACTTTACATATTCCTCATGCTTAAATGGTGACTTACTTTAAGATGAAAAGAATTTTACAAATTTACCATTCGCCAACTAGTGTTACTTGGTGATTTATAATTAGAGTTCCAAACAGACACCCTTCTTTTGAATAACAGGCGGTACTTACTACTTTTGCCATTAAATAATAGTTTAATGAGTGTTTGTCATTAAAACTAGGCCTGATATTCATGTCCCAGAGAAAGCTAAATCACTTGATGCCAGTTCTATATGGATTTCAAGGATCTCACGTACATTTTAGTTCAAATTTATTAAAAATTTCTTTTCTCAACTTTTTTAAGTTAAATATCTTTGAAAAGAATAATGTATTTAGGCAAAAACAACCTAACTTAGTAGATGTTGCAACATTTGTAAATGGTTTTAATGGTTATTTTGAGATGTCAAATTCTGGATACTTACTTTGGTCAACTCTATACGTTCTGAATTTTTCTATAGTAACCAAGTATTTTTATAATGGAAAAAAAGCTTCGTATAAATATAGGATAATATAGGACTTAATTCTACAAAGGAACATGGAAACAATAATGAATACTGAATTGTTTTGTAGTTATTGACGTAACTTCATTAAATGAAAAATGCTATGTAAGAGATGTTAATAGGTCCCAATCATTTGGCAGTCAATTAATTGTAACTGTTTTTAATAGAAGTATCATCTTTTAATAGAACTTGACAGACTTTTCATGTTAGTATTTAGTGGAAACTTTTAAAATTTTGAGTTGACATGTATGTAGTTAAACAGTTCCAAAATAGTTACTATAAAATTACTGTTCTGACCTCTATTCTCATATATTATCCTGGAGAGCTATCTGAGGTCTCAGAGGAATGAGGGATTGACCAGGATGCGTAGACAATAGGAATTAAAACTTACAAGTCCTAACCAAGAGTAAGGAGTCCTGCCTGTGTGTCTCATTCTGTGGTTCAGGAACCATATTCAAGAAAATTAGTTGGTTAAAAAAAAAAAAAAAAGTTGATGTGCTTAATAAAAAACCAGATCCTGCTCCCCAAAGCCTAACCCAAAAAGGCTGAATCAGAGTATAAATGAAAGCATCATGTCACATAACAGCACTTCACCAAAGATTATTTTATTTTCTTCCTAAAAACCTTAAATAGCTTGCCCCAGCCCATGAAACCATCTCACATCATTTAAATAATTCCAAGTACCTCATCTTGTGAAGTGATCCTAGTATCTGAAAATGCCTCTCCTGGCAACAGGATACATCCGCAGACCTGAACGCCTTCTGGCTCCGGTGAACACCAAGAGACCCAGAGCTGCCTATGCCTAGGCAGGACTGACTGCTAACAGCTTCCACCCTGGCCGTTAACAACTTTGCTCAGGAGCTTTCATGCTGATCTTCTTTTGTTTTGTTTTCTTAAGATTTTATATATTTATTTGAGAGAGAGGGCGTCCACAGGAGGAGGAGGAGAAACAGAGGGGGAGGGGAAAAGAATCTCAAGCGGACTCTGTGCTTATGCGCCAGTCAGACACAGGACTCTGTCTCACAACCTCGGAGACCCTGACCCTGGGCCAAAACCAAGAATCAGACACAACCAGATGAGCCACCCAGGCACCCGTCATGCTAATCTTCTAACCCAGAAGTCTCTGAATCTTGCACTACCTGCAACTCCTAATAGTGTTAGCAGGTTTCCTTCTCCTAGCAACAAACCTAGTTTATTTCTTCTATTAATGACTAAATTGTAGAGTGTTCTGTTAGTGACCAAATTGTACAGTGATAAATCTTCCAAGAAGTCCCTCAGATTAATTACAAAAAAGGCCTCCTTCTCTTTCACTTTCTATCTCCTTGATAACAAAACTACACTCCACATTTCATATCCCTCCGTTTCAACTCCATACCTTCCCCCAATTTCTTAATATAAAAACTAAGAATGTTCTGTTTCACAATTCAACATTTGTTTTTTGTTTTCATCTTAATTTTATAGTCAATGCTGTCCAATATAGATAGAATTTGAGATAGTAAATACATTCTCTAATAAGAACATTTCCATTCCAAGTTTTTAACCTTTCCTCAGAATCTAGAGAACACTAGAGTCCCGTTTCAGGTTACAGCATATTTATAAAAACAAAAATTTAAAATGTTAACTAAAAATGGTGGAGAAATGTTGGTTGATGAACTAACTACTAAAAAGTTTAAAATACCAGACATTTTGATTTGATCTTATATAGGTAAGATATTTTTATTAGTATTTACTAATAATGTTTATTTTAGATAAGTGTTATAAACAATTCAATACTGGCTATTACATAGAAAAGATTAGTTACTATATCCACTTAGCCATTTAAGACCATATTAATTCCACAGGAAACTTTCTGGCAGGATTCCTAATCCCCAATATTTTAACAGAAAGTTGCAAATGTTGAACTTCCAGTTAATGTTAGTTTAATTGCTCTCACCCTCTGTCATATTTCAGACTACTACTCAAGCAGTTTTATAGTTACGTTTGTTCTGCTGATTCCTCCACATAATCAAACATTTTAGTAAATACCCATTCAGTGCTGGGCACTGTCACAGCCTGGCTTCCTAATTAGTCTTGAGGTAACTATCTAATAACATCTTTCTTGACCAAACAGCATGCATAGTTCTCATTCATGCTCAGAATGAACTATTATTCCTATGGGTATCAATTAAAAAAAACACTGTAGATACACGAGCAAAATACCTTTTACTGCCACCACTAACACTGTCCAAACTGAAGCAATATCTCAGGTTGAAAAGTTCCTTCATATAGTAATGCATCAACTAGATCAGAAGACTTTACCCTCTCCATACCCCATCTAAAAATTTTGTTTGCTTTTTTTATATTTTCAGATTCTTAACTTACACACTGATATGTTCATATGGATGCTAAAAACATCCTGCAAAAGATGAGAGCATTCTGTTAAACTATAAAAACTCTAGACCCTTCTTTCTTCGGTATAAACATAAGACAGACACACTTATGCAGAAAGATGTTCGGAAGAATAAACTTTCTGTTTCGAAATACAAATAAACCAAACATAAAGAAGAGTTAATAATACAAAGTCTTACTATCAGATTCAGAAAAAAACAAACTAGTAATAGCATACAATTACATGTGTGATACACTTTTTTGTTAATAATCTTTCACACAAATGTTTCTTTAACTAGTACAGCTGGGATGTGGTCTGGGAGTCTAGTGAACTTAATCCTACTCGAAATGATGTAGAGTAATACCAGAACACAGCCACTTCTGGATGCTGTACTTGTCATGTTTCCCATGCCTCCACCTTTAAAGTGTGTGAAACAAACTGGGCTGAGTTAGAAACACACCAAATCAAGAAATAATCTAACAAGACAAAAAGTAAAAGCCTTACTTAAAAACCAATTTAAAGGAAACAATACTAACAACCTTACAGAAATGAAAAGGATTATAAGAGAATACTATGAACAACTGCACACCAACAAATTAGATAACCTAGATGAAATGGATAAATTCCTAGAAACACACAAACTATCCAAACGGACTCAAGAATAGAAAATTGGAACATATGTATAACAAGTAAAGAGACTGAGTCAGTAATTAAAACATCCCAACAAACAAAAGTCCAGGACCAGATGGTTTTACTTGTGAATCCTACCAAACATACGAAGTAGAATTAATGCCAATCCTTCCCAATTTCTCCCCAAAAACAGAAGAGTACAGAACACTTCCTACCTCACCTTATGAGGCTACCCTGATAATGAAGCCAGACAAAGACATCACAAGAAAACTACAAACCAATATCTTTTATGAATATATATAAAGAAGTCCTCAATGACATACTAGCAAATGAAATCCAGCAATACAGTAAAAGGATTATATATCTCGATTAAGTGGAATTTATCCCAGGAATACAAGGGCAGTTCAATATATGGAAACCAAACAATGCAATAGACTGCATTAATAAAATTAAAGGGAAAAAAAAACACGTGATCATCTCAATTGGTATAGAAAAAACATTTCACAAAACCCAACACCTTTTGTGATAAAAACAGACTTGGAGGGTCACCTGGGTGGCTCAGTCAGTTAAGCATCTGCCTTTGGCTCAAGTCATGAACCTGGAGTCCCAGGATCTGGCTTTGTATTGGGCTCCCTGCTCAGAGGGGAGTCTGCTTCTCCCTCTGCCCCTCACCTTGGCTGTGTGCTCTCTCTCTCTCTCAAATAAATAAATAAATAAACAAACAAACAAAGACTTGGAATAGAAGGAAACTTCCTTGACCCAAAAAAGGGACATTTATGAGAAAACCCACAGCTAAAACATACTCAACAGCAAAAAATGAAAGCATTCCCCCTAAAACTAGGAATAAGACAAGAATGCCCACTTTTGCCACTTCTTTTCAGTTTTGTACTAGAAGTTCCAGCTAAAGTAATTAGGCAAGAAAAAGAAATAAAAGGCATCCAAATTGGAAAGGAAAATGTAAAATTTATCCCTATTCACAGATGACATGATCTTTTACATTAAAAAATTCTAAAGAATCAAAAAAATTCTAAAGAATTCACATTAAAACTATTAGAACTAATAAAGGAATTCAGAAGTGTTGTAGGATACAAGGTCAACCAAAAAAATCAATTGTATTTCTATTCATTAGTGATAATGAACCCAAAAAGGAAATTAAGAAAACAAGTCCATGTATGATAAACTCAAAAAGAATACTTAGCAATAAATTTAACCAAGGGTGTGAAAGACATAGACACTACAACTATAAACATTACTGAAATAAAGACCTAAATAAAGACATCCTGTGTATATAAGTTGACTTAATACTGTTAAAATGGCAATACTCCCCAAAGTGATCTACAGATCCAATGCAATCTCTATCAAAATCTCAACTGCCTTTTTTGCAGAAATGGAAAAGCTGATACTCAACTTCATTTGGAATTTCAAAGGGCCCTGAATAGCCAAAATAATCTTGAAAAAGAACAAAGGAATAAGACACACATTCCCAATTTAAAAACTTACTACAAAACTATAGTGATCAAATAGTGTGGTACTGGCATAAGGACAGACCAATGGGATAGAACTGAAAATCGAGAAATAAACCTAAACATCTATGGAATAGAACTGAAAGCCCAGCAATAAACCCAAACATCTATGGAAAATTCAACGAGGAAAGATGAACCTCTTAAACGCTGGGACAGCTGGACATTCACATTCACAAAAGAATAAAGCTGGACCCCTACCTCACTCCATACACAAAATTTAATTCAAAATGGACCAATAACCTAAATATAACATAACTATAAATCTCTCAGAAGAAAACACAGGGGCAAATCATCATGATCTTGGATTTGCTAAGTTTATTATTAGATAGAACACCAAGAGTATGAGCAAACAAAAGAAAAAGTAGATAAAACTGGACTTCTTTAAAATGAAAAACTTCCACACTTGAAAAGATATTGTCAGGAAAATGAAAAGAACAACCCTAAAGGAGAAAATACTTGCAAATCATACATCTGATAAAGAATTAATACCTAGAATATATGTGTAACTCTTATAACCCAAAACAAAAGGACAAACGACCCAATTTCAAAATGTGCAAAAGATCTGAATAAACATTTTTCCAAATAAAAGATACAAATGGCCAATAAACACATAAAAAGATGTTCAATATCATTAGTGATTAGGAAATGCTAATCAATCTACATTGAGATACCATTTCACACTCAGTAGAATGGCTATTTTAAAAAAAAGAAAAAGAAGGTGGGGCACCTGGCTGGCCATAAAGGGTGGTAAGTTCAAGCCCCACATTGGGCATAGAGAAAAGAGGAAAGAAAGAAAAGAAAGAGAGAAGAGAAGAGAATGGAGGGAAGAAGGGAAGGAGGGAAGAATGAAGGACGGAAGAAAAGAAAAAAAAGAAAAGGAGAAGAGAAGAGGGAGAGAAGGAAGGAAAGAAGGAAGTCTATTTCTCCCTCTCCCTGTGCCCCTGTCCTTGCTTGTGTGCTCTTTCAATCACTCTCTCAAATAAACAAATAAAATCTTAAAAAAAAAAAGTCACATATTGTATGGTCCCATTTATATAAAATATCCCAAATAGGTAAATCCATAAAGACCGAAAGCAGATTTGGTGGCTGACAGCAGCTATAGGTACATGGGAATGGGGAGCAACTTAATAGGCTTAAGAGGTTAACTGCTTAATAAATTTCTTTCGGGATTATAAGAATGTTTTGAAATTTGATATAGGCGGTAGTTGCACAACATTGTGACTATACTAAATGCCCATGAAATGCACACTTTAAAATGGCTAATTTTATATTATCTGAATTTCACCTTGCTAACCAAAAAAGACAATTTAGGGATGCCTGGGTGGCTCCGTAGGTTAAGCGTCTGTCTTTAGCTCAGATTATGACCCTAGGGTCCTGGAACAGAGTCCCACATCAAGCTCACTGGGGAGCCTGCTTCTCTCTTTGCCTGCTGTTCCCCCAATTAAGTGAAAGCCTACACTCCTAAATCCATGCCCTGCCACATAGACACACAGAAGATGCCACATAGATCTCAAAAGTACTTAGTTTACACATCCTTTAGTGGGCAACTAGAAAATGGCAGTAATGTCCTAGTTTCATTTCTTCCCCCTGCCCCCATATGTGGGCTGAGTAATAAAAAACAAAGTATCTTTGCCTAGAAACAGTCTCTAGATAGACTGAAAGGAAGAGAAAGAAAGGAAGGAAGCATACAGCAATGTTGAGCTGAGAAATAAGTCTAGACTCTAAACACATTTAAATATGGCAAAATTAAAACAGCTGAAATTACGTAAATCCTCCTCAAACATTTCTCAAAAAATACAATAGGAGAGGGATGCCTGGGTGGCTCAGTCAGTTAACTGTCTGCCTTCAGCTCAGGTCATGATCTCGGGGTTCTGGGATCGAGCCCCACATCAGGCTCCCTGCTCAGCAGAGAGCCTGCTTCTTCCTACCCCGCCACCCACTTGTGCTTGTGTGCTCGCTCACTCTCTATCTCAAATAAATAAATAAAATCTTAAAAAATATACAATAGGAGAGAAAAAAAAATCTAATGCATCAACCCTTGGTTTAATATATAAAAAATGTGGGTAGTAACTAATACTTAAATGTTTTTTGCCGTAAGAGAAACATTCGTTCAGGGTCCACAATCGGTACCATTTTATCCATATGAATTTCCAAAGGTTGTGGAGAATGTCAATCCAATAGTATAAAAAGCTATCTGTCTCAGAGAAAAAAATCATGTGAACAGAGCCCTAGAATAAAAACATTGGTCAGGACTGTGCTAGTAACTAGTTGCATGACAACATAATCTTAAAAAAATAATAATAAAAACATGTTTAATGCTGAAAATAATGTGAAATATATACATTATAAGGACACAGCATTAGGGATCACTAATAAGCCAAATTTCTAAAATGCACTAAAAAATATGTGCCGCTAGATTAAAAATATATTAAGGTAATTTAAAAAGAACCCACTATGTCCAAAAAATTGGATTGTACCTTCAAACCACTTTCTCTTCAAGTGGTCCATAAAATGTGAACAAGGTAAGTTTAAGTTCACTCTAGATTCTTAATATAGTTCATTTTAATTACTTTCAATAAATGTGGCTCCTGAAATTAGTGATCAGGAAAACTGAGTAGGGTAAAACACTGAGTAGGGTAAAGATAAAGTGGCAAATAATGAAGCAAACTTTCACAGGAAATTTAAAATGTTTAAATAGAGTTGAAAGTAGAAAAGCACTAATGAAGAACATAAACAAGTTGAATTTAAAAGCTTTCTCTGTACACTCCAGATTTAGAAAGAAATTTAAGTCAGGGGCACCTGGCTGACTCAGTTGGTTAAGGGTCTGCATGCGGCTCAAGTCATGATTCCAATCGAGCACATCAGACTCCCCGCTGGGCAGGGAGCCTGCTTCTCCCTCTCCTGTTCCCCCTGCCTGTGCTCTCCCTCTCTCTGTCAAATAAATAAAATCTTAAAAAAAAAAAAAGAAAGAAATATAAGTCACATTTATAAAGAATGTTTTAGAGTCAATTTAGAGTATGCAAGAAAACTGTTTTGATTATTAATTAAATATATCAAGTGTTGGGGCGCCTGGGTGGCTCAGTCATTAGGCATCTGCCTTCTGCTCAGGTCATGATCCCAGGGTCCGGGAATGGGGCCCCGCATCGGGCTCCCAGCTCCACGGGAAGCGTACTCCCTCTTCCACTCCCCCTGCTTGTGCTCCCTCTCTTACTGTCTCTCTCTCTTTCTGTCAAATAAATAAATAAATAAATAAAATCTTTAAAGATATATATACATCTCAAGTATAAAGGAACTATCCATTTCTAAAAACTCAAAATATTGGGGTGCCTGGCTGGCTCAATTAGTGGACCATGCTACTCTTGACCTCAGGGTCATGAGTTTAGCCACACACTGGGAGTGGAGCCTGCTCTAAAAAAAGAGAAAAGAAAAAGAAAAAAACAAAACAAAACGCTCAAAATATTAATTACTATGATCATATTCCTGTTATTTACACCGATTGACATATAACATATCTTTTTTTCCCATTTAGAGCTTCAACCTTTCATTTCTTCACAAAATTAAACCACTAAAAACTTCTACAAGAATATAAATTTTCAGGGGCGCCTGGGTGGCTCAGTCGTTAAGCGTCTGCCTTCGGCTCAGGTCATGATCCCAGGGTCCTGGGATCGAGCCCCGCATCGGGCTCCCTGCTTGGCAGGAGGCCTGCTTCTCCCTCTCCCACTCCCCCTGCTTGTGTTCCCTCTCTCGCTGTGTCTCTCTCTGTCAAATAAATAAATAAAACCTTAAAAAAAAAAAAA
>CM052885.1:21746674-21783599 GCA_028534135.1 Potos flavus
ATGCGGGGCTCGATCCCAGGACCCTGAGATCATGACCTGGGCCGAAGGCAGAGGCTTTAACCCACTGAGCCACCCAGGCGCCCCAGATTTTCAGATTTTAAACTTAAGACTTATAATGAGACAAGATGAACGAAATGAAATGTTTATTTAAAAAATTACTGACACTGCATACATGGCTTTTTATTATCTTTTCCACTAACAAGCAGTTACTGAGCTCCTTGTGCATAAGACACAAACTACAAAAAGGTACCAGTGACAGCCATTTCCATCAAGAGGTTTATCCAGTTGGGGAAATAGCTAAATAAAACAAGGTAGACTAAAAATACAGTGCCTAATGAGGGATTTAAGAGTTCAGATGAAAGAAAAGTGCCAGGGAGAAAAATAGATTAACTTAGGTCTTAAAGTAGAACCAGAAAAGCAGAAGATGGCAGGGTATTTCCAAACAAAAGGAAGCTATGAACAAAAGCACAAATGTGGAAATGACCATCTCAGTTGCATGAAACAAAAGCCTGCATAGTTGAGAAGGAGGAGCTAGAAGAAATAACCTCTTAAGCTGATATTAAGGAGTTTGCTTGGAGACCCTAAGCAAGAGGAGTCAGCTAAGCCACACATGGATTCTTGACTCACAGAAACTGTGAGATAATAAGTATTATTATCCCCAAAAAAAATTTTTTTAAGTTTGCTTGTTTTCCATATAGACAACGGATAACCACTGAAAATTCTTATGCTTGAAAATGTGTTTTAATTACAAGACAGCATATTAAAAGGTGCATTATATAGTTTATACAACATACGGGGCTAAAACTTTACATATTTGGGAATTTTTTTATGATTATCTTGCTTTTATCGATCTTACACCATGAAACTCCACAAAACAGAATGTTTTACAAGTTAAATGATTCCCTAACATTTTATTTTCAAAGAAATATATATGCTTAATAATCTAAGATGTTAATTTATTAAAAGCCTTGTATGGGATGCAATATGGAATGGTACTTAAGAGCTCTAACTGTGGATCGAGCTGGTTGGAACACTAGCACCAACACTATGATGCTGAATAACCTAAGCCTCAGCTTTTTCATGGGCTATTGTATTAAAAGAGAAATGCCTGACATACAGTAAAGACTCAAAATATATTGGCTATAATCATTCAACAGAATCCAGAAGCCCCAGCATATGGCACATCTGAACTTGGGTGAGGGTTCATTTGGACTTCTCGTCTACTTCGCAAAAAAAAAAAAAAAAAAAAAAAATTTAAGCTTTTATTTATTTATTTGACAGAGAAAGAGAGATCACAAGTAGGCAGAGAGGCAGGCAGAGAGAGAGGGGGAAGCAGGCTCCCCACTGAGCAGAGAGCCCAATGCGGGGCTCGATCCCAGGACCGTGACATCATGACCTGAGCCGAAGGCAGAGGCTTTAACCCACTGAGCCACCCAGGTGCCCCAATTTCCCAAAATTCTTAGTGAGACATCACCATGTATTTAGTGACTACTTCCTGATTAACTGATATGTACAAAACAACCATTTATTACTGCCAGATGGACAAACTAGTAAATAGACTGTATAGAAATCTAAAATACAAACTGTCTTAACTCAGTTATTTAAAAACAACTTTCAAATTTAAGAATTGAAAAATGATAATTCGATTATATTAATGTTAAAATTCACATTAGCAATGAAATTTTAAAATATTTTAAGAAATTCTTTTATTTTCAAACCACTACTCTTCATTCAATGTTTATCAAAAACATTTTTTTTAAGATTTTACATATTTATTTGTCAGTGAGAGAGAGACAGAGGCAGGCAGAGGGAGAAGCAGGCTCCCTGCCCAGCAAGGAGCCTGATGTGGAACTCGATCCCAGGACCCTGGGATCATGACCTGAACCGAAGGCAGACGCTTAACCAACTGAGCCACCCAGGTGTCACTATTATAAACATTTTAATGCCTGATCAGATTTTTTTTGAGTTCTTTCTGCCATTTCACATAGCTTCCCATTATAATTAGAATAAAACCCAAACCATTTTACCAGTCCTACAAGAATCTGTATAATGTAGTCCTAGTCTCCTCCAACATTCTTCACCATAATTCAGCCACATATGCTCTCTTACTAGAAATCTCTCTCCCTGAGAGCTTCACAGCATTTGGGATTTCAATTTAACTTTTACTTCCATAGAAAAGCTTCCTCTAATCCCTGTCTATAGTAATTTCTCCCCTAGTCACTTCTGTATTACCTCTTCACCATAGTCAAACACAGAGACAAGTACCAAGTAATATAACACATAATACCTTATGAGCCTTCAAATCTGGTCATAGCTAACTAAATCAGGAATAGAGGTCTGAACCCAAGAAAAGTCAATTTATAGGCTGGCCAACAGCCAATAAGATAGATAGCCTTAGGAGTCAAAGAATTCTACACAAAGCAGAAATGGAGAGTAGATAAACTACTCTGTGTCCAACTAAACAGCTCCCTCCCTTCTACTTTTCAGTTTATGTTAGTCAACATCACCAATGGAGAAGAAGCCAACCCTGAATCACCTAATAGCAAAGCACTAGAGCAAAAGTATTCATCAGAATCACCTGTTAAGGTTTAAAAAAAAGACCAGAATCCACATTCCTAGAAGAGTCTAAGTGACTCAACAGATCAATTTGTCATGCATCCATGAAACAAAGTCCCTTAGTGGGAGCTGTGATATCCAGCACCACATGCCAACAGACCCATGAGGAGTCTTACCCACCCATGCTCTGAGTAACAGGCATACAGACCTCACTTCTGGCTGCAGAGCCTGCAGTGATCCACGAATTTGCTCCAGTGTCTCTCGGCCACAGTATGAGTGCTCCTGGAGAAGACTTATACAATCACTTACGGATAAGAGAACCTTTGTGGAAGTCTAGAAGCCCAGCAGGGAAGTTCCAGCATATCACTGGAGCAAAATAAAATAATAAGTCTGGATGCACCAAGGAGTGTATGTAAAAGGAACAGTTTGACTTTTCCCATGTCACTTAGAGCCCATAGCAGCACAGCTCAGTATTAAGAGAAACCCCCTCTGCCAGTGATGTTTCCCATGAGGGAAAATGAAAGGATATGAATGACTACTCAGCTTCCCCTGCTGTGTAAGATGCTGCCAGAGGCCCATTTCTCCACTGAGCATTATTCACAATAGCCAAGACATGGAAAAAACCTTAAGTGTCTGTCATGAGATGAATGGATAAAGAAAATGTGGTATATATATGCAATGGAATATTATTACGCCATAAAAAAGGATGAAATCCTGCCATTTGTGTCAACATGGTTAATGTCATTATGCTAAGTGAAACAAGACAGAGAAATACGATCTCACTTATATGTGGAATCCAAAAATATCAAACTCATAGAAACAGAGAATGAAATAATGACTGCCAGGAGCTGGAGGTTTGGGGAAATGGGGAGAGGTCAGTCAAAAGGTACAAACTTCCAGTTATAAGATGTCTAAGCTCTGGGGATCTAATACACAGCATGGTGACTATAATTAGCAATAATGTATCATATACTTGAAAGTTGCTAAGAGATTAAATCTTAAATGTTACCATAAATAGGAAATGGCAATTATGTGAGGTGAAAGAGGTATTAACTAACTCTTCTGTGGTGATCACTTCGCAATATATTAAGATATCAAATCATCACATTGTATGCCTTAAACTTACACAACATTATATGCCAATTACACCTCAATAAACTGAAAAAAGAAGATATGGCATGTGTTTTTGAAAACAAGATATTTGGGGTACCTGAGTGGCTCAGTAGGCTAAGCATCTGCCTTCATGGTCTCAGGGTCCTAGGATCAAGCCCCGCCTCAAGCTCCCCGCTTGGCAGGGAGTCTGCTTCTCCCTCTCCCTCTGCCCCTCTCCCCCTCTCATTCTCTCTCTCTGTTTCAAATAAGTAAAATCTTAAAAAAAAAAAAAAAAAGGAAAGAAAGAAAAGAAAATACAAGTTATTTCATATATTTCCAAATCCCTAAAATAAAAGCTGTAACACTGAAAGTGTTAATTCACCAAAAATACCTAATCCAAAAGACTTCTTGGATGGTTATAAACAGCAAAGGTTTTACCTTATTTATTTACATATTTCCCACCATTTATTCCCTCTTAAACTGGTTTTAACAACTGTTTAGAATCATACCCATTTACAAATAGAAAAAAAATTCTACTCCATCTACTCCACAGGCAATTTTATAAACCAGAAAACCCAAATACGCATATGATATTTCACTTAATCTAGCTGAACAAAGTTATTCACATAAAGTCCTTAATTATTAATAAATATATAGGGTGCCTGGGTGGCTAGTTGGTTAAGCGTGCAACTCTTGATTTCACCTCAAGTCATGATCTCAGGGTCATGAGATCAAGCCCTATGTCAGGACACACTGA
Source organism: Potos flavus (assembly GCA_028534135.1). Taxonomy (NCBI): domain Eukaryota; kingdom Metazoa; phylum Chordata; class Mammalia; order Carnivora; family Procyonidae; genus Potos; species Potos flavus. The sequence goes on from CM052885.1 coordinate 21,751,080, forward strand.
GCATGGAGCCTGCTTAAGATTCTCTCTCTCTTTCTCTCTCATAAATAAACAAATAAATAAGTAAACCATTACCTTTTCTATTCAGTTTAAGATATATATTGAATAACCAAAATAATTTTCTTCCATATAATCTCTTCACTTATTCATCCATTTATTTATTTAATGAAGTTTACAAAATAGTCCTATTTCACACCAAGACTATTTCTGACACTGGGGCGACAACAGAAAAGACAGGCAGGTCTATGTTCTCAGGAAGCGTGTATTATAAAGAAGGGAGGCAGACAGTAAATAGGTAAAGTAACTTCAAATTTTGATCAATGCTATCAAACAGAATTATTACTTTTTAGCCACTCTGTCTAGTAGAGAAGACAGAGTTTAAAGATTTTATTTATTTATTTGAGAGAGAATACGAGTAGGGGGGAGTGGGGGGGGGAGAAGTAGACTCCCCACTGAGTAGGGAGCCTGACGTGGGGCTCAAACCCAGGACTCTGGGATTATGATCTGAGCCAAAGGCAGACACTTAACTGACTCAGGTGCCCTGAGAAGATGAAAGTTTAAAAAAAAAAAAAGGGAAGGTACCTCAAGTATCTAACAACTGAATTGAGACCTACGGAGTAAGAAGAGCCAAGACAAGACTTGGGGGTAGAGGTCGCCTGGGTGGCTCAGTTGGTTGAGAGACTACCTTACGCTCGGGTCGCACTCCTGGAGTCCCAGGATCGAGTCCCATGTTGGGCTCCCTGCTTAGCAGGAAGTCTGCTTCTCCCTCTGGCCCTCTTCCCTCTCATGCTCTCTCTCTCTCTCATTCTTCTCTCTCAAATAAAATCTTTAAAAAAGAAAAAAGACTTAGGGGTAGAAATTTCTAGGAAGAGAGAATAGCGAGTAAAATAGCCCTGAGTAAATAGTTTACCATGTTAAAGGAATCAGGAAGAAAAAATGACCAGTTCTATAAATCCTAGTAAACAAGGGGCAGATGACAAAAGATAATGTATGATAGGCAGGCATAAGCCAAATCATGTAGGCTACCTATAATCAGAAGCTTAAATACAAATACAAAAGAAAATTACTGAACAGGAATCATTAAAGCAGTACGGTCACATCTGATTTCCTTGGTTTTTAAGTTCTAAAACATACTCTTACAAAGTAAGCACACTAAGAAATATAATTAAATACATAATTTAGAGCTGACTTTATCATCACATATTTGGCAAGTTAGTGTTAGACAAATAACATAACAAGAGTCATGAGCATTTAGTGAGCTCCTGCTGTGTGCCAGATGCTGCTTTGGGTCCTAGAAATACACAGATGACAGCGGTGATGTCACCTTTCACTCTGAGCAATAAATACAAAACTGGTAATGGTGATGTCATCTACTCTGAACGGTAAATACAAAACTGATAACGGTGATACCTTCTTCTACTCTGAGCAACCCAGTTTTCTTCTTAAAGGCTCAAAGCAGTATGTTGTGTATTAGAACCACCTTTGGTGTATGGTAAACATGCAGATATCTGGGTCGCACCTAATAGCAATTCTAATTCAGCAGGTTTCCAATAATCCCTCACCACAGAGGTGAAAGAAGAAGTATATCAGAATCACTTATATATCACTGTCCTCTTGAAAATTAGGCCAAAATGAGCAACTGTAATTAGTGGAAGGAGTATATCATATAGTACAGGGTACACTGTGGAGCGGTGGAGAGTGTATATAAAGATAAACAGTCAGATTGACAGTCACTACAATAGAGAATTCGGGGGGGAAGGCGGTTAATACAATTGCCAAGGAAAAGTAAGGATTTCTATAAACCAGCAGTTCTTAAAGTAACATCTGCAGATTACCTGGGGATGCCCAAGACCCTTTCAGAAGGTCCACCAAGTTAAAATTATTTTCATAATAATACTAAAAATATTATTTGCTTCTTTCACTGTATTGGCATTTACTTTGATGATTCAAAAGTAGGTAAAACTGCTAAGCAGCTTTTTTTTTTTTAATATTTTTTTATTTATTTGAGAGAGAGAGAAGCATGAGAAGAGGGGTAGGGGCAGAGGGAGAGGGAGAAGCAGGCTCCCAGCCAAGCAGGGAGCCCCACTTTGGGCTCAATCCCAGGACACTGGGATCATGACCTGATCTGAAAGCAGACACTTAAATGACTGCACCACCCAGGTGCCCCAACCGCTAAGCATCTTATTACCAAGGGTACTAAACAATATTAGCAGTCATTACATTCTTCACCACCACATTCATAACAAACCTTAAAAAAAAAAAAAGCCAGTTTCATTTAGGAATGTCTTTGATGAGCTATAGCTATAAATATTACACATTTTATTATATCCCAACCCTTGAGTACACACTTTTCAATATTCTGTGTGCTGAAATGGAAAGCACGATGGTTGTCTCAAAGGAAAGCACTTACATGACTGAGTTGCAAGCTGACCTAGCCACTTTTTTATGGAACACCATTTTTCTTGAAGGAATGACTGACAAATAATGGTTACTTAATCTTGGGTATTTAGCAGAATTTCCTTGAAAATCAACAGTGAGCCTATCACATCAAGGGAAAAAACTGTCAGTATATATTGCTGACTATGAATTCAAGCTTTGAGAAAACTGAAATTTTGCAAAATTTGTTTCTACCATTATGGGCTTAAAAGCTTCCCAAGTCAAATAGACTTTTCTGATAAGAATGGTGATACTAACAAATGTGATTCTTTAACAATGAATGATAAAATATGTAACATTTGCAAGATCTGCATAACCCAAGGAACAAATATTTTCCAAATGACTAATGCATGTGTTATAAAAATTCACAGATGAAAGATCCACTTTAAGTGGAAGATAGACAGATCTTAATGAAAATAGTACAGAAACTTCATTGCTAGGGCACCTGGATGGCACAGTCGATTAAGTGTCTGACTCTTGGTTTTGGCTCAGGTTGTGGTCTCCGGGTTGTGAGACTGAGTCCCACGTTGGGCTCCACACTCACTGCAGAGTCTGCTTGAGATTCTCTCTCCTTCTCCCTCTGTCCCTCCCACTTGTACAGTGTCTCTTCTCTCATTCTCTCTCAAATAAATAAATAAATAAAATCTTTAAAAAAAAAAACTTCATTGCTAGGATTTCAAATTCCAGATTGGAATTAATCTTTCTAAAACTGCCTTCAGAAGCACACCATCTTGATGCTGACAATCTCACAGGTATATTAAATATGTATAATTCATCCCATGTAAATGTATTTCAATAAAACAATTTTTAAAAACTACAACTTTAGTTTTAGTGTAACATCATAAAAGGATATCCACAATTATCTGAAAAGTCCACTAAAATACTCTGTCCTTTTCCAATTCATATCTGTATGAGGCCAGATTTTCTTGATACGGTTCAAGTTAAAAATGTATCACAACAAAATGAATCCAGGAACAGATATGAGACTCCAGCTATTTTCCATTAAGATAGACATTAAAGATATTTCCAAAATGTAACAAATGCAAATCTTTCATATTTTCCTTATTTTGGAAAATAAATTTACTTTCATTAAAAATCCTATTAATATTAACATGTAATAGGTTTTTATTATTTTTAAATAAATTAAAAGTAAATATTTTAAAAGTTTCTCAGTTTTAGTTTCTAATTTGGCAAATATAGATAGATATAATTCATATTTTTTAAAAAAAAACTGAGGTCATCAATCATTTTGAGGAGTATAAAGGGACTCTGAAAAGTTTGAAAATAACTGTTGGAGATCTAATAATACATTATTTAGCTATTCAACTCTAGGTCACCTTACTAAATGCACCATAACAATCTTCCTTTGAAGAAAGAGAATAAGCAATAACCAAAAAAAGAAGGTGTGATAGGTAGAATGACTCTCCATGTTACAACACAAAAATACCTTCAATTATTAAATTTGGTACAAAAAGTATAAAACAATTATACAATTTACTATACTACTATTTGCTGAAAAGGTGTAGGAAATGATAATATATTCATATGTGCTTGTATATGCTTAACAAAACAATGGACACTCAAGAAATTAATAAAAGCACATACCTATAAGAGAAGGAGAATATGAAACATTCACGGGTGGTGTAGGAATGAGTCTTTTAATTAATCACTTAATTTTTAAAACATCTGAATGTATTCATAATATTTTTAAATTGATAATCTAATTTAAAAGAAAAAATCCTAGAACAATATTAAGCTACAATTCACATGTACTTTCAATTTCTAGGTTGCCCTGATCTCAGGGGGAAAAAGAAGCTCACTCTTTTTATTAGCTCTGAGGCAAAACAGTATTGCTAGCAACTAAAAACTTACACCAGAAGAATAAGCATTGGTCAAACTTATTTCTAGGACACAATACAGAAGTGTTTTTTAAACCTACAAATAAATTTATCATCTGAAATGGCCAAAACAGCAATAAATAATAAGAAAATATTCAAGTGAAACTAGCAGTTATTTTATTAACTGTTTTATACTTAAAAGATGTCACTGATGGAATTAAATGCAAATTCAGATATTGTACAAGACAAAAGAATCAGTGAACATGAAAACAAAGTAAAATAAAAATTATCCGGGGCACCTAGGTGGCTCAGTCGTTAAGCATCTGCCTTTGGATCAGGTCATGATTCCATGGTCCTGGGATGGAGCCCTACATCGAGCTCCCTGATCAGCGGAAAGCCTGCTTCTCCCTCCCCCATTTCCCCTGCTTGTGTTCCCTCTCTCGCTGTATATCTCTCTGTCAAATAAATAAATATAATCTTTAAAAAAACTTATCTAAAAGGAAGCACAGAGAGAAAAAAGGGAAAAAATAATTCCCAATTAACTATAGGACAGTATCAAGCTATTTAACATACTTTTAACTGGAGTCTAGAAAACAAAGGGGGTAAAAAAATTTTTTTGTGAGGTAATAATGATTATGATGACTATTTTTCTAAATTTGCTGCAAACTATACCCCATGGATCCAAGAAACTTGTCAAATCCCAAAAAGGAGAAACTCAGAGATTACTCAAAAGCACATACGTGATGATAAAATAGCAAGAAAATGGTAATGTTAAAAAAAAACTTAACACAACCACAGGAAAAGAAAAAGGCACTCTGTTGAAACAATTTTTTTTTTTTAAGATTTTATTTATTCAACAGAGATCACAAGTAGGCAGAGAGGCAGGCAGAGAGAGAGGGGGAAGCAGGCTCCCTGCTGAGCAGAGCCCGATGCGGGGCTCATCCCAGGACCCTGAGATCATGACCTGAGCTGAAGGCAGAGGCTTCACCCACTGAGCCACCCAGGCGCCCCCAGAGAAACAATTATTAAAAAAAAAAAAAAAGAAAGAAAGAAAGAAAGAAATCACAGAATTCTCAGAAGTTGTGCAAGCCAAAATTCAAAAGAATATTTATAAAGTGCTAAAAGAAATACTGTCGGGCACCTGGGTGGCTCAGTCAGTAGAGCATCCAACTCTTGATTTTGACTTAGGTCATGATCTCAGGGTCTTAAGATCAAACCCCTTAATGGGCTCCTCGATCAGCAGGGAATCTGCTTGAGACTCTCTTTCCCCCTCTCCCTTCCCTCCTGCTCCCGTGAGCTCTCTTCTCTCAAATAACAAAAGCTTTAAAAAAAAATCATTAGTCATTGCAGAAATGCAAATTAAAACCATAATGATACAACTTCACACTCATTAGGATGGCTATTATCAAAAAAAAAAAAAAAAAAAAGGAAAAAACAAGTGTCCACAAGGATGTGAAGGAAGTAGTATCCTTGAGTATTGCTGGTAGGAATGTAGAATAGTGCAGCTGCTGTTAATATCAGTTTGCTAATTCCTCCAAGAGTTAAACATGAGATTACCATATGACCTAGCAATTCCACTCCTAGATACCCAAAACAACTGAAAGCCGGGACTCAAGCAGATACTTGTACACCAACATTCATAGCAATACTATTCACAAAGCCAAAAGGTACAAACAACGCAACTGTCCATCAATAAGTGAATGAATGAACAAAATATGGTATATACATACAATGGATATTATTCAGCCTTAAAAAGAAATAAAATTCTGATGCATGCTATGCTATGAATTAACTTTGAAAACATGCTAAGTGAAGCAAGCCAGACAAAAAGGACAAATACTGTATGAGTCCACTTAACTGAGGCACCTAGGATAGGAAAATTCATAGATAAAGAAAGTAGAATGGTGGTTGCCAGGAGATGAGGAGAGGAGTCAATGGGGAGTTAGGATTTAATGGGTATAGACTTTCAGTTGGGGAAAACATACTAGAGATGGATGTTGGTGATAGCTGCAAATTATATGAATGCACTTAATGCCATAGAAGTGTACACTTAAAAATTGGTAAGATAGACAATTTCACGCTATGTATATTTTACCACAATAAAAAAAGTGTCTTTGTATATACCTAGGGCCTTGCTAGGTAGATCACACTAACAATGTAATTTATGGTTAAGTGCCTGTTTTTGTTTTCCTGGTACCCTGGGCCACATTGTATCACTATGAGCTCTGCAAAAGACAGGAGGGCTAGAGACTAATTAGTTGAGGTAAGTCACAACAGTGCTCCATGCCAACAGGACTGCTTCCTCCCCGCCCCCACGGCTGCCCCCACTCCCACCATCGCATAAAAACCCTGGATACCAAAGCCCAGGTGAGCTTCCCTGGCTGGCAGGACTTCATTCTTGTCAGGCATCGCTGATGAGAGAATTAAACACTGTCAGAGCAACTCCACTGAGAGGACAACTGGACCTTTACACATTTCTCCTGTACTCCACTGTATGCACCTTTTCCTTTCCTCGATTTTAATCTGCACCCTTTCTCTATAATAAACCATACTTGTAAATATAACAGCTTATCTGAGTTCTTTAAGTCCTTCTAAGGAATCATCAAACCTGAAGGTAGTCTTGGTGACCCCTGACCCAGAGGAAAAGGCATGTACCATGCAAACATTAACCATAAGAAAGCTGGCCTGGCTTTATTACTATAAAACAAGGAACACTTTAGAACAAGAAATACTACCAGATACAAAGAGGAACATACATGATAACAGTCAATTCAAGAAACAATCCCAAACATGTAAATGAAATAACAGAGATTCAAAATACAAGAAAAAACAAATCACCAAAACTAAAAGAAACAATACGAATCCAGAATTATAGTTGGAAATTTCAACACTGCTCTTAAGAATTAACGTAAATAATAAAATAAGGAAAATCAACAGGAATATAAAAGATTTAAATACAATAACCCAACTTAACCTAATTAACATTTAGAAAGCATTCCACCCCACAACTACAGAAAACATACATTATTTTCAAATGAACACAGAACATTCACCAAGATAGACCATGTAATGAGCCATAAAACAAGTCTATTGTTAGTTGTCTGGGCCCAAGGGAGAAAAACAGATGCAACATTTCCTAAACTTATTTGACCATAAAGCCTTTCCGCAAAGGCATCTCCAGGGACTACTGTTTCTCAGAACACTTTGGGAAAAGCTATCCCACCCATTTTTACCTCTTCTATTTCTCCTCCTAGTTGTAACTAACAAAATAAGGGAATCAAAAAAAGATCCTTTCCTTGGCTACTCAGCAAGAACTAGCCAATCTTATGAAGTACCTACAAAAGTCCTAAAGCAGGAATAAGCTTGATATATTTGGGAAACAGTTAAGGGGCCAGAACAGCTGGAACAGCATAAAGGATAGGTGGTAGGAGATGAAATCAGAAAGTTAAGCAGCAGAGGTCAGAGCACATAAGACCTTCTAAATCTCAGTTAAAATTGTGAATGTAATTTTAAGTATGAGGAGAGGGTTTCGAGAAAAGAATATTATCTCATTCACATATTTAAAAGATTTCCCTCTTAAAAAGTGAAACAAGGCGAAACCAGAGAGGGAGATAAACCATAAGAGACTCGTAGGAAACAAACTGAGGGTTGCTGGAAGGGAGCGGGGGGAATGAGGTGGCTGGCTGATGGACACTGGGGAGTGTACATGTTGTAGTGAGCGCTGGGTGTTGTGTAAGACTGATAAATCACTGACCTGTACCCCAGAAACAAATAATACGTTATATGTTAATTTTTAAAAATAATTAATTTAAAAAAAAAAAAGATCTCCCTCTCGCTGCTATGTAAAGAACAGAATGGAAACTAGGCAACCAGTTAGGAAGCTCTGGAAACCATAAATGATGTCGAAGACTAGAGCAGCTTAGACCAGACTTAAATGTGTATGTCAAAGAAAAAAACCCCGGGCAAATCTATATAAACTGTGCTGAGATGTCTTTAAGCATTTTCTTTACCTGGCTCCCAGGTATCTCATTCTCCACCTATTGAAATGCTTAATCTGCCTTCCTTAAGTGATCTCCCTCATGTCCCCAACCTGTTCAGGTTGGAAAGGTTCAGGTCATGAACCTTTTTTCTAGCTATTCTCATTCTTGTGGTGATTTCATCCAGACACTTGGCTTTAAAACCATCCATCTATATAATGATAATTCCCAATTTTACATCTCCAATCTAGGCCTCTCCCCTAAACTCGAGGCTCATGTAACCGGGTGATTGTATAGTAAACATCTTAAAATTTAACAAACCAAAATTGACATCCTAACCTGCCTCCCCTAATTTTTTTTTAAGTCCTCCCTACCTCAGATGGTAGCTACTCCACTCTTGCAATTGCTAAGGGATAAACCTTAAGAAATATCCATGACTCCTGTCTTTCTCTCACACCCCACTTTCAAGTATGGCAGCAAATCCTTTCAGCTCTACCTTCAAAACCTATCCAGTAACCAACCACTTCTTACTCACCTCCATTGCTATCACTCAATCCAAGCCTTTATCATCTCTCAGTTCGACTAGAGCTTTCCCCTCAACTGGTCTCTCTAGTTCTGCCCTTGCTACTGCCTTCACCACTCCCCAAGGCTCAAAATAGCAGTCAAGTGATTCTAGTAAATCTAAATTAGATCATGTCATGAACTGCTCAAAACCTTCCAAAAGCTGCTCAAGAAAAGTCCTTACAATGGTCTTCAAGACTTACTTGACCACAACACCTCTGTGCCTGTGCTCCAGCCATTTACTTTTAACCTCATATCACACTGCTCTGTCCCAAGTCACTTCATGTCAGCTGCCAAGGATTCCTCACTGTTCCTCAAACACTCCAAGCCTGCTTTAGCCTCAGGACCTTTAAACTTGCAGTACCCTCAGCCTAAAATTATCCCAGCCCCTAAAATCATCTAGAATGCAAAGCTCACTCTCTCATGTACTTCAAGTCTTCACTCAAATATCATTCAAGTGAAGTCTTCCCTTTCAATGTTATTTAAAAATTGCAAACTTCTCTGCCATCCTTAAAATTCTTTACACACCAGCAAGCTCTGCTTTATTTGCTTTATTATAATTCTCCCCAGCACTTTCCTGTATCTAACATACTACATATTTTACTTATTTACCTTATTTATTGTCTGTCTTCTTCAAATAGAACATACACTCCAGGGATTTTTATGTTTCACCTCCTGCTACAAAACTAGTCCCTGGAGCAGTACCTTTCACAAAGAACTCAAGTTTATTCAATATTGAATCACTGAATGTTAAATAAAGCCTCTCCAGAAATGTCAAGTTTTGCTAGGCCCAGGGCGCCTGGGTGGCTCAGTCGGTTAAGCATCTGCCTTTGGCTCAGGTCATGATCTCAGAGTCTTGGGATTAAGCCCCACATTAGGCTCCCCACTCAGAGGGCATCTGCTTCTCCCTCTGCCTCGCCCCCCCCCCTCATGCTCTGCATTCTCTCTAATAAATAAATAAAATATTAAAAAAAAAAAAAAAAGTTTTGCTAGGCCCAAATCAAATTCTGAGACTAGCCTACTTTAAAAAAAAAAATTCCTTTGTCAGTATTTATATTCTATGAACAATATTCAATATTCATAAGTGTTTCTAGTCACACTTTTATTATTTTATAAACTAAGATATTTACTTAACAATTATAGAGATGCTTACTGTTTCCAAATAATTCAACTGCTCTCTTACTCCAGCATTACTACAAATAGAAAAAACAGCAGACCTCAGCCAGAAGTCCTATGTTCAAATCCTAGCTCACCATTTACCAGTAGTATGATTCAGGCAATTTTAGCCTCCTCCAAGTCTTAGTTCCTCATCAATAAGACAGCAATGAGGGGGTGGATTAAAGCCCTACCTGCCTTTCCTATCCTATAGCTAATCACAGGATTATTGTGAAAATCAAAAATGTATGAGAAAATGCTTTATAAACCATAAATTATATACAAGTGTAGTTAAATGTCAAAAGTTTGAGAAAAACCTGAAATGGAACAGAAAAGTTCAATGTTTGGGAGAGCGTATCTCACCATACCTCTCTGGAGTCACACTGGCTCCCTGGAGTCACTCTTCCACTTACTTACTACACCTTAAACAAGTTACTCAACCTCTCTGAGTCATTGTTTCCACATCCATAAATGGAGATAATACCAACCTTGTAAGTGTCCTTTGAGGATTACAGCTGATATACAAATATATGTAATGTACCTATAGAATAAGTTTAATGAAGGACATTTTTGTTATTCATCTTGGTCTTTCAAAAGGACAAAACCCAAAAAACAGATAAATACAAACTACACCACAGAGTTAGGAAAGAAGATGATTTTTATTTGGAAATTATATGAGAAAAAAAAAAGGAAAGTGAGAAAGAGCCAGAGGTAATCAAGCAATAATCTCAACAGTTTGCCTATTAAATTTGTTCTTTGTCTTGCCTTTCTCCAAGTAAAACAGCAGGATGAAATGCAAAGAAAAATCAGCATAGAAAAAACCATATTTAGTAACCCAAAAAAGTTGATTTTAAAACTAAATATATAATCTCTTTTCTTCAAAGAACATTTTTATTAGTTTTTCTACTTTTCACACACTAATATGTATTTTGACACTCGAAACTCAAAGCACATATCAAAAAAATAAAACAATTGTGGTTTTCCAACTACAGAACCATGATATATTTTATTAAATGTTCAGAAATATGGCAAAATGAATGAAAACAACTCAAAAAGTAAAACTGCAATTAAGATATAGATCATACAAACACTTCAAGAATGTCCTTTGAAAGCATTTGACTTTCTAGGACACCAGTAATTATAAGACGTACCACCAATATAACAACCATTTTCACATGGGGGGGTAGCCCCCACATTAAACACACACTTGGATACAAATAGCTAACATAGATATACCAATTTCAAAACCATTAAAATGTAATGTATCCTTCTGGGATGCTGAAAATGTTCTATTTCTGGATCTAAAGGGCAGATTAGAGTTTGTTGAACTTGTGAATATTTATCACACTGTACACTTGACTTGGATACTTTTTCTGTATCTACATTTAGTTCAACAACAAAATTTATGTAATGTACCTACTCCATACACATACAGGTATCAACCGAATGAATTCTTGATCTAAATATGAAAGGTAAAACGATAAAGCTTTTAAAAGAAAACATAGAAAAGTAACTTCATGACATTGATACAGGCAGAGATTTCATAAACAGAAACAAAAAAGCACTAACCAATTGATAAACAAGACTTCTTTAAAATTAAGCACTTTGATTCACCAAAACATCAAGATCCTGGAAGAGCTAGCTACAGAGTAGAATATACCTGCAATGCACATAACCAACAAGACGGTAACCAGAATATGTTAAAAACTACAAATCAATATAAAAAAAGTGAATAGCCTAATAGAAAATGGGCAAAAGGCTTAACAGATACTTCACAAAAGCAGAAATCCAAATGGCCAATAATATGGGTCCCAAATATGAAAAGGCGCTCAACCTCATTAGTCATCAGGAAAATAAAATTAAAACTATAATGCAATATCATTACACACCAATCCAGAATAACTAAAAATAAAAAGTCTGACAATAATAAGTGCTGACAAAGATACAGAACAACTACAACTCTCATATACTGGTGGTGGGAGTGTAAATTTGTAAAAAAAACACTTTCTAAAACTTTAGCAGAATCTACTAAAAATGAACATACCATAACCATGACTTAATAATTCTACTCTAAGGTATACAACCAATAAAAATGCATATTCATGTTCATCAGGAAAAAAAAAGTACAAAAATGTTCATTGCAGGGGCACCTGGGTAGCTCAGCCGGTTAAGCATTCAACTCTTGATCTCAGCTCAGGTCTGGACCTCAGGGTGGTTAGTTCAAGCCCTGCATTGGGCTCTATGCCCACACTGGTATGAAGCCTGCATACATACATAAATAAGTTCACTGCGGCAAAACAACCAAATGTCCACCAACAGTAGAATGGATAAGCTATGGTATATTCACATAACAGAATACAGCAATGAAAAGAAACAAACCACAACACAGCAAGCGTTGATCTCATGAATGTAATGTTGTACAGAAGAAGCTCAAATAAGATATACTTTATAATTCCATTTTATGTAGATTTCAAAAACAAGACAAAACTTTTCTACTGTTAGAAGGAACACAGTAAGGGTTGGGGATTCCAGTACTGATATGTTTCTTGAGCTGCGGGCTGATTACATTAATGTGCTTATTTTGTGAAAATTCATCTAGTTGTACATTTTTTTATATGTATGTCACAATTCTTTAAAAATCTTAGATAAAATGGGGACCCAGCTGGTGAATCAGGATTTCTAATCCTTCCCCACCAGCAACATTCTTCATCCATACCGTAGTCAGAGATTTAACTAGCAATAGTCCTTTATCACCCCAACTGCTCTTCAGGATTGAAACAATCAATATCTTTGTCCATATTTACTTTATGCCAAGCACTTTAACATTCATTCATTCAAATACTTATTGAATACCTACTATGTACAAAATCTGTGCTGAGTACTTAAGGTACAAAAAATGAGCAAGACAATGTTCCTAGCTTCAAGGAGTTCCTAACCTTATAGAAGACCACACACACAGGGGCACCTGGGTGGCTCAGTCAGTTAAGCATCCAACTCTTGGTTTTGGCTCAGGTCATGATTTCATGAGTCATGAGCAGGAAGTCTGCTTGGAATTCTCTCCCTCTGCCCGCCCCTCCCCTCACTCACACGCGCACTCCTTCCCTCTTTCTCTCTCTAAAATAAATAAATCTTAAAAAAAAAAAAAAAGGAAAGAAGACGACAACCACACGTGTATAGAGATACACACAGGACTTTATGGAAGTACAAAGGAACAGCAAAAACAGCCTGGGAGAGGTCAGACATTAGGACGGCCTTCGTGGAGGTATGAACACCTGAGTCTTCAAAAGAGTGGGAATTATCCAGGCAAAGTGCATTCCAATGGCTTGAGAGCAAATGGCTTGAGTAAAAAAGCACAGTATATTTAAAGAAACAACTACAGCTGCTACATGTTGCTTAAGGGTGGTAAAAACAAGGATGGGGATGGGGTAAGAAGGAGTGGCCAAAGAGATAGGAGGATGCTAAGTCATGAAGAAACTTAGACCTTTCCAACAGGCAAGATGGGTCAGTGAGATTTATGCAAAGGAATTATGTGGTCAGACAGATTATTCAGGGAGTGTTGTAGAGGATGAACTGAAGGAGGATAAGGCTGGCAGAAAGAAGGCTGGTTAGGAGGCAGTTATAACTGTCTTGATGGAAGATAGTAAGAGCCTGAAATGAAATAAAAGCTATAATAAATATAGAGAAAATACAGAGTTCAGATACATTATGCTGCTGGTCTAGAGATCACACTTTGGAAACCACTAACCTACACTAGAGGTCGGCATATTTTTCTCTAAAGGGCCAAATAATAAATATTTTAGGCTTTATGGGCCACAGGCAGTTTCTACTACACTTCCTGGTTTATGTTTGTTTTTTTAAACCCTTTGAAAATTGAAAACCATTCTTAGCTAGTAGACTTGACCAAGATAAAGGCTGCAGGCTGGATCTGGGCTGTAGGCATAGTTTGCTGATGCCTGCTATACACAGGTGAAGAAGTGAGGATTAACCTTCCTAGGAGATTAATTTTCCTAAAATGTTACTCCCATATTAGTTCCCTACTCAGAAACTTCTCCCTTGGTCCTGACTGCCTACTGAGTAAGTCAAATCACTATGCTGCATAGAATAGGCATCCATACTCTAGCACCAACCTACTACTCCAGGCTTAAGAACTATATACCCCAGTATGAATCTTGCATTCTTATTAAGCTGACCTACTTAAATTATTTGCCTCTGTATTTTATGGTTTTCCCCAATGTTCTTTTCCCCTCTCTAACCTATCTAAACATCATTCCTTCAAAGCACAATTCAAATCCTACCTTGAAGTGATTCCATAATCCTCAGAATTCCTAAAAGCACTTATCTCAATTTATCCAAAGTTTATTTGCTATCTTATGACTTGCTTCAAATAAACTGTAAATTCTTTGAGAACAGGGAATAATTTATACTTCTATCAAAGGGCTAGCATATAACAAGAGATAAATAAAAATGAAAGCATGTATGTGTATATATACATAACATATATACTTACACACACACACTTTTTTTTTCCCCCTGAGCTAGCTATGTAACTGAAGCAAATGTGATTTCACCCTTACTTATAACAGTAACTGAATACTTTAATTCTATGGACATGATCTGAATGCTGTAGAAAGGATAGAATGACAATCCACAATCACATCTGTCTCTCCTATTACTCAAGTTTTTAGGGCTAGTTCACTAGGGAAACAATAATAACACAAGTAAAATTTTTCCAGTGGTCAATGTTACCAACGTAGGTACACAGGGATAATGTTAAATAAGTTACTAGACAAAGTCAAAGTTTACTAACTATTTTTACTTCACTTGTTTTTAAAATACAAAATAAGCTTTTACAACTACATTGCTTTAAATTCACCCTTTATTATTACTTAAGTTTAAAATCACACATATAGACACACACACATGCTACACATGCTTGGAATTTTTTAATAAGGTTCTCTATGACAATTCACATTATCAAAATGGCATTATTGATTTCGTTTAGAATTGAGGTAAATAAGATTGCATTTCAAATTTTTAAGAAAATGGTCCATTTTAGGAATTGTTGAATCACTATATTTTACACCTGAAACTAATATAACACCTTTAAAAAAAGAAAGAAAATAGTTCATTTTCATTCACTACTGATAAATAGCTATAATCAGAGAATGTTTTGAGCTGGATTAAAGGATTCTTCTTATAATTGAGAAAATTACTGGAGAAGTCTTTTCAAGTCCAAAGTGTGAACCATGCCTTATTTTACTACCCAAAGAATATTCAAGAATCTATAAAAATTCCTCCAGAATCATTTGCCCAAATTTCAAGGCAAACTACATAAAAGAGTATAAAACACTTATAGAAAGATATAGAAAACAAAACCAAAAGAAATAAATCAAAAGATGGCCATGAAAGTGAAAACTGAGACTTTGTAACCCTTCAAAACACATTGAAGAAAGCAGCTTAGTGACTTGTAACCCAGAAAAGACAATTATGCATCAATAAATTGAGTATTAATAATGCACTTAATGGAGGACAAGCCCAGGAGCCAGGGACTCCTATTTCTCAATTTCTGTTCCACCACTGGCTAGTACATAGTCTTGGGCACATCCCCTTATGCAGAACAAGAAAAGCTTAACTGACATTCTCAGACTGTGGGAATTGATTAAACCTTCATGAAGTACTTTAGGACCATGAAGGGAAGTCAAATGTCATTTGCTTAGTACAAAAATACAGCTACCTGTTAGGCTTGCAAATCCAATCATTATGACTCTTTTGTGTCTTCTTAACATAGCAAATTTTCAGTGAGTCAGTAAAGTGCATGTATATATGAGCCCGTTTAGCAACTTCAGAGAAATGAATTTTCTTCCAAATCTTTGTTGTCTCACAAACCATGTCACGACCCAACCCAACTATTTGCAAAAGGAAACATGATGCGATCCACATTAAAGTTAGGTCTAGTTATTGATAAGCCAATAGCAAATGACTGAAAACTATTAGGAATCACAGTGTAACTTTCGTTGTTAACTTACCAGAAATGTGACTTCTGAAAGTAATCCCAGAAAACAGTCGTCCTAACAAAACGTTTATTAAAGGGAAAGTCCCTAGGCTTTCTTACATAAAGACCTCTAAAATGTTTGTAGACAGTGTCGACAGGAGACTAAATTCGCTCAGACCCTAATCTAATTCGTTAGGTAGTTGCAGCACCTGCTTGGTGTTGAGCGACTAGAGACTGGTGAGGCTGCTGAGCAAAAGTGCTGATGCCATCTCCAGCTGCCCCTTTCCATGAATGACAGTAACAATGAAAACACTGACAAAAGGGCTGGGAGGCCACCCCAAGCCACTGCTTGGCAATACTTCTACCCTACCCCCAACATACAGGAGCTGCAAATCCCAGAAAAGGCCTTCCTTTAATACATCTCACAGGCGGAGACCTTGTCTCTAGTCTGGCAACGTGAAAAAGTACTACCCTGCACTCCTTTCCAGACAGCTGAGCACCTTAAAGGTGAGGGGAACGCCGCCTCTTTCTAAACTGCCAGCGGAAGAGGGAGAAGACTTCCTCGCAGGAGACGGGTGAGCAGAACCAGCCGTGCACACTGCCAGACCCAGAGAACTGCCCGGGTCGCGGGCGCCTCTTGGACCGCCGGCGGGGAGCAACCGCGAGCACAGGAACGCGCGTCCCTCCCTCGGCTCCGGGTGGGGGAAGCGGGGCTCCGGCGCCGGGCAAACGGTCCTCCCGAGGGTGGCAGCGGTCGGCCGCCCGCTTCCCGGGAGCCCCCGGAGGCGACAAGTAGGCTCGGGTCCGGGAGCACCGGGAGCACATTCTTGCCTCGAGCCTGGTCCCGAGGGAGGGCGCAGGCTGCCAAGGCGGCCACTCTCCCTCTCGCCCAACTCCGGGGTGAGCGAGAGGGCGTCCGGCCCCGGGCTGCCCGGCGGGATGCCACCCGGGTGGGGGAGGCGGCGAGGCCGGCCTCCGGGCCGCTCCCTCCCCACGCGGTCCGCGGCCGGCGGCCGTCCGCGCCCTCGTCCCTCCCGCCGCCGCGCGGGGCCGGGCCGCCGACCTCGGCCGGCCGGGCGCGGGGCCAGGCGGCGGCGGCGGGCTGACGGGCCGGCCGGCCTGGGGCCCTACCTGAGGCTGTGTACCAGCTCCCGGCGTGACTGGCTTCCCGGCAGACCACTCGGTTGGACATCTTGGTGCCTGTGCCGCCTATGGTGCACGAGGATGAATGAGGAGGCGGCGGCGGCGGCGGCAGGAGCGGCTCCGCGAGGGGACGAGACACCGCGGGCCCAGCCCAGGAGGAGGCGGCAGCGGGGAGGGGATCAGCCCGGCCCAGGAGGAGGAGGAAGAGGAGGAGGCGGCGGCCCAGGAGGAGGAGATGGCAGCCGGGGCGGTGGCGGCGGCAGCAACAATCACCACAAACTCCGGCGACCGCCGGAAGATGGGGCCCGCGGCGGCTTCACCGAAGCCCGGAAAGCCCTGGCCCCGGCCCCCGGACTCGCCGCTGCTCCCCAGCCGCGGCTGGTTCCGCCGAGCCGCCCCCACGGCCCCCTCCCCTCCCAGCTGGCCTCCCCGAGCCACCGCCGGTGACCCCACCCCCGTGACTCCGCGCCCGCCCCCTCCCCCCACCCCCCGCGGGACTCCCCGCACCCACCCCCACCCCCGGCAGGGCCCTCCTGCCCGCCCGGCCGCCGGCCCGCGGGCCCCGCCCCGCCCCGCTCCTCCTCCAGCCGCGCGGCGAGGTTAACGGCAGAAACCGGACAGGCCAGACGGCATCTGGGGTCGGGCGGCCCCGCGAGGAGGCAGCGGCCGCTGCAGCTCCGCGCACACAAAAGCCCAGGGCCGGGGCCTGAACCGGGGAAGGCAGACCCAGAGAAGAGCCAACGCTTCCTTACTCGCCACTCTAACGGGTCCTGCCCACTGAGCATGCCCAGCAGCCGCTGCCAGGCCCGCCGAGGAATCTCAACGTGCGCGCTCCGCTTTCCGGGGTTTAGCGGCAGCAGCGGCTAAGGGGGGGGGAGACCGGGGGGGGGGGGAGCAGGACGCAGCCGCAGGGCAAGCCCCCTCCCCCAGCCAACTTCCTTAAATGAAGAGCACCGAGGGCTCGCCGATGCGGCTTTCCACGAGGACAGTCCGGCGTGTCCTCCCTCACCTCATCATACACACGAATCTTTAGTGGATTCACACCCCCAAGGTTTCAATCCTAGGGATGCAAGCCTGTGGCCACGTTGGGAAGTTCATTTGTAGAAACAGGCACATGTGTGCCTGTGGTCTCCGCAAATGCTAGTTTTTGCTTCTCGGGGCCACCCTTACCACCTAATCTTGGCTTTGACACTGTAAACATTTATCTTGTTTCATTTTATACGGATGTATGTGCACGTCTTAACTCCCTAATCAGATTCAAGTGTGATATAGCTAGCCTGTTATTCTCATCTATGAAGAGGGGATAATATATTCGAGGGATGTCCCTAGGATTACAAGAGTTAATAAATGTAGAGCCTGACAGAGTATGCATACAACAAACATTATTTCCAACCCTTCCTTCTCTTATAAATCCCAGTATTTCACATAAGTGTCAGGAACAAAGAATTCCTTTAAAATTATAGAAGAACCACAGGAAAGTAGGATATCTTGGACCTCGGAGGAAGTGTTATGAAGTAGATCATTCCAAAACTGGGACGAAAATAAGAGAAACTTGCATGTCTTCAATGAAAGATTTGGGTTAAAACCATAAAATTGTTATATCTGAATTTCCTACTAAACAAATCGTTGGTAGAGTTCAAAGCAGATATCTGGCTGCCTAATATTCAAGTTTCCCTAGTGCCATAATATATTTTTTAATTTACTGTCCTGTTCCCACCCCTCCTCCCACTTTTTCAACTTTAAGGCCCAAGGATCTTGTGTGAGATCCCAAGCCTAAAAGCCTGGTCAATTACCAGAACATTTCTGACTTTCACACCTTTTTCTATACAGTTATTAGAGTAAATCTCCACCAATATGTATTTCTTTACTGAATGTTTAACCCTCTCACTTCACCACTAACATGCCGAAATAGCAACATATAATGCAGAAAAAGACAAAAAGGATGTGCCAAATAGCCAGTTTAAAGATAACAAAAAGGCGACCTGCAGCTCTAATTCCACGGTACTCTTCCCGGAGCACCAAAAATCAGTAGTAAATGATGGCATGGTAAACTGGTAAACTTTTCATAAATTTCAAGAAAAGGAAAACTATTGATATGGTTGACATGGCATTGGTAAAGCAGTGATAGCTCTTGAAGTTAATGATTCCTGATTCTGTTTCTATGACCCAAAAAAAGGAGGGGAATTCCCGCGACACTGGATACAATGAACTAAGAAAGCTTCATATTTCAGGCTGGTCAAACTAGAAAATCAGATTTGAGTCATGGCTCTGTTCCTCACCAGCTGTGATCATGGGCATCTAGTAATGTAACCTTTTCAAGCCTCAGTCTTCTCATCTGTCAAATGCAAACAGCAACAATATCTAACTCACGGGCTTGCTGTGAGAATCATTAAGTAAAGTGAAAATATTCTGAAAACCATAAACTGGTCTTTGTTTCTTATCATTATCGTCTGCTCCCAGCAACAATCCTAGGACTCATTCCAAACTAGTAACCTAATTTAAATTTAAGCTTCCTCCCTATGAAAATGCTCTGTTGGAGGCTTCTTTCCCCAAAGGAATTTTCTTACTGGTCAAATTCAGCAAAGACCACAATGCCAAGAAAAGTGAAAGGTTAAAAGACCTATTATCTCTAGAATGCTCTCAATATATCCCATCATTATTACTTCTGTCCATCTTTTTTTAGCTACCTTATTCAAGGATAGACTCTTGAAAGAAATATGCTGAAACTATTCACTTACCTCCCCTAAATTAATGGAGACCTACATAATGCAAAATACTCATTTCATATCCCAGGAGAAGCCTGTTTGGCAATATGTACAATTCCCATATTATTAACAATTTCCATTATATCCACCAGGGATTTGGGTTTGACATTCCATAAACAGTCATAGCAAAAGGTAAGATGGAATTCCTCACTAATAAGAGAGTCCTTATAAAGCAGACTTTAATAAGGCACCAGTAGTCCAACATATATTCTGATAAAGCATGTCCTATATTCACTGCAATCAGTCTGTATTAGCAAACAACTAGCACAACCACAATAGCCATCAATATGAGACTTGTTACATATGCACCCATTAAAAAGAATAAGGTGGTGCTGTATACTGGTATAGAGAGCTAAAAAAAAAAAAAGGAAAAGGCAAATTGCAGAACAATGTGTAAAGTATGCTACCATTCGTGTAAAAATAAATACTTTAAAAATATATTCTCATACAGTTGCATATACACAGAATACTTCTAGAAGGAAACACAAATTGGTGACGGTACTTCTTTAGGTGGCTGAGGTACAAGGATGGACAAAAGATTTAAAATTTTGTGTTATCTTTGGAATTTTGTGTCATATACAATACCTACACACACACACACACAAAATATATCTTTAGGCTTGATTTTTGGAATCCATGGCAATATTAAATTGAACATTTTTAATTTACTTATCCACGGCAGACAGCTTGAGGAGTCCACTAATACTAAAAGTCCCATATCCAAAAAATATTCTAGAATGAAACCACAGAGTTTTGAAAAAATCAAGGTTGAGAGACAAGTTTAACATAAAGATGCTATTTTGATTTCAAGTAACTGATACTCTAAGAACGACTAACACCATTATGATTTCACTTACATGTAGAATTTAAAAAAAAACAAATAAACAAAAAAGCAGAAACAGACCCATAAACACAGACAAAGAACAAACTGGATGTTGCCAGAGGGGAACAAGGCAGGGGTGGGAGGTACGACTAAAAATTGGTGGAGAGTCGGAGGTGCATCTTCCAGTTACAAGATGAATAAGTCACAGGGATGAGAGGTACAGCATAGGGAATACAGTCAATGGTATTGTGATCACATTGTATGGTGACAGATAGTAGCTACACTTGTGAGCACAGCATAACTTACAGAGTTGTTAAATCACTTTGTTGTAAACCTGAAACTAATGTAACATTGTGTGTCAACTATACTTCAATTTAAAAAAAATTTAAAAAAATGAAAACCTAGGGGCGCCTGGGTGGCTCAGATGATTAAGAGTCTGCCTTCAGCTCAGGTCATAATCTTGGGGTCCTGGGATCGAGCCCCATGTCGGGCTCCCAGCTCAGTGGGGAGTCTGCTTTTCCCTCTCCCTCAGCCTCTCCTGCTTGTGCTCTCTCTCTCTCTCTCATGCTCTCTCTCAAATAAGTAAAATCTTAAAAAAAAAAAAGTATTCAGTCTAGCGTCGTTTGCCCTTCCATTAGAAGCTAAACTTAATAAGTAATATTTATTAAATGCTTAACTATGTACCTGACACTGAGCTAAGTACATATTTAGTGATTCTTATTAAGATAAAAATTTGTTCACTTCCAATTTTTTTAATAAATTTTGTAAAACTTTTTTTTCATATTGTTAATATTATTTAGAATTCCCAGAAATGAAATAACAGATTTAAAAGACTTTAAGGTTTTTTTAAAGGCTGATAAGAATTTTTTTTTTTTTTAAAGAAAATTCTTATTCATTACTGCCTGGCCCGTTTATATCTGGTGACCTATTTTCCACTATTATATTACTTTCCTACTTTCCTAATTTAAATGTAGAGATTTTTAAATAAATAGATTCTCAGTGATAGCCATTTGCAGCTTTGAACTTGGTCCCTCATTTCTGTTTGATGATATATATCAGGCCTCCAATTTGTTAATGCCTTTTTGGAATCCAGTCCAGAGAAATATCTGGCTATAATATTTTATGCTATCCCTACAACCATTCTATCACGTTTCTAACAGGAAATTATCAGTCTTAAGATCCCACTACACCTTCTCCTAAATGAAATTTAAGCAAAGGTTCAATATTCTTCCCATAGGATTATCAGAATTAAGTAGACAATGTTGTCATTCTATCCAAACCATTTTTCTTTTTTTCAATTCAAGGTCTCCATTTCCGCTATGAATCTATGCCTGACTTGCTCTACTGGTCCTCCCACTAACCTACCTACCAATGTAATTCAAGAAGTCACTCTATAACACATAGGACTTTCTACTCTATTTCTGTATTTGTTTACTAAACAATAACCTATCCATTAAGCATTCAAAGGGTAGGAATGGTTTCTATAATTGCCAGCTACATGTGAAATACCTCATCAAAGTATAGAGAAATTTGCTTAACTGGTTCCTATTTCATCAGCTTACGGGAGTAAGTGATGTTCTCCATTCCCATGGTAAAGTAAAGTTGAACTCTTAAAGCTTATAGACCACACTTTTTTAGGAAACTCTCACATGATTGCAGTCTCCTCCCAGGTTTGTGTGCATAACTAACAAAGGTCAATAGTGTTCTCCAGCTTACTTAGGCCAGTTGCGCTAGGTACTACCATTACATAATTTAATTAAATATTACATAAACCAATGAAATAAAAACACATAATGCAAAATGTGTACAAAAATTAGGTGGAATGCTTTGGAAAGATTAAGTAAAAACTGTCAAATTAGAAGCAGGTAAGATGGGGCGGCTGAGTGGCTCAGTGGGTTAAAGCCTCTGCCTTCAGCTCAGGTCATGGTCTCAGGATCCTGGGATCGAGCCCCGCATCGGGCTCTCTGCTCAGCGGGGAGCCTGCTTCCCCCTCTCGCTCTGCCTGCCTCTCTGCCTACTTGTGATCTCTCTCTCTGTCAAATAAAAAAATAAAATCTTAAAAAAAAAAAAAATAGAAGCAGGTAAGATGACTGAAGGCTGGAGAAAAAAATCATGAAAAAAGCATAGTATTCTACAAATTACTGCTCAAATGTCTAAAAGCATACTTTACTCTCAAAAAACCTGACACTGAAATGTGCAGACCATACACTATAGGAGTGGTTTGAGGAAGAAAAATGATACAGAATTCCAATCAGAGAACCCAATCACAGAGAAAAGATTGGAATAAAAATATTAACAAGTTAATACAGATTAACATGTTTAAGTTTAAAAAAAAAAGCTGTTCAGTGTCATTTATGATTTCCTACCATGACTCACTTTTTCATCTACCAACTAGATAAAAGGGCTTCTACTATACACACACAAGAGGAGACTGATTTTTCCCCAAAGAAAAATGTTAAGCACACCTGAGAGCATTAGAGCAGAGGGTAATATAGCCTAAATGGAAAGTAATAGAACATTAAGCTGGCTTTGAATTGCTGCCCCAAACTTATTTCCCCTATAACCTTGAGCAAGTTAACAAAATCTCACTTTCCTCATCTAAAAATGAGGTATTAAAATTAAACCTACCTCAGAGATTTTGAGCATTTACAATTCATGTATTTAGCATGGTGGCTGGCACAGGATAAGGGCTCCGTTAAGTAGCATGTGCACTGCCAGCAAAAGATATGCCTATTCTCAGCTGTTACTTTAAAAAGTATCAATTTCAAGATTGAGTAATTTAAGCCCCAACTCAAAGATAATTCAATAGAACACTAGAAGTAATGTAGCACTAGGCAGAGTACTGCATTACTTCTAAGTGGTCTTAACCAGAGGTTCTATCAGAATGCCTCAAAGAGTTTTTGTCAAATTCAGAAGCCAGGCTTTATCACAATTTAATCAGGCTCTCCAGGGCTATTTATATATGAAATATATATGAAAAATTCCCCAAGTGGCCCTGATGTGAATTACGGATGAAGAACTGCTGTAAGATGATAAAACTATTGATGCTTTCATAAAAAATTACCCAATTAGTACTTAATCAAATGTTAAAATATCACAAAAAAAGACTTGGGCAGATTAATGTAGGAAGTTAGCCAAATAGGGACGCCTGGGTGGCTCAGTTGGTTAAGCAGCTGCCTTCGGCTCGGGTCGTGGTCCCAGGGTCCTGGGATCGAGTCCCACATCGGGCTCCTTGCTCGGAGGGGAGCCTGCTTCTCCCTCTGCCTCTGCCTGCCACTCTGCCTGCTTGTGCTCTCTCTCTCCCTGACAAATAAATAAATAAAATCTTAAAAAAAAAAAAAAAAGGAAGTTACCCAAATAACCAAAATGCATCAGATGGAATTAATATTTGTGGAAACTACTATATAAGCAAGAGATCCCAATCTTTGCAGGTTTTTCCTACACAAATTATACACATCTGCAAGTTTAAATCAAAACCATGTCATACCTCAACTTTGCCTTCACATGTTTAGCTTGGACACACATCTTTAATGTGCTTCCAAAGCAGGGTTTTGTTTTGTTTTGTTTTTTTAGTAAACTCTATGCCCAATGTGGGGCTTGAACTCATGATCCTGAGATCAAGAGTTGAGTTGCCTGCTACCAACTGAGCCAGCCAGGTGCCCCCAAGGCAGGGTTTCTCAACCTTAGCATTAATTGATATTTTGAACTGGATAATTCTTGTGGATGGGTGGGGCATGCAGGTTGTCCTGTGTATTGTAAAATATTTAGCAGCATTCCTGGCCATTACCCACTAGATGCCAGTAGAACTCCACCTTACTTCAGTAGTGACAACCAAAATGTTTCTAGACACGGCCAAATGTCCTCTGGAGTGAGAAGGCAAAGTCATTCCCCACAGAGAACTGCTTCTCTTAATATTCTTCCTGCCTGGCTTTCTTCAGTTTTCTTTTTTCAGAGCTAATGAGTAATCTTCATTTTTTCATACAGAACAACGTGAGAAGATCCCCAAAAAAGGACTGGCTGGTGTTTTTTATTGTCAAAAGAAGCAATGATGTGAACTCGCACAAGTACTTCTCACGTAGCTATCTATCAGCAACACATTGGTAGAACTGGGTTTGAATGCCATTCAAGCACTTACCAGCAGTATGGTCTTGAGCAAGTCACTTAACCTCTCCAAATGTTTCCTCATCTGCAAAATGGGAATAACAATATCTACTTTGTAGAGTTGCTATATTAAAGATAATTTAAGTAAAATAGTACTTAAGTCTGATACATAGAATTGTAATAAAAGACAGCTATTATTATATTACTACCATAAAGGTTTATAGCAATGAAAGATATTGCACAACCTCCACAATGCTTATAGCAATACTTCAACTTCACTGTGCATTAGAGTCACCTGTGATGTTAAAAACTGAAGATGCCCGGATCCCACCCTCCAAGAGGTCCAAAGACAACGCTGAGAAAAACTGGCTGAGCTTTTTCTTTAGGTTGAACTTGACTCTGGTGTATATTCATATTGTTGTAAAACTCTGCAGCATTCTAAGACCCAAGAAAGAAGCAATTTGTGAAAATAACTGAACCATGTAAAATATTTGTCATATAAAACAAAAACTACTTTCAAATAATGACATTTTAACAGTTTATTTTGAAGGTCATTTAAAAACAAAGTTAAAGACAATCTGAGAAAAAATTGCACAGAATATACTCATTAAATAAGTATGGTGATTAAATCAAAATAAGGAATATATGTTTTCTTCTGCAATTCCGGAAATAAGTTCTGTTGTCCTGACGGTTCTTATACTTCCAAAAAGGGGGAAAAATCATGGCAAATAAAGCTGCCTCTTAATCATGTAAATCTACAGTAGAAACCAAATTTTTCTGTTCTTCCCAATAAGTCAGTTTCGGTCTTCAAACTGTGCCTTGTTTTTTAAAAGATATGATGCTAGAAATTCAATGGGATTTGGTGGTCTGTAAGGGAAAAGAAATTCAAAATTTAGAAATTTATATTCTAAGCATATTAATTTAAATGTATTGGTCCATAACAAAAACACATCTTTTTCAGTTTAATCTTCATTTTACATCCAAAGGCCATTTGTGGTAAATACGGTGAGTGAAATATGCAACTAAATTAGTCAACAACATAGTGAAAAGAGACTGAAAGTTTTGTTATGGCTTAAATTTGGTTATAAACACAATTCTAAAACACAAGTTTCAAAAATGTAATTTTTGGCAATGGGATGACAATTACCTAGGGGGCTTAATGACTTAAAGGGGTCACGAGGGAGAATTCTGGGATCCTGACAGTACGCAGTTTCTTGATCTGATTCCAAGTTATGTGGATATGCTTGGATTCTGCAAATTCATCAAACGGTACACCTACGATATGCACAATTTTTTCTGTAGGTATTACCTTTCAATAAGAGTACAAAAACAATATAGGAAAATGGCTATAGCATCACTGAAACAAGTGGATGAACTCCCAAAAAACTAACCAAAGGATTCAATATTCATTTGGACAAATAAGTACTAGTATATTTCTTTTTAAAAAGGCACCTCTAGGGATGTCTGGGTGGCTTGGTTGGTTAAGCGTCTGCTTTCAGCTCAGGTCATGATCCCGGGGTCCTGGGATCGAGTCCCACATTGGGCTCCTTGCTCAGCTCGGAGCCTGCTTCTCCCTCTGCCTGCCACTCCCCCTGCTTGTGCCCTCTCTCTCTGACAGATAAGCAAATAAAATCTTTAAAAAAAAGAAAAAAATCACCTCTATTTTACTTCAAATACTTAAATCAGTAATAGTTCTAATACTGCTACCACACAGTGCAACTGAGAAGTTAAACATATTTTAAAATTAAGAGGTGGTAAGGGCATCTGGGTGGCTCAGTCGGTTAAGCAGTTAAGCATCTGCCTTTGGCTCAGGTCATGATCCCAGGATCCTGGGTCTCTGGTCCACAGAAGCGCGCTTCTCCCTCTCCCTCTACTGCTCTGCCTAATTGTGCTCTCTCTGTCAAATAAATAAATAAAATCTTTAAAAAAAAAAATTAAGTGGTGGGAGAATGAGGAATTGGAGGAAGGTGGTCAAAGGTACACACTTCCAGTTACAAGATGAATAAGCACCAGGGCTATGATGTACAACACAATGAGCACAGCTAACACTGCAGTGGGATACACAGCAAAGTTGTTGAGGGGAGTGAGTACCTAAGAGTTCTCATCACAAGGAGAATTTCTTTTTTTTTTTTTTCTTTTTATTGCATCTTTGTGAGATGGTGGATGTTAACTAAACCCATTGTGGTATCATTTCATAATATATGTAAATCGACCCACTATTCTATATGCCTTAGGCTTACACAGTGATATATGTCAATTATTTCTCAATAAAACTAGGAAAAAATGTTAACGAAAGATATATTTCATATTATCACTTTTCTATAAATTATTCTTGCTGAGAAAACAAGTCAAAAGATGAAAAGTTGGGGGAATCAGCTATTTAAAATCCTACTATGAAAAGGCATATTTAGGATTAATTTACAATGATCTCAAAACACTCCCTTAGATTTTAAACAGTCTTTTGAACTGCCTGGACATAAACAATTTTTCACATATTTATGATTAATTTCATAAATAATTTTGCCAGAATTCCTTAGTTAAAAAGCGTATTTACCGTATTTACCAATAGCATGTTACTTAAAAACTTCAAATTTTTCCTTCTAGCATTTAAAGCAATATTCATAATTCCCCTATATTGACCTTCTGTAGATAAAGAACAAAAAAATATGTAAAAGATGCCCATATTTTAATTGACAGTATTAGAGCCAAGACATATCCTGCAGTCATAAACATATCCTATTTTATACACACAACCAACTTACAAAAACATTTTTTTTATTGGATTTGCTTATACAAAAAGAACTCAGGTAGAATTATAAGGAAAAACATGTACAGAAAAAAACTATAATGCTGCTAACAAAGAAATATAAATCAAAATAGCTTGGCAAGAAAAGTTTATAATAATACTCATGCTATTGAAGTTAAAATACTGGAAGCAATTTGAGGACAAACTTTTGGACAGAAAAGTGATTTTATGTGTCAAACACTGTAATATTCATGTTCCTCAAACTAGCAAAATAACTCTTGGAAATTTACCATAAGAAAGTAATTAAACAGGGACGCTTGCGTGGCTCAATCAGTTATTCGTCTGTCTTCAGTTCAGTCATGATCCCAGGGTCCAACTCAGTTGGGAGCCTGTTTCTCCCTCTACTTCTGCCCCTCCCCCCACCTCGTGCTCTCTTGAGTGTGCTCTCAAATAAATAAAATCTTAAAAAAAAGTAATTAAACAAAGGCAAAAGAAGCATTAAAACATATAAATTGCCTGCTAACTTATATTAGCAAAGGAAATTGGACCTAAGTGTTCTACAGTGAGAAAATGGCTAATTGTGGTATTGTTATAATTATATTATCATCCCAAAGGCTATGCAGAGATATGGAAAAAGTTTTATGTTATAATATTAAGTAAAAAGGACACATATAATCATATGTATACCATGATTCTAAAGCTTTACAAATAGGCATATGATCCAACACTAGTAGAGACAAATCAAAGTGTCTGAATTGATGAGATTATGGCTGACTTTTTTTTTTTAATTCTAATATCCATAAATTTCTTCTATTTTAAAAATAACACAACTAATGATATTCCTTTTTTTCTCTTTTTTTTTAACTAATGATATTTCATTTAGGGAAGTCTTTATTTAGCTTTCTCCGGTAACTCCATTTGCAGACACTATCATCTTACCTTTCTTTCGCAAGCACGGCAAGTCCCTGTAATAAAATAGGCACAACCGTCTGATCCAGGTAGGCACGTGTTGGCAAAGACTGGAGATCCACTTTCTGTTTTGATGACTTTTCTGCATTAATCTTCTCATTGTCTACTATCCTCTAATGGATTCAAAAAACATACATGTATATTACAAATAACTAGATTATTCTGAGTGCTAAACAAAAATTAACGGAAATATGACACTAATAGAAAAGGCAAATCAAACTCTAGAAAGCTGATACTGAACAGCAAATCTCTCTGCCAAAATAAAATCAGCCCATCTCTAAATTCCATTTAAACTTTTCCTCTCTGAAGGCAACACAGTATCTCATTCTTTTATTTACTTACTTTAATTAAGTAGGCTCCACACCCAATGTGGGGCTTGAACTCAGGAGCCTGAGATCAAGCACTGCACACTCTATGGATTAAGTAAGCCACACACTCCAGTATCTCCAGATCCTACTCCTTCTCCCTTTCCTTCTGCCTCTTTAGGAGTAAATACAAGTGCTTTCTTTTTTTCATAAGAATATCTTCTTACACTGTGCTTCAAAAAATCTGGACAGGACACTAAGTAGCACTGAATCACTGAGCAAGCTAGACCTGTTTCAATTCTTTCATCACAGACAGTATCAAGGACAAAGACTCACTTTGGTACTAATAGGTCTGTAACACTTCTGTAACATTTGCTAAACTCTCTTCTTAATGGAGAGAGCAGGCTTCAGGCTCAGAGCTTTCCAATGGCAATAGAATATAGCTAAAATTTATTACCACCATTTTGTATCCAGTTTTCATTTTTATGGCTCTCCTCTATCAAAACGAGAATGTTTTTCCATTTGTTTCTTTTTTAAAGAAATGCATTCTTGATTTTTAAAAGTGAACAGAATCAAGAAAAAATATTAAGTAAACGAAAGCCAAAAAATGGGGAAATTACTAATCTGGAAAAGATCATTAATGTGATATTTAAATGATATTTAAGAAACAACTTATAATTTCTATTCCTAAGAATCCCCAAATTTTAGGTCTTTGACATAGATTCATCTGACATCCAGAACATCAAAAACTGCTTTATTGAAAAACTGCATTCTTTTATAAATTGACCATTTTAGAAACTTAGAAATAAGAGCTTATCTAAAAGGCAAAACATTATTAAGAACATTTTCATTTAAATGAACTTTGGGGGCTCCTGGGTGGGTCAGTCAGCTAAGCGTCTAACTTTAGCTCAGGTCATGGTCCTAGGGTCCTGGTCCTAGGGTCCTGGGATCGAGCACTGCATCAGGCTCCCCGCTAAGAGGGAAGCCTGCTTCTCCCTCTCTCTCTGACCCTCTCCATGCTTGTGCTCACTCTCTCAAATGAATAAATTTTTAAAAATAAATTAAATAAATGAACTTTTGGGGCATCTGGCTCAGTTGGTAGAGGGTGCAACTCTTGATCTCGGGGTCTGGGTTCAAGCCCCACAATGGGTATAGAGATTACTTAAAAATAAAATCATTTAAAAAAAACTGAACTTTAACTTCAATCATTCAAACTGGATATAAATGAGTCATCAACAACAGAAAAACATTTTCTGGACTTAATTTTTTAGACAATTTTATTTTGTAAAAAGTGGTAAAAAAAAAAAAACACTTTAATCATAAACCTAAAATATATATATACCATGGGTTCCAAAGATAGTATGTCCGCTAAGTATTCTAATTTTGCTCATTTTCCATCTTATTTTGAGACTTGTAATGTTTGAGACAATAATGTTCTGTACTTAACTAATGGTGAAATAGTTATTTATTTGCTCATGGATTAAGAAATTTATTGTTCCTTGGTAAATTTCAACAGATAATACCCATATATGACAAAAACTAGTCAGTTACATGACATTCCAATGCCTTCAATAAGAAACAGCAACACCTGAACAACTCCTATAGATTTTATAATAAACCTCTTGACCAAATCCTCTCATTTTTTTCATTCAAATATTTAATGAGTATCTACTATCTGCCAACTGCCATGATTAATTTTAGTTAAGCCCAAATCCTGAATTAATCTAAAAAAATATATATCCAAATTACCGCCCCCCCCAAAGGTAAAAGGTATTAACGGTATACAACAATCACAAAAATGGGGAAAAAATAAGGGGAGCCTTAGAATTGTCCTCGCTTACTGCTTCCTGCCTAGAAAACTTATAGGATGTAATGCAAAGAGAACCAAAGCAGAGCCCAGCAGTCTCCCTGAGCTGAGAACCAGACTTGAAACTTCAGGGAGATCAAGACAACTAGAATTTTCAGGACAGAGTATTGCAGAGTGCATGGAGAAGAGAGAGATGTGCAGAAAGAGACTAACGAGATTGCCTAGCAGTCTTCAAGTAAATTCTTATCAGTGCATGCATAACAGTAAACTACCCAAGGCCAAGGAAAAAGACACCTGGAATGAGCAGGAGACATAATATCTGCAGCTCACACAAGGCCAGGAATAGTTCATGTTCCTGTGACCCAAAATTGGAAAACTGTAATACATGGAGCACTGGAGGAGATGAAAGAGGAGGATATTAGGCCTAAATTAAAGGCTGGTCTTGTTCTACCTAACAAAGCTTAAAGCAAACCTCAAAAGAATCAAACTGTTCCTCAGTAACTTAAGTGTATCCTAGAACAAAGCTCAAGAATGTTTGAAGGCGGGCGCCTGGGTGGCTCGGGTGGTTGAGCAACTGCCTTGCAGCTCAAGTCATGATCCTGGAGTCCCAGGATCAAGTCTGCATCAGGCTCCCTGCTCAGTGGGGAGTCTGCTTCTCCCTCTGACCCTCTCCCCTCTCCTGCTCTCACTCTCTTTCTCAAATAAATTAAAAAAAAAAAAAAAAAAAAAACTTAAAAAAAAAAAGTTTGAAGGAATACAAAAATAACCAGTACCCAACAAGGTAAAACATATAATGCCCAACCTCCAATAAGAAATCACCAGGCAGGCAAAGAAGCAGGATATACTACCCATAATGAGGGAAAAATTCAATCCACAGAAACAGACCCAGAAATGATACAGATGATAGAATAGGCAATGCCATTAACCAGTTATTATAATAAGTTCCACACCTTCAAGAAGGGAGCAGAAAACATAAGTAAATCAAGCTTAAAGAGTAATTAAAAATATTTGAAGTAATAATCGCTGAAATTTTTCCAAATTTCATGAAAACTCTAAACCCACAGATCTAAGAAACTTGATGAATCCTAAGGCACAAGACGCACATTTTTATTTAAAAACTACATGAAGACATATCATAAGCTAATTATTTAAAACCCATAATAAAATCGTAAAAGCACCAAAAGAATACACATTAAGTATGGAGAAGCAAAGAAGGAAGTGATTGCAGATTTCCTGTCAGAAACAATGTCAGCCAAAAAGATAGTGGACCAAATCTATACCTAGCAAAAATATCTCAGGAATAAAGGCCAAAAAAAATAATAATAATAATAACGACTTTTTCAGACATTCAGAAGCTTGAAGAATTCCTTACCAGCAGACCTACACTACAAGAAATATTAAAAGAAGCCCTTAAGGCAGAAGGAAATCTGGATCTACACAAAAGAATGAAGAGTCAAGGGGCACTTGGGTAGCTCAGTCAGTTAAGCATCTGCCTTCGGCTCAAGTCATGATCCTGGGTGCCCAGGATGGAGCCCCACATTGAGCTCCCTGCTCAGCGGAGAGCCTGCTTCTTGCTCTACCTCTCCCTCTGCTGTTGCCCTGCTTGCGCATGCTCTCGCTGTCTCAAATAAATAAAATCTTAATTAAAAAAAAATGAAGAGTCAAGGTGGCAAATATGGTAAATGGTACATATGTGGGTAAAGGTGAAATATTCCTTTCTCTTATTGTTTAAATCTCTTTAAAGATAATTAACTTTTTATTTTTTCTTTAAAAGGTTAATTACAGGGGCGCCTGGGTGGCTCAGTGGGTTAAGCCTCTGCCTTCGGCTCAGGTCATGATCTCAGGGTCGTGGGATCGAGCCCCACATTGCCCCACATCGGGCTCTCTGCTCAGCAGGCAGCCTGC
>CM052885.1:21784099-21798798 GCA_028534135.1 Potos flavus
CAAAATTGATGGGAAAGGCTTTCTTAGGTGAGCAATCCATGTAAGATTTAAGCTGAAATCGGAACTTGAGGTAAAAGGAAATTCTACACATAAACACTATGGTAGATTAATTGCAGAGATGGCACAATAATTCCTTCCATCCTTAAATATATATGTATATATACCCCCTTTGTAATGTGACTTTGCCACTCCTCCATCAAGTACAAAATTTATTTTCCCATCTCTTACTTTGGAGTGGGGTTGTGATTTGCTCTGATGACAGAATTCAGCTGAAATGACAATGTGCAACTGTGGAGTTCAGGCTTCAAGAGACCCTGCAGCTCCCACTCCTGCTCTCTTGGAAGCCAGATGCTATGTAAAGAAGTCTGGAGTATCCTGCTGGAGACACATGCCCCAGCCAACAGCCACCACTACCATCTGGACATGTGAGGGAGGATAGCTAGGGCACCCAGGCCCAATCAAGCCATCACATGACTAACATCTATGTGAATGACCCCAGGCAAGGCCAATAGAAGAATTGCCTGGTAAACCCAGCCCAAATTGCTCACCCACAGAATCATGAGTAAATAAATGGCTATAATCTTAAGCCAGGAAATTTTTGGAGTGGTTTATTACAGGGCAACAGATATCTACAACAATCACCTGTTTAAATTGTTTTTCAAATTATTAATATTTATTGAGTACCATAAGCAAGGCATCAGGATAGGTGTAGAAAGTAAGCCAAAATGTGTAAAGTTTGGCTTTAAATAAGTTGTCTTGAAATAAGTTCATAATCTATATTAGGAAGAAATAAAGTACTTAAATAACTATCACACAGGCAATATATTAAATGAGCCAGAGAGTAACACAACCAAATTGTCATAAGAATTGAAAGATAGGATCATTTCTGCAAGAGGTAATGAGATAAGGATTTATCAAGAAGTTAACATTACAGTTAAGCCATGAAGGATTCTGACAGTGGAAGTAGGAGGGGGAGAAGCAATTCTAAGGGAAAGAAAAATGACCTGAGGATAACTATGGTCCTAGGAAAGAGCAAAGAATGTTTGGAAACTTGATAGTAAATTCATTTTAGTGGATTATAGTATATGTGTAGATGTGAGAGAACCATTCTTCAATCAACAAATATCAAGCAGCAACTTAATTCCAGGCACTGCCTACTACTCTGTTATTATGTAATAGACGTGAAAGCTGAGTCACTCAGTAATCCAAGATCAAAGAAAGTGGTAGAGCAAGGATTTAAATGCAGCCAGTCTGACTCCAGAGCTACTCTACTTTGAGCTGTGTTAAAGTTAAAAAGTTATTTAAGGAAAAACAAAAACAAAACTGGCACCTAACTAAATATCCATCAACAGTTGAATAGTAAAATAAATTGTTGTAAATTCGTATAGCGGAATACTACATAGCAGTGAAAATAAATGTACTATAGCTATACAAATCAACAAGGAGTTATTGCAAACACTTAACTATTGAGCAGAAAAAAGCTAATTAAGAATACCTGTAGTATGGTTGCATTTGTGTAAAGTAAAACCAGGCAAAACTACACAATATATTTTTTAGAAATACATGTGTGCATTACAAAACTAAAATGAAAGGCAAAGGAACAACAAGTACAAAATTCAGGACAATGGCTTTCTCTAGGGAGGAAGAAATGAAATTGAGATTAGGGAGGGGCTCAAAAAGTGCTTCAAGGAATTGGTTACATTAGTTTTTCTTAAGTCAGATGCTGTTTGTTTCATTATTTTCCTTGACACATATAAGTTATATACATCTTGTTTACAAGATATACTTATAGATTTGACATAACAACAACAAAAAGTACTATGGGTTTCAAAGAGAAAAGTCAGGAATTGAAATTAATCAGATGTGAAAGAGGGTGCTTGGGTGGCTCAATTTGTTGTTTGCCTTTGACTTGGGTCATGATTCCGGGGTACTGGGATCGAGTCCCATATCGAGCTCACTGCTCAGTGGGGATGTTGCTTCTCCCTCTGCCTCTGCACCTCCCCCCTGCTTGTGCTCTCTCTCTCTCAAATGAATAAATTTTTAAAAATATTTAAAATATATATATTTTTAAAAAATCAGATGTGAAAGAGAGAGGACATTTCAGAATGACAAATTGGCAGAAACACAGAGGCAGGAAAAGGGGTGGGGAGCAGTTGGAGGGGAACAGGGGGCAGGTCATTTTTGCAATAATTTATGTTTCCAGGGAAGTAGTGGTGGCAAAAAGTTAGATAAAGTTGTGGCCAAAATACGGAGATTTTTGGAAGCTGGCATGAAGCGTTTGCAAATCTCACTCTGTAAACAATGGGAACTTTATATCAGTTAGGATTTTTTTAGGGGCGCCTTGGTGGCTCAGTCGTTGGGCGTGTCCCTTCAGCTCAGATCATGGTCCCAGAGTCCTGGGGTCAAGCCCCGCATCGGGCTCTCTTCTGGGGGGAAGTCTGCTTCTCCCTCTTCCACTCCTCCTCCTTGTGTTCCCTCTCTCGCTGTGTTTCTCTCTCTCTCAAATAATAAATAAAATCTTAAAAAAAAAAAGGATTCCTTATTTTTAGGCAACAAGAAACAACTATGGCTAACCCAAGTAAAAAGAAAAAGAGAAGAGAGGAGAAAAGGGAGATAGATGGAGAAAGGGAGAGAGAATCAGAGAAATAGAGAAATAGACTGAATAGTTTATTGGATAGGTTACACTATCAAGTGACCAGTCCAGGAACCTGGCAGCTCTGGGGATCTCAATGAGATGAACTGATGTGATAGACTAGCTCTTTAGAGCACTCAATTCCTAGTACCTTCTATTCCAGTGTGTCCGTCCAAAACTCCAGTCTCTAGGAGAGTATATTTACCTCCTGTTTCCATCTCTGATCTGCGAGGCTGGGTTCAGTGCTTGCAGCTCATAGGTATAGGAGGTGAGTGGGTAGTTCCCAAAGGAAGGGACATCCAGTAGGTTAAAAATAAATAAATAAATAAAAGGCCCAGTTTGGATTTTCAGTAAACTGTGGGATGATTACTGTGCAAAACCTAGGAGTGCTCCTATTCAAACTAATTCTTCAAAATAGACATCTAAACACGTAGTAACTAAATCTCTAAAATCATTCACTTCGTTCCACTGAGCTAACATTTTTGTTTTGGGTCACCTTAAGTTTATGTCTCTACAATTGCTTCCCTCAAAGATAATAATTCCCAGATTGGTCCCCATTACTTTTTTCTTTCCATTTATTCTTTTTAATACAAAATAGGATCGTATCACACTGGTCTGTAACATTCTATTTTCACCTAACAAAATATCATGGACACCCTCCCTTATCAGTACATATAGATCCACCTCATTCTTTTTAAATGCTCCACAGAATTACACATGGGTATTCCGAAATTCATCTAATCCTTTTCCTATTGATGGACATTGAGATTGTTTTCATGGTACCCATTACTTTTGAGATCGAAGTCAAAGGAATCATCCTTTGCCGGAGACCAGCAGAAAATCCTTAAAGAAATATAAGAGCGATGGCACTGGAGATAGTAGCCCTGCGAACCAGTCGAGCGACCCCAAGCCGCAGCTGTTCCCGCGGTAAGTTGATGACCAAGGTTCCTTGCTTAAGCAACTCCCTGGGGACAGCATAGTCTGTAGCGCGACGGATCCCTGAGGACGACATAGCTGAACTGCACATTGGGAACTGTAGTTCCACAGGGAAGAGCCCGAGGGGCGGGAACTGCACACGCGCACTAGGAGCTCAGGGCAACAAAGACGGCGGCGTGCGCGCGCGCGCTGGAGAAAGACATGGGCAGGCGTGCGCGTGCGCGGCCACCGCGCGGAGCTACCAGCAGGCTGAGAGGACACAGAGCGGGGAGGGGCAGGAACCACCGATCGCAGGAGGAGGAAAGGGGTTGTGCTCTTGGCCGAGCGAAGAGAAAGGGGCGGGGCCGGCGAGCTGCGCGTGGAGGTGCCGAGCTCCTGGGACCGGCGGGCACGCGGGCGTCTGTGGCCCTCGCCGTCCCAGTGGCCGCCGCCGTCGCTTCGTCGCCGTCGGTCTGCGGGAGGCGGGTTATGGCGGCGGCGGCAGTGGAAGCTGTGAATGAATTCTCCGGGTGGACGAGGGAAGAAGAAAGGCTCCGGCGGCGGCAGCAGCCCGGTGCCTCCCAGGCCTCCGCCCCCCTGCCTGGCCCCCGCCCGTCCCGCCCCCAGACCGGCCCCCCCTTCCGAGTCGCCGCATAAGCGGAACCTGTACTACTTCTCCTACCCGCTGTTCGTAGGCTTCGCGCTGCTGCGTTTGGTCGCCTTCCACCTGGGGCTCCTCTTCGTGTGGCTCTGCCAGCGCTTCTCCCGCGCCCTCATGGCTGCCAAGAGGAGCTCCCGGGCCGCGCCGGCGCCGGCCTCGGCCTCGCCCCCGGCGCCAGTGCCGGGCGGGGAGGCCGAGAGCGTGCGAGCCTTCCACAAACAGGCCTTCGAGTACATCTCCATTGCCTTGCGCATCGATGAGGACGAGAAAGGTAAGTGGGGGGCTGGAGGGAGGGGGCGGCGACGCCAGGAAGAAAGCGGTGGGGTCGCGTAGGGAGGGCAGCACCTGCGTCCCTTTCCTTCGCGAGCGGACGGTGCACCCCCGGAACTGATCCTCCCCCGCCCCAGGCGGCTTCACCGCAGTCAGACCCTCATCCTCTACGATTCTCAGTTAAACCTCTCCCCTTTCAGTCACCCTAGCTGTCGACTTTGTTTCAGACACCAGCCTTCCCCTACATTTCTGCATGACCCAAGTCCCCGTGAGACAGCCAGTCGTGCTACTGACGGTGACAGTTGTCCTAGAGTGACCACACGGATCCTTTCTAGCACTGTAAACAGTGTGTGGCTTCCTCTGAGCCAGATTTCCAAAAGGTTTCGGTATCGGAGAAGCAGTGTCTTGTTATAGGCTTTTAATGAAAGCAGAGTACTGTAGTGTCAGAAAAAAGAACAAATGGTGACTTAATTTTGAAAGGAACAGCTGCATATGATTACAGCTAAATGGGCATTTTTTAGTTTTGTGACAGTCATTTTATCAATATAATGACTTCTAAGTATTTTTTTATAAAGTTCTATTTTAACATGAAACTTTTGTCCCTGTTAGATTTGATTTCATCTAAATCAGTATTCCAAGGTACTAAGTTTCTCAATAAAACTTGAAACATTTATATTTCTTTTATTTTTAAAGATTTTTATTTCTTTTTTTTTTTTTAAGATTTTATTTATTTGAGACAGAGAGCGAGATCACAAGTAGGCAGAGAGGCACGCACAGAGAGAGGGGAAGCAGGCTCCCTGTTGAGCAGAGAGCCCGATATGGGGCTTGATCCCAGAACCCTAAGATCATGACCTGAGCCGAAGGCAGAGGCTTTCACTCACTGAGCCACCCAGGCGCCCCTAAAGATTTTTATTTCTGAATGAAGACAAGAATACTATATCCTTCAGATTTCTTTTAAACTAACGTTTTTAAGTCGTTCAGTGCACCAAGCGCTGTACTGTTAGCTTTGTATCCATTCTCTATTTAATCCTCACAATTACCTTGTGAGGTAAAGGTACTGTTAGTATCAGCATGTTACAGATGAACGAACTCAGGCTCAAAAGATTAAAGCAAGTCATTCCAAACCTATGCTAATTCCTAATGAACGCTTTTTTATGGAAGATCAGAATTGAAGTTTGAAGGAGTCTTACAACATTTTGAAAATCCCCCCTTTCATCCTTGCCTCCAATATGCAGAGATCTTTTTCCTGTAACTACCAAAGAACATTTTTGTATCACTTCAATTAGGTACTCACTTGCATTGTCAATTATCCAAAAAAAAAACCCAAAAAACAAAAAAACCCAACAAAACAATCTGCAGGTTCTTTGTAGTATCTCTTACCACTGTCATCTGCAGAAACTGTTCTAGAATTTAGTTTTGTTGAAACCTATTTTCTTTGTGGAACCTAGGAGTGAGAAGTATGATAAAAGGAAAGGGGCAGGTGTTCACGGTTTTGATTGTAAGGACGGTGGAGTTTAAGAGCGTTCCAGAAAGGGGGCACCTGGCTCTCTCAGTCGGTGGAACATGCAGCTCTTGATCTTGGGATTGTGATTTCAAGCCCCACGTTGGATGCGGAGATTACTTTTAAAAAATCTATATAAGAAGAGAGTCTAGGAAAGAGTTCTGTTTAAGAAAGCAATACCATGTGTTTGTGGAAGGAAGTTTTTTGTTAACTGCTTCATTCCGTACCATCTCTTGGAACATCCAAGGATCCTTGGTGAGGATGAATAAGAGTACCATCATCCTTTCCTACAGAAGCACTGTTTGAGTGCACTATCCAATTACAGTAGGGTCCTCAGAAGTTTACTAATCTAGGTCAAAAGATATTTTAGAATAGGGGGAATATGTTTAAGGGTAGATTCATTGTAGTATTTAGGAAGAGAATGCCAGAAAACACAATTTTTTTTTTAACACTGGGTGATGACAGTTGGGAGGTAGGATAAGAGGAGAGGACAAGGATAACCTAGGTATTA
The DNA here is from genome assembly GCA_028534135.1 of Potos flavus. Lineage (NCBI taxonomy): Eukaryota > Metazoa > Chordata > Mammalia > Carnivora > Procyonidae > Potos > Potos flavus. The sequence continues at coordinate 21,790,590 of CM052885.1, forward strand.
GAAAAAAGATCCAAGGCTCTTAGATTTAAAGAGAAATCAGTTCCATAAGGAGGGTTAAGTGACAGGAGTAGAAATCAGACCTTGGATTTCAAACTTACAACTTATAGAGTATTACATATATGACTACACCTATTATATTTAAATCTTCTAAAATATTTTTAAGTGTATTTTCAGCAATCCGTAGACCGCATACTTGACCTTCTTTCTACTGATAATGTTTCTATCCAAAGTTTTTTGCTTTATTTATACTTTAGTTTCTTTTTTTTTTTAAGATTTTTATTTATTTGACAGAGAGAGAGAGCGAGAGAGGGAATACAAGCAGGGGGAGTGGGAGAGGGAGAAGCAGGCCTCCCGCTGAGCGATGCAGGGCTCAATCCCAGGACCCTGGGACCATGACCTGAGCCGAAAGTAGATGCTTAATGACTGAGCCACCCAAACACCCCTATACTTTAGTTTCTAAAGTAGACATTAGAATGGACTATGATAACTTTTTAGTTTGTGTTATACAACTGATGTATTATATGCTGAAACTAATTAGTTCAAACTGAAACAAATTAGTTAAGTATTCATTTTTCCTTAAAAAATGAATTAAAGCTAAGTTTATATTGTCATGGTTCTCTTCTCATAATTTTCCCTTAGAATATTCAAACTTTTTGTACTTTAGCCTTAATCTAGTAGTCGCAAGAGTTTACATTTAGAGTCTATCTCTCAGCCATCCTTGACAGTGTAGAATAAGAATTTTATTCTCCTTTCTCACTGTGTCAAAATATATATATGAACGAATAGAAATGAATTGTCTTTAAAGCAGTCTTCAAAGGTTTCTTAACTTTGTGGTAAACCATCAAGGGGCTGGTAATGTCATGCACTGCCATTCCCTTAGTAACCTGACTTAGCTTCTAACTATACTGAAAGCCACTTTATTTCATCAGGTAAAGTGGGCTATTTCAGACTGTCGTGGTGTTAATTAATTGAAACATTTGATGCCTTGAAATAATAAAGGCCAAATTAAATCTCATTTCAATAGTGTATAAATGTGGTTTATATGGTGACTGTTTATTTTGTATTTTATTCTTATGGCATAGTCAGCTTTGACACTGAATTTTCGAAAAGGCCTAAATTTGTCTGAAACCAAACTATTTTAAATAGAGAAGAATAACACAGTAAATTTAATTACCTAATGTAAGGATATTTGAGTTCCGTTCATTAAAACAAACATTTTTTGGATACCAGTTTATTTGCACAGCTCTATGCATTCTAGATGCTACTTAAGAAAATTTACGTCCTCTCCAGTAAGATATAAGACAGCATTTGCTCTATGATCATTAAAATGTGTGTGTGTTTTCATGTATATTATATGTTTCATTTTTTTCGAGGAGTTAAATAATTCTTTTGGATAATATTTAATTGTTGAACATCCTTGGAAAACTGATAACCTTTTATATCCATTATGTGTATGGAGAAACTGAAATTTAACTCACATTAGCAGAACCAGGAACAGAGTTTAGGTGAACAGAAAATTACGCCACTCATAATTTTATACTTTTTGCTTTAAGCAGGTTTTCTGTTTTGTAATGCTAGTACTGAGCCCCTTGGAATACTTGGGGGAAAAGAAGAGGTTGTCATAGTGGATCTTTGGATTAACCAGAACATGACCTAACATGTTTGGCATGGCTCCTACAAGTAGACAAGCCTGAGATCTCCTGGGTAATACAGTGATGTAGGTTTTGATTACCTGGTGTATTAGAACTTGACAGTAAGGGCCCAGCATGTTGTATGAAAGGCAGAGAGCCAGTTTCTCAGGATATTGTAGGGCCGAAGAACCTGGCATCAAGGACAGAAATGGTCTAAATAGAATCCTTTTATATTTATTACTAGTCAGCTCATATTTAAAACCTTAGGCTTTTAAAATATTGTCATTTAATTTTGTATTCCCATCTAACTCAACCTTGCATTATTTAAAACACACACAAAATAACTTGCCTAACTCTATTTTCAGAAGGCGAAGATAGAGAATAGGGATCAGAAATGTCAGATTTGGTATACTTGCTTTTACCCCTAAAAACTGCTAGTCACCATTTTGAAAGAATTGATTTCAGACAATTTTCTTGGGCCCGATGATTCTGCTTTAAAGTTTCCATGATTACAACAAGGAAAGAATTATTCTGATGGATGGATATTTACATAATATCACTCTTTTCCAAAAGAAAAGCATTACCTTCTATTAAATACACAATGTACATTTCCCATTTCTCTTCAAAAATATTTAGTGGCATTTGCACCAAAGAGAAAAAAAGGCAGCCACTGTTAAGAACTTGATCCCTTGCTCTGTTTTTAGCTGGTTTTTTTAAATTGCGATTTATATTTTTCCTAATGTAGAATACAATTAAACCCTATAAAACTCATCTGGTGGGGCGCCTGGGTGGGTCAGTGGGTTAAAGCCTCTGCCTTCGGCTCAGGTCATGATCTAGGGGTCCTGGGATTGAGCCCCGCATCAGGCTCTCTGCTCAGGGGGTAGCCTGCTTCCCCCCTTCTCCCCCTCAGAGAGACCAGGCCTCTCTGCCTACTTGTAATCTCTCTCTCTGTCAAATAAATAAATAAAATCTTAAAAAAAAAAAAAACCAAACTCGTCTGGTAACTAGATTCCTAAGATTATTGTTAGTCATCCTGAGAACAGTTAAGGGATAGGCAGGCAGTAAATGGATATTAAATTATTGAAAAAGGATCTTCCCTAACCCTTCCTGCTTCTTTTTCACTATCATATTCCCCATGTTCCACCCAATAGTAGTTGGCCTTTTGACATCTGGCAAAGTATAGATTCTCTATTTCTCTACTACTTTTCGTCTGTTTCGACCTATAATACTTCTTGACCTATATAATACCAGTGGAAGTATTAATGTGCTAAGGTAGCCTTTTTTTTTCTCTTTGTGAATTAACTACTCACACTAGACATCCTGTAGAATGTAATTTGGAGCACACTCAAATCTCAGCAGTTGTTCACTCAGTAAATGAGGAAAGAAAAATAACAAAATCTATGATTATCCTAGAGACTATGTTTTATAGCTATGAAGGTACAGCATAGGCATGTTAAACTTATTCCCGTGTCTTTGCAACTCTTTGCAGATATTTTATGCTATAATAGAAAAGGAGAGAATTAACTGTTGTTCGTAAGTGAGCTTTGTCAATGTCTTTCAGTCAACCACCACCAGAATCCCTGTGATTGAACAAGTGGGATTTATTATTGAAGCAGGGAGAACACATGATAGGAACCATGGCATCTCAGGAAAAGGATGCTAGAAAGAACTTACAGGATTTGGGATTGTATCAGGTGATTTTGAGGAGGATTTAAGGAAGCAGGATTTTGTTCTGCATTGGATGCTGTCAGGAAGAGGGGTATTCTATGATTAAGTATCTTGAATGTGATCTAGTAAGAGGCTAAAGCTGTAACTGGTTGAGAAGCACTCATTAGTCTGAAGAGGGGGATGCTTGGTATTTCATGGCTTGGACAATATTCATGTTTTTTTGTATTTAGACATGATTATGGAATGGTCATGTTTTTGTCTTCATCCATCACAATCACAAAGTGACCTTATCTGATGTTTATGTTCTGTGAAATTGTTTATGTTCAACGGAAGACCAGGCCTAGCAGTAATGCCAGGTCAGCTCCTAGTTACACCAAGGCCTACCTGATAGTACTAGGCCAGCTCTTGGATGTCAGGGCCTGCTTTTCTCTTTCTCAGCTTTGAGGGCCTAATGTTATCCTTTTAAAATTGTAGTGCCTAGTATTGAGTTCTGACTGTTCAAGATCTTGGCCAAGTTACTGCGCTGAATCCGTGTTTGTAAAATACTTAGTGCCTGCACATAATAGGTCCTCAGAAAACGGGACTACTATTATTCAGCAATCCTTTTAAGATTATAGCCCTTGCAAGTTATTGTTAAACCTTGATACCTGGTTTCTGTTGCCCTTTTTAGGATACAGCAGCTGCATAAATGACATTTGAGGAAGAAGGAGAATTATCTAAAGAGTGATATAAAAATATTTTTGCTAATCGTGACCCTTATTTCAGAAAAAAACAGATGGAAGTCCTCCCTAAGCTCACTTAGTATTCTAACCTTTTATTTTACTTTATTTTATTTTATTTTATTTATTTTTAAAGATTTTATTTATTTATTTGATAGAGAGAGCACAAGTATGCAGAGTGGCAGGCAGAGGGAGAGGGAGAAGCAGGCTCTCTGCTGAGCAGGAGCCCGATGCAGGGCTCAATCCCAGGACCCTGGGATCATGACCTGAGCTGAAGGCAGCCACTTAACCGACTGAGCCACCTAGGCGCCCTAACCTTTTATTTTAAAGAGATAAAATTAATCATTTTTTACTCATATATGAATATAATGCACGTGTCTCAGTAGAGAATTTGGAAAATAGAGAAAATGCATAGAAAAAAATGAAAATTACCCACTACCCATAGTAAATACAAAAGACTTCAAAGAAGATAGATTAACTGACATTCTTAAGGTTTAAAGAAAATGCCCAAAACTGAAATGATTTCTTTACATGGGATTCAAAACCTTCCCAATTAAATGGGAAAGTCCTTACTTCAGAGATAAACCTCGAAGTTTGAAAGTGAATGCAAGTATGACCTTTTTGCTGAATTAAAACACATTAGAAAGTATCCTTTCTGTAGTAGTGAACTATGAGAAAAGTAATCTGGGGGCTATTCGCTGATGCTTCGTGATCCTGTGGTTTATTAGGGTTTGGCACACAATGAAATCTATTGTAGGATTTTTTTTTTTTTTAAGATTTTATTTATTTGAGAGAGAGAGCCAGCATGAGCATGGGGAGGGGTAGAGGGAGGAGAAAAAGCAGATTCCCCACTGAGCAGGGACCCCAATCCCAGGCCCTCTGGATCATGACCTGAGCCGAAGGCAGACACTTAACCGACTGAGCCACCCAGACTCCCCTATTGTAGGATTTTTAAAGATACCTGTTATTCTGCTAATTGTGACACTTGTAAGATCCTAAAAGAAGATTGTGTAGGAAAATGAGTATATTTATTCCATGGAATTTTTTGTAGGCAGATACTTAAGGAGGACTAAATAAGTAAAAGCAGTGACTTTATATAATTTAAAATAAGGAGTCACAAACATAAACATACGCTGTGTATGCAGCTCAGGAGTAGAAGGATTTAAATTAGCCAACAGATGTACCAAGCATAATAAAGATAGTAAAAGTAATGTTTATGTGCTGATTTATTTTTTAAAGTATTGACACATATCCTGTTTCATTTGATTATTGCCACAACTCAGCGTTAGGTAAAAGAAATGTCATCTTGTTTTTAGGTCAGGAGAGTAAAGCTCAGAGAGATTAACTGACTTTCCTAAAGTCATACAGCTATTAAAGGATAATCAAGGGCTTAAGTCTCCATATTGTAACTTATCACAAACAGACATCCTCTCTCTCCACCCCAAACTACTCTTGTTTTGTCCCTTCTTGTGGCAGTGTGGGTACTACTACTATCTGAATGAAAAGATGCAGTAGATAATTCTTAACTTAGTCTACTATACTTCTATCTAAAGATGGGTATCGTTACTATTTCTGTTGCTTGTACACTAGCGTATATTCAAAAATTAAAATAATGGGGGCCCCTGTTGACTTAGTTGGTTACGTGTCTGACTCTTGGTTTTGGCTCAGGTCATGATCTTGGGGTGGTGGGATTGAGGCCTGTGTCGGGCTCTTTACCTCTGTGCTTGGTGCGGAGTCGCTTGAAATTCTCTTTCCCTCTCCCTCTGCCCTTGCCCAGCTTGTGCGTGTGTGTGCTTCTCCCTCCCCCAATGAATAAATCTTTTAAAAAGTTAAAATAATGAACAAATATAAATATAGAAAGTGAAAATCCTCTATAATCTTACCCTTAGGGAGATGATTACCGAATAAGTTATCTGACTTTGTGTATTTATATAAACATAAATATTTATTCATTTGAGGGAAAAGATGTTACATACAAACTGATCTGTAACCTTTTGCTTAACGTATTGGGACTCTTGCCATTTCGATATACTTTATCAGGGGCGCCTGGGTGGCTCAGTCGTTAAGCATCTGCCTTTGGCTCAGGTCATGATCCCAGGGTCCTGGGAACAAGCCCGGGATCGGGCTCCCTGCTCAGTGGGAAGCCTGCTTCTACCTCTCTGACTTTCCCTGCTTGTGTTCCCTCTCTCACTGTCTTTCTGTCAAATAAATAAAATCTTTTGAGAATAATATATACTTTACCTTCCCCTTCTGTTTTTTTAGTTTTTAAGTAAACTTTGATTAAATTATACATAAAATGCATAATTACTGTAGTGCTTAATGAATTTTCAAAGTGAACAAAGCAGTTTGAAACCCTACCAGGTTGAGAAATAGAGTATTACTCCAGAAGCCTGCCTTTGTGATGTTCTCTTCCACTTAACTACCTTTCCCCATCCTTTGCAAAGATATCTACAAATCCTAACTCTAACACTATGGATTAGTTTTGCCTGACCTTGAGCTTTACACAGGAAATCACACGGTATGTGTTCTTTTGTGTATGGCTTCTTTTGCTCAATATATGCTGGTCAGGTTTATTCCGTGATGTTGCACGTGGCAGTAGTTTGTTCATTTTCATTGCTGTATACCAAGGGTTAGCACAGTGCTTATAACGGGCCAGTTAGCAATTTTTTTTTCATTTTGTAAAGCATAGATAATCTAAATTTTGCTGTTTTTATCATTTTAAGTGTACAATTCAGTGGCATTAAATACATTCCCAGTGTCGTGCAACCATCACCACTGTTCATGTCTAGAACTTTTTATCATTCCAAACAGAAACTCTATACCCATTAAACAATAGCTCCCCACTCATCTCCCTTTCTCCATTCTCCCCTTCCCTCAGTCCTTGGTAATTTCTGTTCTACTTTCCGTATCTGTGAATTTTCCTATTTCAGGTACCTTATGTAAATGGAATCACACGGTATTCTTTGTACTTGACCTGTCTCACTTAGCATAATGTTTTCAAGGTTCGTCACCCTTGTAACATGTATCAGGTTTCATTCAAGGTTGAATACTATTCCATTATATGTATTTACCACTGTTGATGGACATTTGGGTTTTTGCCATCTATTGTGAATGATGCTGCTACGAACACTAATATATGGGTGTCTGTTTGCTTCCCTGCTCTCAGTAATTTTGAGTATCTGCCTAGGAGTGGAATTGCTGGGTCATATGGTAATTCCCTGTTTAATTTTTTGAGGGACTGCCAAACATTTCCACATCAGTTGTACCATTTGTACATTCCCACCACCAGTGCACAAAGGTTTCCAATTTTTCCACATTTGTTAGTTTCAGGGCTTTTTAAATAATAGTCTTCCTGTTGGATGTGAAGCACTGCCTCATCGTGGTTTTGATTTGCATTTCCCTAATGATTTACGATGTTGAGCATTTTTTTCACTTACTTATTGGCCATTTCTATGTCTTCTTTGAAAAATGCCTAAGTCCTGGGGTGCCTGGGTGGCTCAGTGGGTTAAAGCCTCTGCCTTCAGCTCAGGTCATGATCTCAGGGTCCTGGAATCGAGCCCCACATCGGGCTCTCTGCTCGGCGGGGAGCCTGCTTTCCCCTCTCTCTCTGCCTGCCTCTCTGCCTGCATGTGATCTCTCTCTGTCAAATAAATAAAAAAAATCTTAAAAAAAAAAAAAGAAAAGAAAAATACCTAAATCCTTTGTCAGTTTTTGTGTTGGGTTTGATTTTTTTATTGAGCCATTTAGTAAATATTTTAAGCTCTCTGAACACTCAACTCTCATTTAGTATGTGTGATCTAGTAAAGTTTTTTTTTTTTTAATTAACATATAATGTATTATTTGCTTCAGGGGTACAGGTCTGTGAATCATCAGACTTACACAATTCATAGCACTCATCATAGCACATACCCTCCCCAGTGTCCATAACCCAGCCACCCTATCCCTCCCCCCCCACCCCCCAGCAACCCTCAGTTTGTTGCCTGAGATTAAGAGTCTCTTATGGTTTGTCTCCCTCCCGATCCCATATTGTTTTGTTTTTCCCTCCCTGCCCCCCACGACCCCCCACCCTGCCTCTCAAATTCTTCATATCAGAGAGATCATATGATAATTGTCTTTCTTTGATTGACTTATTTCGCTTAGCATAATACCCTCTAGTTCCATCCACATCATTGCAAATGGCAAGATTTGGGG
>CM052885.1:21798898-21849398 GCA_028534135.1 Potos flavus
TTTTTATCCATTCATCTGTTGATGGACATCTGGTTTCTTTCCATAGTTTGGCTATTGTGGACATTGCTGCTATAAACATTCAGGTGCACGTGCCCCTTTGGATCACTACATTTGTATCTTTAGGATAAATACTCAGTGGTACGATTGCTGGGTCATAGGGTAGCTCTATTTTCAATTTTTTGAGGAACCTCCATACTCTTTTCCAGAGTGGATGCACCAGCTTGCATTCCCACCAACGGTGTAGAAGGGTTCCCCTTTCTCTGAAGTGTTTTTTTTTTTTTAAGATTTTGATTATTTATTTTAGAGAGAGCACATGCATGAGCAGGAGGAGAGGCAAAGGGGGAAGGAGAGGAAGTGGGAAAGAATGCCAGGCAGATTCAGTGCTGAGCACAGAGCTTGACACAGGGCTCAGTCTCAGGACCCTGAGATCATGACCTGAGCTAAAATCAGGATCTGGATGCTTAACCGACTGAGGCACCCAGGTGCCCCCCACCCCCCCGTAAAGTTTTATGTACAAAAACAGATGGCTGACAGTATTTGACCTTTGGGCCATTGTTCGCCTTAGATTATGTAGTTCACTAAATTATTAGCTAATAATTTCAAGTGTAACAGTGAATGTAAGTTTCTGCTACCCCAATCTTCTTTTGATTTGTTATAGTCTGGTTGAGTTTGAGTGTTAGTTGGGGCTATAGAGGTAAGAGAAATGTGTAAGGGAAACTATGAACTGTAACGTATCTTGAGGGCCTTTTGTGTCTTGGAGACCATTGGAAGGCTTGATTTTTCTGCCATAATTTAGTCACAAGGGTGATCAGTGGGCAGTAGGGGATGTAGTTTCCCTTACCTTAAGAGATTGAAGTGATTTGAGTATGATTTCCAGCCCTTGTGCAAGCTGGCCTAGTTCTTAACTCTTTAGTAATTCAGGGTCCCAACCCAAATCCTGGAATCTTTGCCACTTCTCCTGGGCATGCCCTGGAATTCACATGTGGTCAACTGAGTTCTGTGAGTCTGCTGAAAGCTCTGCTTTGTTTCTTGGCTACTTTTGCCTTCAGAATTGGCAGTTACTTCAAGTAGAAAAGTGCCCCAAATGCCAGGCCCACCTCTGTTGCTTTTTTTCCTTTCCATATTTTGGTAATTTTTGAAAATAGCATCCTAATGAATGTGACATAGTTTCTTTCCAAATTAGTGTAATTTTCACTGTTTTGAAAACTCTTTGATCCCTTCAAACAGATGTTTTAAAAAGAATTTTCTGCCTTTTGTCTTATAGTCTAATTTTACTCTTGTAATGAAAATTGTAGTTCTGGTGTTATATTCCAAGCCATAGTGAATATCCTTATACATAAACGTTGGGAGTATTGCACTTTTTAAGAGTCAGATTTATTGAGGTATATTTTACATATAGTAAAATTTAACCTTTTTGGGAGTTTGTAGTTCAGTGAATTTGACAAACAGTTGGGTAACCGTGACAACAACTGATATACTCAATGTTTTATCACCCCAAAAGCTCCTTTGTGCCCCCTCATAATCAGTCCCCTTGCCTTCCCATTAGCCCCTGGCAGTCACTGATCTGATTTGTCCCTATAGTTTTGTCTTCACTGTGTGTTGTGTAAATAAAACCATACAGTATGTGTAGCCTTTGTGTCTTGCTTCTTTCATTTATAATGTTTTTGAGATTCATCCATGTTCCTACATTTACTAGTAGTTTGTTCCTTTTTATTGAGTAATATTCTGTGTATGGATGTACCAGAATTTGTTAATCTATTCACTAAATGATGGATATCTGGGTTGTTTCCAGTTTTTAGCTCTTATGAATAAAGCGCCGTAAACATTCATGTACTGGTCTTTGATGTTTTCATTTCTTTGGGTAAATAATAGAAGAAGGGATTGCTGGGTCATATGGTAAATATATGTTAATATCATAAGCAACTGCCAAACTCTCTTCCAATGTGGCTATACCATTTTGTATTCACACTTGGAAACATATGTGAGGTCCATTTATATTTCGTCTTACAATTTCAAGTGCTTTAAAAAATTTTTTAGTATAGTTGACATCTTGTAATTTTTTTTCAATTTTAAATTAAGTACTTAGCGGTATCTTGTGATTTTAATTTGTAGTTCCCTAACAACTAATGTTGAACATATTTTCTTGTACTTATTTGCCACTTGTCTCTCTTTGATAAAGTATACATTATCCAATCTTTTGCCCACTGTTTTTTAATGAATTATTTGCTTTTTTTAAAAAAATCATTGTATTGTAAGAGTTCTTTATATATTCTGGTTACGTGTCCTTTATTAGACATGTTGTTTTCCAAATATTTTCTTCCCATCAGTCTGTGGCTTGTGTTTTCATTGTATAACTGTGTTTTGAAGAGCTGGAGCTTTTAATTTTAATGAAGTCTAGTTTATCAGTTATATCCTTTTAAGGTTTGTGATTTTTATGTTCTGAATCACTGCCTAAGCCAAGATCATGAGGAATTATGTCTGTTTTCTTCTATAAGTTATATAGTTTTAGGTTTTACGTTTAGGTGTGTGATCCATTTCATGAAGTTTTTGTTTTTGTTTTGTATATGGATGGCTATCATTCTAGCATCATTTTTTTAAAAATATTTTATTTATTTATTTGTCAGAGAGAGAGTGAGAGAGAGAGAGCACAAGCAGGCAGAGTGGCAGGCAGAGGCAGAGGGAGAAGCAGGCTCCCTGCCGAGCAAGGAGCCTGATGTGGGACTCGATCCCAGGACCCTGGGATCATGACCTGAGCCGAAGGCAGCCTCTTAACCAACTGAGCCACCCAGGCATCCCTCATTTTTTTTTTTTTTTTTTTAAGATTTTATTTATTTGAGAGGGGGAGAGAAAGAGCAAGAGTTCAAGAGCAGGGGGAAAAAGAAGCAGATTCCTGGCTGAGCAGGGAGCCCAACTCGGGTCTTAATCCCAGGATGCTGGGATCATGACTTCAACTGAAGACAGACGCTTCACTGACTAAGCCACCCAGGCACGCCTTGGCAATGATTCTAGCATTGTTTTTTAAAAAGGCTGTTCTTTCTTCACGGAATTACCTTGTCATCTTTGTCAAAGTCAATCAGTGTTATATGTGTGGATCTATTTCTGGATTTTCTCTTCTGTTCTACTGACCTATATGTCTATCCTTTCTCCAGCAGTTTTGTACTAATCAGTCTTGTAAGAATTATTTATGCATTTTCTACCATCATACTGACTTGTGAGATTCAAATAATGTAGCAAGTCAACTACCTCTTATCAAAGAATGCTAGGTAATTGAGTAATTATTAAGCATGTGACTTTATATATTTATTTTTAGAACAAGTAGTGTGTGTGCATGTGCACATGTGCGTGCTCACATGCATGAGCAGAGTGGGGAGGGTGAGAGGGAGAGAGAGAATCTTAAGTAGGCTCCATGCCCAGTGCAGAACCCAGTGTGGGTCTCAATCTCATGACCCTAAGATCATGACCTGAGCTGATGCTTAATCTACTGAGGCACCCTCAGGTGTCTCAAAAAAAAGAGAAATATCTTATACACATTTTGATTTGCTGTATTTTTAGATCCTTTTTACGTTGTAAACCAGTCATTTGTTTCAAAGAAAATGGCTATGTTACTAAATGTTGCTAAATGCTACATTTGTAATCTCATGTATCAGTTCTCATGATGCAATCATTTGTTAAATAAAAACTCACTCCAGAAAGAAGGCACCCAACAGTGAACAAATTACATCAGATTTCAGTACAATTGAGTTAAAGTGTTTTTTTCTCATTATTGAAATCACGTTTACATATTCTAATAGTTTGTATTTTAAAAACCATTTATTTAAAATAAATTCTCCCTAATTAAAATTTCTTTCCATAGTAGAGTATTTTACTAGTTATAAGCATCAATGCCATGAGATGGCAAACAAATAAAGGATTCACAGCCCTAAAATTCTGAGAAACACTGACGTCTATACCCGCCTCTCAGGAATTCACATGTGCACTAGGATTCTCAGGATTCACATGTACTAAGAAGTCATATAGTAATATTTCTCAGATTTATTTGATCACAACCCACTTTTTCAATGTGTCAATAACAGCAAGATTTGGGAAACATTTACTATATTCTAGTATATAATGTCTAGTATATATACAAATAATTATTTCTTTTAAAGCAGGACAAAAGGAGCAAGCTGTGGAATGGTATAAGAAAGGTATTGAAGAACTAGAAAAAGGAATAGCTGTCATAGTTACAGGACAAGGTAAGATTATATTTACATTTGTTTCGTAGCCATCCTAAATTCTATTCACATGATTGCCCTAATTTCAGATACAGCTATCTTACTAAAAGTATTTGACAGGTTTTGAAATGTTATTACTAACATTTATAGATTTACAGTTGATGCTTTATTACTATGCTAAAATTGAAGTTATAACCAGCTATACTTAAACTTGATTACCAGGTAGCAGTCAGGCGAAAACCAGTATATTACTTCTGTCCTCCTTGAACCCACTGTTGGTGATGTTTTAGCCTCATTTTTAGCTCTGTTTTGAAAGCTGGTCCTTCCCTCATTGTTGAGGCAGGAAAGGAGTGGTTAATCAGACTCCCTTTTGTGTTTGTGGGTAATGCTTGACTGCATGTTAGAATATGAGCTACAAATGTCTTACTTTGATTCACACTTGGCTTTTTAAAATCAAAGAGGTTATTTCTCATCTTTACTTTTTTATCACTTAAAAATTAAGAGTCTAATAATATCTTTAAATATATAAGTAGCATTTATTGCATACTGTGCTATGTGCCTAAGCATCATTGTGTGTGCTTCATGTGTGTTATCTTTTTTAATTTTCACCACATCCCCATACTCTGAGACTGCTGCTGTTATCCTTACTTTTCACATAAATAACCTTAAGTACAAAGAAGTTTGGTAACTTGCCTAAGGTCTCATAGCTAGTAAGTGGTAGGTAGAGTCAGGATTTGAGCCCAGGCAATCTGACTTAGCCTGAATTTTTAAATACGATTCTGTGACTATTGTGTACTATGTGGGTACCACTATTAAATAAAGTATTTCAGTTTATCACGGCTAAAATAAATTCAGAAGAAAAAGTTGTATAGGCTAAGAATCTTACCACTATGGATCAGTCCACCCAGTGGATGTTTGTTGTCTGGTTGGCTGACTCTACTACTTATATCAGCTGATCTCTAATAATTACTATGTATCTAATTACTATGTATCTAGATACTATGTATCTAATTACTATGTATCTAATATTTGCCAGGTTTTTTTCTCTCCCCTTTTTATTTTGAGTACTTCTCTAGCTACTGATATCCTTCACAAAAGATAGCAGAATAGAATAATGTGGGAGGTTAGGCCTTTGAGACTTTCCATGAAGTTATGAGTATGACTTTATGACTTATATATCCAGTGTATTTGTTGTTCTTTGTCAATTGCATAGAGGCAGAGCTAGAAGAAAATGAGTTAATAAGAAAAATAGTATCTCATTGAATCGAGTATGCCTTTAATTGTACCACTAAGAGAAAAAAACGGTGTCAGTTGAACTATGACACATGCTCTTCTTATCACTTAGAATTTGACTTTTACTTTATTGTATGTAATGTCTTTATCCTATTTAGACATAGCTATAACAGCAGTATTAACATCAAGGACCAAATTTGTTTTCGCACAGGCAGTGACAGACTGTGGTATGAATGCAGCCTGGCTGATAGCTTTAGTAAGTTCGTACTGGTTATAAAACACATCTCTTGGGGCATCTGGGTGGCTCAGTTGGTTAAGCATCCGACTCTTGATTTCGGCTCAGGTCATGATCTCAGGGCTGTGAGGTCGAACCCTGCCTCAGGCTTTGCTCTGGGTGTGGAGCCTACTTAAGATTCTCTCTCTCCCTCTACCCCTCACACCTCTCACTCTCTGAAACACACATACACACACACCTCAATTTCAGAGATTTTTTAATGTAGGGGGAAAAATACACCTCAGAATCCATGAAATAACATGTGAAGCCCATGAAATGCCACAATAGATCTGAAACCATCATATGGAACTCTAACTGATTTTTTAAACTTTATAGAGACTGTGACTCCCAGAGCACCTGGATGGCTCAGTTGCATAAGCATCCCATTCTTGATTTCAGCTCAGGTCATGATCTCAGGGTTGTGAGATCAAACCCCACGTTGGCTTTGTACTCAGCGGGGAGTCTGCTTTTTTCCCTCCCTCTGCCCCTCCACTCTCTCTCTCAAATAAATAAATGAATCTTTAAAAAAAAAAAAAAAAAGACTGTGACTCCCCATGAGATTAGTTGAGATAATATTTTATCTTGAAGTAATATTTAGTAGGGAAACAGATGTTTTAATATTTTTTCCTCTTTGTTCTTTCAGGTGAACAGTGTGAAAGAGCTAGACGCCTTCAAGCTAAAATGATGACTAATTTGGTTATGGCCAAGGACCGTTTACAACTTCTAGGTATCAATTAACGAATTGTGTAACTGGAATAAGATGTATTTGAATTGTGTGTTCAGTGAAACTTTAAATGTAGTTGGAAATAGATCAATAATCTTGAAAATGTGTTCTAGGCTTTTTTTCTAGCTTACAGAAAATTTCTAACATATGCAAAATAGAGTATAATGGATTAATTATCCATCACTCAGCTCCAATAATTATCAACTCATAGTCAATCTTGATTTATCTGTACTCAAGGGCTGGCAAATTACAGCCCATGGACTAAACCCGGTTCACTGCCTATTTTTATAAGATGGCACATAGCTACTCATTCCTCTGTTATTGTTTGGATGCTTTCATGCTACAGTCACAGCAGAGTTGAATAGTTGATACAGAGATCATACAGCCTTCAGAGCCTTTTAATATATAACTTTAAAAAATATTTTAATATTTACTATCTGGCTTTTTACAGAAAGAGTTTGCCAACCCAAATAAATCCCTACCCACTCACCCACACTCCATATTATGTTGAAACAAATTCTTGACATCTTTTTATTTCATCTACAAGTGTTGCATATTGTATCTCTAAAAGATAAAGATGTTTCGAAAATAAAATTACCAGGACACCTAGGTGGCTCAGTCAGTTAAGCGTCTGCCTTCAGCTCTGGTCATGATCTCAGGGTCCTGGAATTGAGTCCCACATTAGGCTCCTTGCTCAATGGGAAGCCCGCTTCTCCCTCTGCCTGAGAGAGTGCCTGTGCACTCTCTCTCTCTTTCTCTCTGACAAATAAATAAATAAAATCTTAAAAATAAAAAATAAAATTACCAAAATGCCGTTATCACATCTCAAATATAACCAATAATTTCTGTTAATAGTAACAAAAATTATGGCCAAAGAAGTGATCAGTGTCCAAATATAGTTTACATATATAATGTAATATATAATAAATACGATGATATATAGTCAATATCTCAAAATTTAATAACTCTTACTCTTTTTCTAATAATATTTTGCACCAGAATCTCAAGAAGATTCATATGATATGTTTTTCTCATATACAAGTTCATCTGTTTTTTTCTTGTAATTTATTTGTTGATGAACCAGATCTTCGACACAGTGGTTTCCTGCAGTCTGTCTTTTGCTCTATGCTTCTCCATATTTTTTTTTTTAAGATTTTATTTATTCATTTGAGACAGACAGATACAGAAAGAGAGAGAACATGAGCAAAGAGAGAGGTGGAGGGAGAGGGAGAAGCAGACTCCCTGCTGAGCTGGGAGCCTGATGTGGGGCTCGATCCCAAGACCCGGAGATCATGACCTGAGCCGGAGGCAGACACTCAACCATCTGAGCCACCCAGGCGACCCTCCATGATATCATTTAATATGTTCTTCTGTCCTCCCTATAAATTGGTAGTTGAATATAGACCCTTGATTAGATTGAAAGTTGATTTTTATTTTTTAATAATAAGACTACTTCATAGGTGTTTATGTGTTTATCAGTAGTTCTGACATCTTGTGATGTTAGTAGCAGTTGATGACTGATGCCTAGTGACATAATTCTATCATTTTTTCTGTATTTATCAGCTGGAATAGGTCTATAAAGAGAAGCTTTTCATCTTCTATTTGAACGCTTAGGTTTTAAAAATATTTTCTAAGGTAAAACTACCTCTAAGACAAAGTGGAATTAAAACCCACCTTTCTTGGGTGGTTCTCTACTATAAATTGATGTGATAGAAATAGATATTTGGTAAACAGGCAGACCTTAAGTATTTATTGCTCTCTGATTTGTGGTGAGTTATTTAGCATGTTTGAACCTTTTTCATTTCATTTATAATATTCTAATAGATAATATTTATTTCACCATATGTGACCATTGAATTATTAAAGGAACCTAATCATAGTAAATACTCAAAAATGCTGGGTTTTATTCTCCACCTTATCTTGCTTTTGTGGAAAAATGTATTTACACACACATACATAAATATTCATTTATTTACACACACATTCATTCATGCTTTTTTTCTTTTTTTTTTTTAAGATTTTATTTATTTATTTGACAGAGAGAGAGAGATCACAAGTAGGCAGAGAGGCAGGCAGAGAGAGGGGGGGAAGCAGGCTCCCCGCCAAGCAGAGAGCCCGATGCGGGGCTCAATCCCAGGACCCTGAGATCATGACCTGAGCCGAAAGCAGAGGCTTTAACCCACTGAGCCACCCAGGCGCCCCTCATTCATTCATTCTTATATGGTCCATTGTGTTTATAAGTTTTTTGCCCCACACTGGTGAAAAGAAATCCTTTAATGTTTTTAGGTGGCTGGCAAGGCAGTGTTCCCCTGGCTTCTGTGGCTGACAGTTTGCCTTCTTACTCCCACATGAAGATTATTACCGTATCACATAAAATTAAATATTATATCAGAGGTTATTGTAGGAAAGTAATTAATTGTTCTACTTGGTACTTTCTGTGTGTTTTAGCTGTAATGCCTTTCACTATATATACATATATATGATGCGAGTTAAGATTGGCTATGGAACATTTTGTAGCATGTTTCAAATTGAATATTAGTAGCTAGTTGTTATCTTTTGAAGGTATGATAACGATAAATTGTTGGAAGCTTCTCATTGATTATAGACTTGCCTTTAAATGCAACTTTGTCATTTTTTATCTGTGTTATTAAAGGAGAGAACAAAAAGAGGATATATGACAGGAAGCTAGGGATTAAAAGAATGGATATTTTGGATGTCATCTGTTGTCATCCTCAAAAGTGCTATGTGCCCATTGAAAGATGTTACTTTAAAAAAGAAGTGGAATAAAAGGCATCAACGTATTCCTGTCTTCTGAGAACTCAGAAGGTCTAGAAGTATATATACCAAAGACAGTAAAAAAAGAGCCGTGTACAAGTACATAGTAGAACATATTTGTGTACTGTGTGTTGGTTAATAAATGGAGTTTTTCAGAGGTGGCATGCCCAATAGTTGTCTAATTAGTTTGGAGAAACATATTGAGAGTTCCCCATACAGACTGGTTTGAGAGGGTGCAGACTGATAAAATGTAAAGAGTTCCTATATGTTATATATCTTCAAGTTAGTAATCGTAAACCTTCAAGCAAAGCTTAACTGTAAACCTGTTATAGATAAAAAGATAATTTTGGCATATTTGGAGGTTACCCTTTTATTAAAAAATAAATAGCTTCATACAATGTCCATTTATTAAGTCCTTACTCTGGACCAGGTACAGTGCCAAGGATATTAACTAAATTTATTTAGTAATTCAGTAAATAATTTATTGGGTGATTCCCATGTTCTAGGCACTTAGGATATACAAAAAGGATTCTTCCTTCATAGAGTTTTTACTCCAACAGGGGGAAGACTGACAGGAGGGAATACACATAAAAAATAAATAAGTTATACAAAATGTTGGAAGGTGACAAATTCATGAAGAAATGAAAAAGTAAAAGATATTAATAGGGATTAGGAGTGGATGGGAGGTGGTTTGGGCTTTTAGTTTTAAATAGCATGGTCAGATAATGCCTCTTCGAAAAGATGACATGAGTTAGCCATGCAGGTATCTGGGAGGAGAATGGTCCAGAGAGAAGAGCCAATGTAAACCCTTAAGAAAACATAACTGGTGTGTTTGAGAAAAAGCAAGGAGGCCAGTGTGTGCCCCAGCAAGGAGAGTATGGGAGGGATAAGATCAGAGAACTAATGGGGCAGGGAGGGTTCAGTACAATGCACAGGGCCTTATTGGCCACGATGAAGATTTGAGCTTTTACCAGCTGTGAAATGGGGAGCATTTATAAGGATTTTTAGGAAAGGAATGACATAATCTGATTTAAGTGTTTTTTTTTTTTTTTTAACAGATTTATTTGTTTTAGAGAGAGAGAGAGCATGAGCAAGGGGAGGGGCAGAGGGAAAGGGAGAGAAGCAGACTCCCCACTGATCATAGAGCCCCCAATGGAGCTCATTCCCATGACCCTCAAAATCATAACCTGAGCCAAAATCAAGAGTTGGCCACCCAACCGACTGAGCCACCCAGGCGCCCCTGACGTAAATTTTAAAAAGATCACGTTGCCGACTCCAAGATTCCAAGAGTAGAGCCATGAAGAGCAAATAGAACCACTGTTGAATTACAGTAAGCTAGGAGAAAAATGATGGGAGGCTTGGATCAGGGCGATATGAAGAGAAATTGTAACAAGTGGTTGTATTATGATTATATTTGAAGGTTGACCAAACAGATTTACTGAGAGATTGGATATAATGTTGCTGTCTTAAGGCACTTATGACATGTTGGGGGAGGCAGACACATGAATAGATAAATCTTCACTGAAGAGGAGCTATAATATTTTTAGGGAGATATACAAATATTTTGTAGGATGATAAAATAGGTGTCTGGGGAATATTCCTGGAAGAAGTGAAACCTAAAAGGGAGATTAAAAAAGATAGAACTTTAAAGAATATTTGGGTGAAAAGACATTTCAGGAAGAAGTTACAGCATGAACAAAAACAGGGTAAGAAATAGCATGGCAGGTAGGGAAAGGTGCTGGTGCAGAAGTGAATTTGGGATTGCTCAGTATGTATAAGAGATGTAGGCAGATCATGGAGGGCCTTAATGTTATATAAAGAGGCTTGAACAATTATCTGTGGGCAATGGGAAGCTGCTAAAGGGTTTTAAATGGAAGAGTTATATGGTAAGATTTTGCTTTTAAGTAGATGACTCAGATGGTTGTATGGGGATTATATGTGAAAGGATCAGGAAGCAAGGAGGTGGTTTTATTTTAACTCATTAATGAATCTACAAACCTTTTCTGATTGCAAAAGGAAGCATTAAACTAAGTTTATTTTAACAAAAATGAGTTGGAGTAGGTTCATATTAGCAGTGTAACTACTAATGTGTTACATATGTGTTTCCACACATGTAAATCTAAACCCTATACACCAGAACAACTTCTGTGGCTTTTTATTCCCAGTTATTAGTTATCAAAAGCAATGACTTAGTTTGTTTATTTTCATTATGTAAGGAATGTTTATGTGATCTTTTCTTACATTTCATTGACGAGAAAAATCGATAAAGAAGACATTTATAAATCAGGATTTTTTTTCTAATTTATGTCTATTACCGATATAAATAGTTTCTTTCTCAGTATGGTGAAGAGTATTATCATTGAGAAAAATCAGATGACCTATCTGTTAAGTAACAACAACAACAAAAAGCTCCAAGGTATATTGTATCAGCCAGTTCCAGGATACAAAAGCTGTTCAGTACTTTGTGCTTTGTGCAGAAAGGTTAGCTGCTATTTAACCTGTCCCAAAGGCACATGTGGTTGTACCATAAACCAAGCATGGCGCCTGCTTGTCTGACCTTAGAAATGAAAGTTTAGGAGAGTTAGTATATATGTGCTACATTTTTGCATGTATTCATTGACTTCCCAGTACCAAAGAAAAGAATCAGTATGACAACTTGGAGTACTGCAACAAAATAAAAATGGTAAACATTGGGCCCCTATTATGAATAGGGGCACAGAACAGGTACTCTGTGTATATTATTTTATTTAATCCTTGAGATCCTCGGAAAACTGAGGTTCAAGTAAGTTCATGCTAGTAAGTGGTGGAGCAGGGTATTTGTCAAGTAGCAGTGTGGATGATTTGAATGGGAAAAGAGAGTGTAATGTGGAGGGGCAAGACAGCTCAAACGGCTGCCCTCTTGGGTTTCAGATGCTAGACATAGAGACCTGGATCTTGAGAGGATATGTTATTTAAAGTGAGGGTAGAGTTGAAATAATCCCTGTAAATCTTTGATAAATTTTAGCAATAGGTAATAAAAGGACATGCTACAACATTATTAAAGTTTAAGTATGAAAAGTATCCTAGCCGCTCATTTCCCCTCCCCAGAGCTGCTATTACGCTTCTTTGGGTCCTTTTTAGGGATAACCTTCATGTATACAAGTGTGCACATGTGTGTATTTAAATAAATGGTACTGTTCTGAAGAACGCTAATTCCCTTTTGCTCTATTGCCTTTATTTTTTTGCCTGACATACATTAACATGTAGCTGAATATGGCATTTCTTAGACATTCCTTATAGTTGTTTTTTTTCTTAAACCGTGTTATTTTTTAAGTGTTGTTTTCCTTTCCTGAAGTGTCCTTTTTATCTTTTCAAATCCTAGCCAATTCACAGCCCACTTTTTCTGTAAAGCCTTTTTAACTTTCTTTTGTGCCACACATCTTTTTAATTTAATTTAATTTAATTTTTTTAAAGATTTTATTTATTTGACAGAGGCAGAGAGAGAGGGAACACAAGCAGGAGGAGTGGGAGAGGGATGAGCAGGCTTCCCGCCGAGCAGGGAGCCCAATGTGGGGCTCGATCCCAGGACCCTGGGATCATGACCTGAGCTGAAGGCAGATGCTTAATGACTGAGCCACCCAGGCGCCCATATACAATCTTTTTTTAAAAATATATTTGTGTTGTAAGTGGCCAGCAATATTTAATAAGCATCTGGATGATAAAAACCATATTCATTTTTTTTTGTCTCCATGCTGTTCTCCCTACATAATGATGTGGATATGTTAGATACTCAGAAAATATTTTGTTGGTGATAGTAGTGATATGAGATTGCTTCAGGTTACCAAACCTGAATAAAGCATATTTTGAACATAGCCAATCAGTGAATTTCTGTTGGTATTTTAACGTCTGAGTTTTTACTAACTATATTTTTAAGAAAATTTTATGTGAATACCAAACCTTACATCTTCTAACACCTTGAATTACTTTTTATTTCCGCATGGACATCTTATTTTTTCATTATGTATTTTTTCTTTTTGTTTATTTTGTTCTTTTCTACCCCCCTCTGTTGCATAGAGAAGCTGCAACCAGTTTTGCAATTTTCCAAGTCACAAACGGATGTCTATAATGACAGTACTAACTTGACATGCCGCAACGGACATCTCCAGTCAGGTGGGTTTAGGTTAACTAACATGTAAAATAATAAAGCTTGCATGCAGAGTAGAATCCTGAGAAACCTGATAATGTTGATTTGACTTTATAATGGTGGATTTGGCTGGTTTTTGTTTTCACAGGGCTATGTGAAAAATACAGTGTCCCTATCATTTATGGTGTATAAATATATAACAGATATTACCATTCTCAACATGCTTTATTTGCTTATTTTGCAACCTCCCATTTTTGGGATTATAAAATATAAAGGTTCATTTTTCTAAATTATTGACATATTCTTTTGTTTCTATTGTATTTTCACCATTTGTGATTTTTTTCATGTATACCTATACTAAGTTTTTATGAAGTACTGTTTTTTAGGGCAGAAATTTATTTTTTTTTAAAGGTTTTATTTCTTTGACAGAAGAGAGAGAAAGAAAACGAGCAGAGAGCAGCAGGCAGATAGAGAGAGAAAAGCAGGCTCCCTGCTCAGCAGGGAGCCCAATGTGGGGCTTGATCCCAGGACCCTGGGATCACGACCTGAGCGGAAGGCATTCACTTAACCAACTGAGCCACCCAGGTGCCCCAAGGCAGAAATTTTAATTCCTCTTTGTTATATATCAGTTTTAATTGCACGGCAATTTTCATATATACCCACACGATTGTTTTATCATAGTACCTGTTAGGAAAAATTTGAAGCTGAGTTCACATAGTGAGGAGAAACATTAGAATACTATTTTAGTATATGTGCTGCTTGAAGTGAGCACACATTAGAATACTGTTAATGTACTGTGGGTTAAATTTGTTTTCCATGAACTTTTGGGTATCAACTCTTACAGAGAAGATTACATGCTTTTTTGTTTTGTTTAAGTGCGGGGGGAATCTTCATTTCCTAAGTTCTCTGACATCTTAGCTAGTATTGATGATTTTTTCAGCCTTAGTTTCCTGTTCAGGGCTTAAATTTTATTAAATATTGCTTTGTTCAATTTGTAACATAAAAACCTTAGTTTAAACTATAAGACACCTGCCTTCTTTATTCATGTGTAATACAAAACTTTAAAGACTTCAATAGAGAAGAATTATGGTAAGTGGATTTCTATAGACTGGAGACAATAGGTCATCAAATCTTTCCCTTCTGGCTTTACCGCTTAAGGAGTTCTTTGGTCTTCTCGTACAGAGCCCCATGTCATTGACTATATTTCTTTTCCTATTCCTTCCTATACATGATTTAAAACACCATTTCTAGTATAGAAATAAATATTTTTGCCTGTTTCTCTTAGCACAGATGTGAAGAGCTGATATTTGCGTAAGGAACTTTAAAAAAATGTAATAATACACTGTATGTAAACAATTAAGTTTCCAAGATATAAATTTGAGATCCTAATAATCCTACCAAGGTAAATAGCAAAAATTTCCTAGCCCTGAAGAGCTGGTATGCCTTTCCTTTGTTATCTTGCTTATCTTCCACTTCATTCCACATATGAGATCCCATGGTTTTGTTTTGCCATGCAAAACTTTCTCTTCCTGGGACCTATGTTAAAAAAATCAACCTGTCTTATTTTAAATCCCTAGTAAGCTGTCTGTTCTATTCTGTTTTCTTGTTGGGGGAGGGGGGGGAGGACATACTGACTGCACAGCTAATTTTTGCAATACTGGTAATTGATACCCATTGAGCCCTAGTCAGTGAGCTGGCTTACTTGGGCTTGTTTTACTGGTGTCACCCGCTTCTGGAATATTCTGTGATATTTCACTTGGATGAGTTACTTCATCTCTCTTAGGAAATAGTGATGCCAAAGTCCACTTACTACTTCAGTGGTATCTACAATGTCCAGTTTTCAACTCAAAATTACTAGACATGCAAAGAATTAAGAAAGTGTGACCATTATTCAAGAAAAGAATTAGTCATTAGAAGCTCACCCTTGACTGGGCCCAGATGTTGATGTAGCAAAGACTTCAAAACTATTATAAATATGTTCAAAGAATTAAAAGAAAATCGGGCATCAGTTAACAAACATGCAATCTTAACCCATAATGCAAACTACACAATAAAAAGAATGGAAATTCTAAAGTTGAAAAGTACAATTGCTGAAATAAAAACATTTACTAGATAACCTCAACAGCGATTGGAGATGTCAAATGATGTCAGTGACCTTGAACCCTGATCAGTAGAAATTACAATAAGGGATGGAGTGCAAATGAGTACAAGAAAACTTTTGGCGATGATGGAAGCATTTCATATCTTTTTTTTTTTTAAGATTTTATTTATTTATTTGTCAGAGAGAGAAAGGGTACAAGCAGGCAGAGTGGCAGGCAGAGGCAGAAGGAGAAGCAGGCTCCCCGCCAAGCAAGGAATCTGATGCAGGACTCAATCCCAGGACCCTGGGATCATGACCTGAGCTGAAGGCAGCCACTTAACTGAGCCACCCAGGCGTCCCAGAAACGTTTCATATCTTGATTTTAGTGGCTATTTCATCTTTAAATATGAGTGTTTACAGTAAACTGATGTTTGTGATGGAATATATACAAATATTCGAAGCAGTGAGATTTTTGAACATTTGAAAGCCTATAATTTATATAGAAGTACAATATAGGTAGGTCTGGTTACCTTTTAGGCTGAATTGATGATGTTTCAGTTGTGTTTATTTACATCTATACGGCACATAGAATACTTGGCATATTAAAATCCACATCTTTATACCCTTTATTTTTATTTTTATTTATTTTTTTTAAAGATTTTGTTTATTTATTTGACAAAGAAAGAGAGATCACAAGTAGGCAGAGAGGCAGGCAGAGAGAGAGGGGGAGAAGCAGGTTCCCCACTGAGCAGAGAGCCCGACGCGGGGCTCCATCCCAGGACCCTGAGATCATGACCTGAGCCGAAGGCAGAGGCTTTAACCCACTGAGCACTCAAGCGCCCCTGGGAATCTTTTTATATCCTCCTCCTGTCCCCACAAATGAAAGTGTTTCTTATTACAAATACATATTCCTTATAAGAAAATTAGAATATACATCAGGAAAAGGAAAAACTAAATAACCATAATCTTGTCCACCAAGTGATAATCCCAGTGAACATCCTGGTAGATATTCTAATTGAAATCTTATTTTTAAATATTGCTAATGTAAAAAAAAAATAGTATTAGCTTAGATTTACAAATTTGTATCCATCTTTATTTTATAATGTTTAGCCGCAATTTTCTAACCATGAGGATTTTATTTTTTTCCTTGATAGAAAGTGGAGCTGTTCCAAAAAGAAAAGATCCCTTAACACACACTAGTAATTCACTGCCTCGTTCAAAAACGGTTATGAAGACTGGATCCACAGGTCTGTCAGGCCACCACAGAGCACCTAGTTGTAGTGGCTTATCCATGGTTTCTGGAGCAAGACAGGGACCTGGTCCCACAGCTGGAACTCATAAGGTATTTGAAGATGGTGACTTTAATTGCTGTGCTTTTATAAATAGAAGATTTTGAACATGCTATGCTTGCTGAAGATTATTACAAGTACTTTATAATATCTTGGAGAATTGATAAGTTTCTACAAAATTGACTGTAGTTTTCCTTTGTTTTAAATCTGCAAGGACAACTTGATATTAAAAAGCAAATCTTATTTTAACTTCCTTTGGACCTAATTAGGTATTTTGTAGTAAGTTGCTTGTCTAGTCTATTTTATATAATGCGTATGATTTTAAATTTGTAATTCTTTTAATTGTTTAAATTTATATAAATGTTTTATAACATTAAACATAATTTTGTTACAATTCTAACAATCAAAATTATATGACTGAATTGTCATAGGGCCTTTTATTTTATGGTACCTAAATGTCTCTGGGTGGAATCCTCTGTAAACACACTTCCTGCCAAATGTAGTTTTGTAGTGAATACCATTTTACTTTGGAGTAAATACACAGTTTTGGGTTTTTTATATCCTTTTTCCTATTTTTAAACTTCTAATTCTGTGAACTTTAAGGTTAACTCACTCATGAAAAGTGTTAACATTAGGTCGTATGTTTACATTACAATTTTGTGTCCTTTCAGAGTACACCAAAAACAAATAGAACAAATAAACCTTCTACCCCTACAACTGCTCCTCGTAAAAAGAAAGACTTGAAGAATTTTAGGAATGTGGACAGCAACCTTGCTAACCTTATAATGAATGAAATTGTGGACAAGTAAGTTTTGCCATCTAAAGTGTTTTATTTAATAGTTTTTAGTTTTGAGTTTATTTATACAATATATCATGAATAAAATAGATAATACCTTATTTAATGTACATATTTAATTTTATGATGGTTTTCAGTTACTGTAAATGTAGAGAGCCATTGTTTTATTGATTTAATTATAATTTCACAGTTACCATAAAAATAATTTTATTTCATAGAGTTTAGACTTCATATTATAATAACTGAAGCATATTTTGTTGTGGAGCTAACGAAATTCTATTTCTTAGTGGAACAGCTGTTAAATTTGATGATATAGCTGGGCAAGAGTTGGCAAAACAAGCCTTGCAAGAAATTGTTATTCTTCCTTCTCTGAGGCCTGAAGTAAGCACTCATATTATCATTTTCCTATAACATTGTTCATTACCGAATCCATATTAGCAGTAAAGAAATGTGTGAGCTGTGCTAGAATGATTAATTTATAAAACAGATTTGATGTTTTTAAAAGAAAAAAACATTAGCAGTTGATGTTGACTGGTTATTGTAGGAGAGGAAAATGACTATAAAGATTTCTAATAACCAATCCATTTTTAACATTTGGAGGGAAAAGTAGGTAACAAAAAATAATTTTTACATCGAGGTAAAAGGGATTTAAAATTAAGAGACAGAAATCATACTGGAGAAAAGGGAAGTTAAGATAAAATTATTAAGTTTAAGGACTTTTTTTTTATCATAGTTGAAATACAGTGTTATATGAGTTTCAGGTGTACAACATAGCGATTTGACAATTCTGTACATTAAGCTGTGCTCACTATGATAAGTATAATTACCATCTATCACCACACAATGTTATTGCAGTATTACTGAGTATAGTTCCCATGCTGTACTTTTCATTCCCATGACTTATTTGTAAGTGGAAGCTTGTACCTCTTAATTCCCTTTACCTATTTTGCTCATCCTCTAAACCCTTCACCTCTGGCAAACACCAGTTTGCTCTGTTTTTGTTTATTTATTTTTAAACTTTTTTTTTTTTTTTTTAAGATTTTATTTATTTGACAGAGTGGAGAGAGATCACAAGTAGGCAGAGAGGCAGGCAGAGAGAGAGAGGGGGAAGCAGGCTTCCCGCTGAGCAGAGAGCCCAATGTGGGGCTCGATCCCAGGACTCTGAGATCATGACCTGAGCCAAAGGCAGAGGCTTTAACCCACTGAGCCACCCAGGCGCCCTTGCTCTGTTTTTATGATTATGTTTCTGTTTTGATTGTTTGCATCATAACAAGAATAACAAAATGGTAATTATGTGAGGTGAAGGATGTGTTAACCTTACTGTGGTGAATATTTTGCAATTTATGTATGTATCAAATCATAGTGTACACATTAAAATGACACAATGTTATGTCCATTATATCTCAAAACTGGAAAGTTTTAAAAACCAAAAAATGCTACAGTAATCAAGAAAATGTGTCTTTGGCAAAAGAGTAGACAAATAGATCAATAGAGCAGAATAGAGAGCCCAGAAATACAGAGATGCAAATACTGTCAATTGACAAAGGCACAAAAGCAATTTGATGGAGAAAGGATAGTATTTTCCACAAATGGTGCTAGAACAACTAGATATCCATGTGCAAAAAAATTCTAGACATGTACTTTACACCTTTCACAAAAGTTAATTCAAAATTGGTCACAGACATAAATGTAAAAGGCTAACTATAAAACTCCTGCAAGATAACATAGGAGAAAATCTAGGTGATTTGGTGTGAGGATGGCTTATTAGATACAACACCAAAAACACAATCCTTGAAAAAAAAAATTGTTAAGTTGAACTTCATGAAAATTAAAAACTTTTCTCTGAAAGACATTGTTAAGAGAATGAGAAGACAAGCCGCAGACAAGGAGAAAATCTTTGCAAAACATTATTTGATAAAGGACTGGTATCCAAAAATATACAAAGAACTTTTAAAAACTGAACAATAAGAAAACAAATGACCCAATTAAAATGTGGGCAGAAGATCTGAATAGATAGCTTACTAAAGAAGATACACAGATGATAAACAAGCATTTGAAAAAAAATGATACTCAACATCATTCATCATTAGGGAACCACAAGTTAAACAACAGTAAGATTCTACCACAAACTTACTAAAATGGCTAACATCCCAAACACTCAGCACCAAATACTGGTGAGGATGCGGAGCAACGAGGACTCTCACTTATTACTGAGGGAAAAGCAAAATGCTACCGCTTGCTTTAGAAGACAGTTTGACACTTTCTTAAAAAACTAAATATACCCTTGGGGTGCCTGGGTGGCTCAGCCGTTAGGCGTCTGCCTTTGGCTCAGGTCGTGATCCCAGGGTCCTGGGATCCAGCCCTGCATTGAGTTCCCTGCTCAGTGGGAAGCCTGCTTCTCCCTCTCCCACTCCCCCTGCTTGTGTTCCCTCTCTCGCTGTCTCTCTCTCTGTCAAATAAATAAATAAAATCTTAACAAAAAAAGCAAAAAACAAAAAAACTAAACATACCCTTACCATGCTACCCAGTAATTGTGCTCCTTAATATTTACCAAAATGAGTAAAAAATGTATCCCCATATAAAAAAACCTACACACAGATGTTTATAGCAACTTTCTTTTTAATTTCCCAAATTTGGAAGCCACTGAGATACTCTTCGATAGATAAATGGATAAACTTGGTATATCTATATAATGAAATACTATTCAGCACTAAAAAGAAGTGAGCTATCAAGCCTTAGAGATGTACAAAGGAACCTTAAATGGATGCTGTTAAAGAAGCCAATCTGCAAGAACTAATAACTGTATGATCCCAACTATATGACATTCTGGAATGGCAAAACTGTAGAGAAAGTAAAAAGATCAGTGGTTCCCTCATGGGGAAGAAGGAAGGATAAATAGATGGAGCACAGGGGATTCTTTAGAGCAGTGAAACTATTCGGAATGATTCTGTAATGATGGATACATGACACAAATTGTGAACCCTAATGAAAACTATGGACTTCAGTTAATATCAATATTGGTTTATCAGTTATAATAAATGTATCACACTAAGGTAAGATGTTAATATTAGAGGAAATTGAGGACGTAAGGAGTTATGTGGGAACACGTACTTTCCATTCTATTATCTATAAATCTGAAACCACTCAAAAATATTTTTAAAAACTTGAATATGAGCCATTTCATGTGGTTCAACTTAAAAATACATACACCTTCACTATTAAGCAAAGTGTTCGCAATCTTGTGCTTCACTCTTGATTCCCTGCCACGCCTGTGTCTCTGAGTCTATAGACTCTGATTTAATTTCTCTAAAGAACAAAACTTCCGCTTCCTTTGTGGAAGAGGAGTACTTGCCTGAGTGATATTGGTATAGGGGACAGGTGCATGATTTCAGTTATTCTTCATATAAACTTTCAACCAGTTCCTGTTTTTGGCTGCCTGCCTTCCTGCTGCTTTCTCTGATACATCATGCCTCCACCTCCTGAGCAGGATTTTTGTTCACATCTGCTTGCTGTTTGTATCCTATGCATCTCTTCACAAGCAGTGCTTGGGTTTTAGCTCCCTCCGATCTGCTAAATAATTTACCACACTTTGTCAGTTCTCCCTCTACAAAAATTTATTGTCCTTTCTCCCTCTTTTTATTTTGAAGATTTATATTTTCTTTATTCATTTACTGGTATTTTGGTGAGATTTCAAAGGAAGTGGAGAAGCATACCTATGTTCAGGAGGTCTTGTTTAACCAGTTTGCTTTCATTTTCAGTGAGACTTTTAAAAATTTTTTCTTCCGGAAGCGTCTGGGTGGCTCAGTGGGTTAAAGCCTCTGCCTTTGGCTCAGGTCATGATCTCAGGGTCCTGGGATCTAGCCCCACATCGGGCTCTCTGCTCAGCGGGGAGCCTGCTTCTCCCGCTCTCTCTCCCTGCCTCTCTGCCTACTTGTGATCTCTCTCTCTCTGCCAAATAAATAAATAAAATCTTTAAAAAAATTTTTTTTCTTCTGCTTTTAATAATTGCACCAATTTATTGATTACATGTTCTCTTTAGAGCTCTGACGAGTTCTGTTTGGGAGGTTGCTACAGAAAATTGGTGCTTTTTAGATGACACTACTTAAAATGTTTGGAAAGAAATGTCTCCAGAATCATAGTTATAAACTAAACTATATGTTTTTAGTTGTTCACAGGGCTTAGAGCTCCTGCCAGAGGATTGTTACTGTTTGGTCCACCTGGAAATGGGAAAACAATGCTGGTAAGAATTCTTTTAAAATTTGAATGTTCTATTTTTTTTTAAGATTTTATTTATTTGAGAGAGAGAGCAAGCACAAGTGGGGGTGTGGGGAGAGGCAGGAGGGGAAGAGGAAGACTCCCCACTGAGCAAGGAGCCCAATGCAGGGCTCTATCCCAGGACCCCAGGATCATGACCCAAGCCGAAGACAGATGCTTAACCGACTGAGCCACCCAGGCGCCCCTTGAATGTTCTATTCAGATAATTAGAAATAGTAATATGAAAAAAAGAAACTTTGTCCCTGAGTTGATTATTTTTATGATTTGCTTTTTGCTATAATACACTTCTCTTAAGTTTTTAAACATGTTTTCAATTATGGAATACATGAAAAACCAAATATGTTATCTTCAGTAGTATGTTTTGGCCTGGTTAAATTTAACAGTATATTTTTCATTATTTACCCAAGTTAAATAATATTTTTACTTCAGAAGAGCTTACCTTACTGTATCGAGTATCATTCAAACTCTTGTGGTTTTTTTTTTTGTTTTTTTTCACTATCTTAACAGCTTTATTTAAATAATCACATAATACACTTTTTTCTTTCCTTCTTTCTTTTTTTTTTTTAAGTGTAATTGACTTCGGTGATTTGGTGTGAATTGACATATAACAGATTTTTTTCAGTATCCTTTTGCCCAAGTTTTTACTGGGATCTGGATACCTCTTTCTCCTGCACAGCTCTTCTAGACGGGAAAAGTAAAGAGGAAAAGAGTTTAGCTGTTTCTCTCCCAAAAGTTATCTTTCTATAATTAAGAAAAGGGTAACACCCTTTTCTTAAGCTCTCCTTATCTATTCCCCCTTAGAAAAGATAAAGAGAATGGAAAGAAGCAAAGCTCTTCCTATAGACGCTTTCCTCTTTGCTGAGAAGGAAATATTGATTGCCACATGTCAGGAATTGTCATAATTTATATTTTTGGAAAATCTTTGCTAGTGTTTAAATTGATCAAATGTGGTTATCTTTTTAAAGCAAGATACTGAAACTAATGTAATATTTGCCCTTGTGATTTTAAGGCTAAAGCAGTAGCTGCAGAATCCAATGCAACCTTCTTTAATATAAGTGCTGCAAGTTTAACTTCAAAATATGTGAGTGTTCTTTTTCTAATATTGTCATGTTTTATGTTACTGTCTAAATGTTATTAAGTATAAATGCTAATAACATTAGACAAAGAATATTTTTGAGTTTTATATCTATATTTAGATATGATGGAAATCAGTCACTCTTCCAAGTAGAAAGTTAGGCTCTTTTAAAGATAGAATTGTGCTGTCAAATGCTGTTTCAGTTTGCTGGGGCTGTGTAACAAAGTGCCATAAACTGGCTGGCTTAAACAACAGAAATGTATTGTCTTATGGTTTTGGAGACTAGAAGTCCAAGATTAGGTATTGGTAGGGTTCTCATTTTTGTAAAGTAATTAAAAGTAACTGTAAAATGATACCTCTTTTCTTGGTTAAATTTTACTTTCTGTGTGAAGTTTTATAAGTAAAGTTGTTATTAAAATAGGTGTACCCAATATTATACACTGGAAAACACTGTCTTGGAAGTTAGGGGAGAGGAATTCCAGCCTAACTTTTGGGTACTGAGCTGGCCTTAAGAAAATACCACTTTTAGGTCTCACTTCATTTATGAAGTGTTAATGTTGTAAGAGGTGATCTCCTGCAGCTCCTTCTAGCTCTGTGAATATTTGTTTTGATGATTCTAAATCTGGGGCCTTTCTTTTTTTTTCTTTAAAGAAATTTTCAGTTAAAAAAACTAGATGCCATCTGTAGGGCTGAGGAGGTTTTACAGTAGATTACTCCAAACCTCATGACCCTTTCATTAGATGCTTTTAGTGCATAAAATGGTTTTAGTAATGTCTCAGCCCCTCGATATTTCAAGGGGTGTTCTTAGACCTCTTGGGCTATCTAGAAATATTTGTGTACTTCTCGACAGTGATATGGTGAGAATGAATTTAAGTAAGTTTAGTTTAGGAGAGCACTTTCCAGCTTATCTGGTTCTATAAATAAAGCCTACAACTAAGGGCTTAAGAAATATGTACAGTATCTCTTTCTCTACCCTAATAGTCCATCTTCTCACTGGTTATACCTGTAATAGCTATTTCATTCTCAAGTCTTAAGAATGCAGGGTCAAGCAGAACAGAGATGTATTTCATTTTTTAAAGTACTTAACAGGCCAGATCCAGGTTTTAGCACCAAAAATAATAATAATTATTATTATGTATATAATATACATAATAATTAAACTTACCAGACTGTATTAAATGATAGTCTATTTTTTTAATTATAAAAGACAATGCAGTAGCCCCCTCCCCACCAATTCCTTAAACCAAATCTTTGATAATTGCAAAGAAAGGAAATTAAATTACTAGGTTCTAGATTTTCAATCATGAAATTTAAGCAGCTGGAATAATGTTGCATTTTATATGTATTACAGTGTATAATGCCTTGTTTCAGGTGGGAGAAGGAGAGAAATTGGTGAGAGCTCTTTTTGCTGTGGCTCGAGAACTTCAGCCTTCTATAATTTTTATAGGTAAGAACATGTTTTATAACTAAGTTGAGTATTTATGAAATTCTCCTTTCCAAATTTGAGAGGTATGATAGGAAAGATAATTCAGAAGGAAAAAGTTTTAAAAGAAGTGAAAAGTAAACATTAATGAATTGAATAGGACCCAAGATATTAATAATAACTTAAGTAGTAAACTAGATCAATCTCATATGACTCATATAGCTTGGCTTTTAATTGAAGTCTTATCCTTGTATTTCCTTTAGATGAAGTTGATAGCCTTCTGTGCGAAAGAAGAGAAGGAGAACATGATGCTAGTAGACGTCTAAAAACTGAATTTCTAATAGAATTTGATGGTGTAAGTACTGATTATGGTATTTTTAAGGTGGTAGTATTTTAGTGTATATATTTTCCTGTTAAATGACCCGAATTAGAAATACAGATACCTTTATCATGTTTTTATTTTTCTATCTAAAAGTACTGAAAAATTTTTTTGGCTTATAGGTACAATCTGCTGGAGATGACAGAGTGCTTGTAATGGGTGCAACTAACAGGCCACAAGAACTTGATGAGGCTGTTCTCAGGTAGGGAGATTATGTAGAAGCACACATCAGTTACAGGTGTATTTACTCCTGTGTTCCTCTAACATCTCTCTCTTATTCTTATATTTGAAGACTAAATTCATTATTTTCCTTCTAGTATCCATCCTTTGGCTCTTATTAACTACTAAAGATTTTGAAGACAGAACCACCATGATCCCACGAAAACTAGTTTACACTCTGTGATTTCGGGCAGCCATTCTTATTTCTTCTGATTAGGATTAAATTATCTTAAAACTCCAGAATTGACTCTTACTCCCTTTTACCGGGCTTCATGAGAAGTTGATAAAAGCAGGATTCATGGGAACTGTTCTGTGTTCTTGTGTGATTGAACAAATTTATTCCCTTTCTACTGGGAGGACAGTTTGACTCAGCATAAAATTCTTGGGCCTCCCTTTCTTTTCCTGAGGAGTTGATTACATTGCCCGATTGTTTTTAGGATTAAATGTTGCAGAGTAAAAGTCTGAAGCCAGCCTGCTTTTATTAACATTTATGGATTAATTTGATTTTTTTCTTTTTACTGGACATAATTTTTAACCATTGAAATTTAGTTATTTGAGAAATATGTTGATCTGTCTTTATTTTTTCTGGGATTTGGTGTTTGTTTAAATTGATAATTTGAAAATTCTTTTGTTTTGGGAAAGTTATTTTGAATACTATCTTTAATTTTTTTTTCTTTAATTCATTCTTTTGGTTTTTTTCTTTCACACACAGTTTATGTATTCTGCATCTTTTTGTCTTCCATATCTTTAATTTCCTTTCTAATCCTTTTTTTTTTTTTTAATTTTTTTTTAAATTTATTTATTCGTCAGAGAGAGAGAGCACAAGCAGGCAGAGAGAGCACAAGCAGGCAGAGTGGCAGGCAGAGGCAGAGGGAGAAGCAGGCTCCCTGCCGAGCAAGGAGCCCGATATGGGACTCGATCCCAGGACCCTGGGATCATGACCTGAGCCGAAGGCAGCCGCTTAACCAACTGAGCCACCCAGGCATCCCTCCTTTCTAATCCTTTTTAACTCTGAGGTCTTTTTTTGTTTTGTTTTGTTTTCTTGTTTGTTGTCCTTATTGCCCACTGGATTTGTGTCTAATCTTGTTTGTGCTACTACTTTTGTAACCTCTGTGTCTGTGGTGGTTGTCTTCTTCATTTCCATTGCTTTCCTGATCTCTGCAATCCCATTTTTTCATCTTCGTTTGTCTTACTTCCTTGAGCTTTTGTAAGTCATTGCCTTGAGTCCTTATATCTCATTGAGTTCTTGTTTTATTAGGAGATTGTTTTTTCATTGAATTATTTTATTTCATGGAAAGCTATTTGATCACAAATTTAATTTGTTCTATGGCAAAATCATCTTGTGTATATTCTCTTTATTGTCATCTTTTCCCTTTTCTTTGGCACTTTAACGAGATTAGCCATGTGCTTTTTGCCTGTTTCACTTACTATTTTTATTTGAATAAAGGGGAATTTTCTTGGAAAGCCTAGTTTTGGAGTAATACTATAGGAAAAGAGCTAGAAAAATAAGATATTGAGCAAGTATCTTGAGTTATCATATGAATAGCCTGGACTAACAGGTAGTCTCCCTGAGTCACAATCAAACCCTACCTGATAAAGATTAGTCAGCACAAGACAGCTTGTGATCTTCCCAGACTGATGTCTTCTTACAAAGATGATGTGTCTTTGAATTTCTCTTTTTGGTATCACCTTCCTTGCCATTCCCCTGCTCCTGACTAGGTATCACATGATTTGCAGAGCCATCCTTCATGTGCTTGTTCAAATATGGGAGGTTGGGTTTATTACTCCTCAGAGTATGCTCTCTTTCCTTTGGAGTACTCTGTGCTCTGATAGCCATGTCTGGAATCTGCAGCAACAGATCCTGTGTGTATCCTCCTTCATCAGTATAATTTTTATTGCCCTAGGCAGCCCTTCTTCATACACTTCAGTTGTGTAAATGTTACCTGAGTTTGTTGATTGTAAAATTTACATTTCTGTTCCTGTGGTCCTTGGTTTTAATTGTTTTCAGTTCAAGAAGGTAGCAGAGATTTCTTTATTCTGCTTAAAACAGATATTTTGTTTGTTTTAAAACATTATTGCTATTGAAAACATACACATACAGGGGCACCTGGGTGGCTCAGTCAGTTGAGAGTCAGTCTCTTGATTTCAGCTCAGGTCATGGTCTCAGGGTCATGAGATTGAGCCCCATATCGGGCTCAGTGTGGAGCCTGCTAGGGATTCTCTCTTTCTCCCTCTCTTTCCCTCTGCCCCTCCCCTGCTTGTGCTCATTCACACTCTCTCTTTCTTAAAAAAAAAAAAAAAAAGATTCACATACATAAATGGTTACTTTAATTCTGACAATATTGAATTAAAGATTTTTTAAAACATTATCTAGAGAGTTTTAAAAGAGTAACTCAAGGGGCACTTGGCTGGCTCAGTCAGTAGAGCATGAAACTTCTGATCTTGGGGTTGTAAGTTCAAGCCCCCTGTTGGGTGTAGAGATTACTTAAAAATAAAATCTTAAAAAAAAATAAAATAACTTCATACTGATGACTACTAAAATGCATTCAAATGTTATACTTAAAGCTTTTTTCTTGTGATTTGCTACTTGAACTGAGTTACCTTTACTTTCAAAACTATATTTCTGAAATTGTTTGAATCCTTTTTTTAGGCGTTTCATCAAACGGGTATATGTGTCTTTGCCAAATGAGGAGGTATGTATCTGTGTTTGAATTTTTTTTTTAAAACAGAAACAAGACCGACCATCTTGACAATATTGATCTTCCAATCTTTAATACAGCCACATTGGAAAACAGTTTGGCAGTTTCTTGAAAAGACAAATGTAAATTAAGACCCAATAATTCCTTTTCTAAGAATCTGTCCACGACAGATGAAAACATATGTCTACACAAAGATGTGTATAAAAATTTTTATATTTATAAATAATAGCCAAGAACTGTAAGGAATCTAAGATGTTCATCAATTAGAGAATGGATAAACAAATTTGGCATATGCATTTAATGGAATACTAGTTTAGCCATAAAAGGATTGAGGTATTTGTATATGCTATAATATGGAAAAACTTCAAAAACATACTAAGTGAAAGACACCAGATGTAAAAGATAGCCTATCATATAATTCAATTTGTATGAAATGTCCAGAAAAGGCATATTTCTAGAAACCAAAGGAAATCATGGTTTGCAAAGGCTAGGGGTGCAAGTGGGGATTAACTACAAACAGGCATAAGTGAACTGATTTGGGGTGATAGAAATGTTCTAAAAATGGATTATGGTGGTGGTTACACAACTGTTTATTTATTAAAAGTCATTGAATTATATACTTAAAATGGAGATTAATGTTCTATGAATTCATACCTGTATAAAAGTGTTTTTAAAAAATTGTGATTGTTGAGGCACCTGCGTGGCTCAGGGAGTTAGGGATCCAACTCTTGGTTTCCACTTAGGCTGTGAGATCAAACCCCACACTCAGCCACAGAGTCTGCTTAAGATTCTCTCTGTCTCTCCTTCAGCCCCTCCTCACTGCACTCTTGCACTCTCTCTCTCTCTCTAAAATAAATAAATGACTCTTTAGAAAAAAATAAAAGCATTAAAAAATTTACAATTGTGGTTGTCTAGCTCAGACCCTTAACATCCTTGATAGTAGCAGCAGCTACTTCCTTATTGTTTTATTTGGATTATCTTTAAGTCTCTCAAGAACTCTCAAAACATGGTAGTTTATTTTTCTTTAAAGATTTTATTTATTTGAGAGAGAGAGAGAAAGCAGAAATAGAGGGGAGGGGCACAGGGAGAGATAGAAGCAGACTCCCCGCTGAGCAGAGAGCCTGATGCAGGGCTCGATCCCAGGACCATGAGATCATGACCTGAGCCAAAGTTAGTTGCTTAACTGACTGAGCCACTGAGGCACCCCCAAAAATGGTAGTTTTAACTCCACTTAACAGACATGAGCAAGCCTCTAAGAGAGTGATTTGTTTGTGATCATTCAGCTCATAAATGAGAGTCAGGATTTGAACCTAAATTTTGGATATTTCATTAAGCTAATTCTTGGGACTGATAATTCTTTAATATTTCTTTTCAGACACGACTACTTTTACTTAAAAATCTATTATGTAAACAAGGAAGCCCATTGACCCAAAAAGAACTAGCACAACTTGCTAGGTGAGTAATTTGATTTGGTCTATCTTAAAGCTTTTTTCTCTTTTTCTCTTTTTTTTTATTTTAAGAATTCTTTTTCTTTTTTTTTTTTATTTTAAATATTTTATTTCACACAGAGAGATCAGAAGTAGGCAGAGAGGCAGGCAGAGAGAGAGGGGAAAGCAGGCTCCCTGCTGAGCAGAGAGCCCGATGCGGGGCTCAATCCCAGGACCCTGAGATCATGACCTGAGCCGAAGGCAGAGGTTTTAACCCACTGAGCCACCCAGGTGCCCCTTCTTTTTTCTTTTTTAAGGAAAACTCAGGTATGAAATGAGTATTATATTTTTCAGAGAACTTCATCTCATCCTTTATTTCACCTTTTTTCTTATCTCTTATTCTTATATATATGATATCTAAATTTAAATTTCTAGATCCTCTACAAGACCTGACCTACATATCTGATGATGATACTCCATTCTTTTTATAAATTTATTAAAACTTAAAGGGACGCCTGGGTGGCTCAGTCAGTTACGCCTTCGGTCTGCCTTTGTCTGCCTACGGTTCAGGTTATGATCCCAGGGTTTTGGGATTGAGTCCTGCATTGGGCACCTTGCTCAGCACAGAGACTGCTTCTCCCTCTGCCTGCCACTCTCCCTGCTTGTGTGCTCTCTCTCTCTGACAAATAAATAAATAAAATCTTTAAAAAACAAAACTTATTGTAAGTAGTACTAAAATAATTTTAAGAATTTAAAATGTCTTATATCTTTGCCCACACCAATACAACACAAATATTTTCATATAAACTTGTTCTCTTGTGTTACACATAATTTTTTTTAACTTTTGCATCTTCAGCTTTTTTTATGAGTGGTGTACTTAAGTAGAAACTGAATATAGAAGGTGGGCTTGTTGAATTTTAGTCATTAAAAATCTAATAAGGTAATTTAAAAAGTTAAGAAGTATGTGAATAACTAGTAATTTTAATAAAAACTCCGAGTTCCGGAGTGCCTGGGTGGCTCAGTGGGTTAAAGCCTCTGCCTTCTGCTTGGGTCATGATCTCAGGGTCCTGGGATTGAGCCCCGCACCGGGCTCTCTGCTCAGCAGGGAGCCTGCTTCCCCCTCTGTCTGCCTGCCTCTCTGCCTACTTGTGATCTCTCTCTCTCTCTCTGTCAAATAAATAAATAAAATCTTTAAAAAAGGAAAACAACAAAAAAAACCCAAAAAAACTCTGAGTTCCCAGATACCTATGAAAAAAGAATGAATTCAATACTGAGAAACATTGAGGTTCTTCTTTGTCATTCCAATAAAGAATTCAGCTGTTTGATCACTATAGTTACATAACATAGTATGTGACACAGTAAATGCTTCCTGTTTTATTTTCCTCCCCTTTGCCCACCTAGTTTTTAGTTCCCTTTGATAATCTCTGGGCTGCCCAGGACTCTCCACTGTGGGCATCCCATTCAGATGTGCCTCTTTTTGCCAGTATCTTCTTCCCCAGACCCTTCCTTCACCCTGTTTGTCCTACATTTAAAGAAATGTACCTTGGGCACCTGGCTGGCTCAGTTGATAGAGCATGTGACTCTTGATCTCAGGGTCGTGAGTTTGGGCCCCACGTTAGGCATACAGTGTACTTGAAAAAATTTTAAAAATTAAAAATAAAAAAAAAAAAAGGAAATCTCCCTTGAATGGCACTGTTTTTTGTCAAGATAAAGAAACATTAACTAAAAGAGCAGTAATTATGGTTATGTGTAATTTGGCCAGCAGCGGGTTATAGGTGTTACCTTTCCAAGGGATGTGTTTATAATTTAAGGGAGCCTTCTGGAGATACAGTATGCTTTAATCTAAAGGAATGGTTCTCATGATGAAAACTTCAGGCATTATCTAAGAAGCCTGCCATAGACTGTTTTGTTTGTTTTCAGCAAATGGGCCTTTCTTGTACTTAAAATCAAATTGCATAGTTGTCTGCTTGATGACAGAGGCAATCTAGATGTTACCCTCTTTTTACATGGAGATTTTAAATCTGCAAAGATAAAAATAATTTGCTCTTTCTTCCTTCCTATTCTTAGAATGACTGATGGATATTCAGGAAGTGATCTAACAGCTTTGGCAAAAGATGCAGCACTGGGTCCTATCCGAGGTATGTGTATAGACCTTGAAACATTTAGACCTATTTGTTAAACCACTTTAGAAGTTTAAGAAATCCCTATTGAGAGGTTTTGTTTCTGTTTTAGTTTTAGTAAGAAACCATTTAAGCTGCTAGAAAACTTGGTACAAAGTGGTTTCTAGACTTCTCATGGGGCCACATATATTCTGCATTGCATGTTCTTTTGGTTTCTGTTTTTCACAAACAAAAATGTGAAACCATTCTTAGCTCACAGACCATATAAAGACAGTCCACGGTTAGGTAGACCATGACCCCTGTTATAAACAACAGGTTCAGGTTTTGTTTCTTTTTTTAATTGAAAAAAATTTATTATTGAAATATAGTTAATATACAAGCTTATATTCATTTCAGATGTACAACATAGTGATTAGACAACTCCGTACATTAAATAATCCTCAGCACAATAAATCACCATCTGCCCTATGTTTCACTTCTTGATAGTAGGTAACCAGCAGAAAACACAAAGGAAAGGAAAAGATTTTTAAGCAAGCAAAAAAGAAAAATAAAGGGGAAATGTTCTTATCTGTTTTTGGCTCTTTTCACTTCAATACTCTGGTATCACTTGAAATTAAAGTATCTAAGAGAAGCTTTTATTTGTGTTATTATATGTTATCTTTTGAGAAATTGCTTTGCTTTGATGAAAGGTTATTTGCTGATTCTGAAATGCCACCGTGATATCACTTTAGACTAGATATTCTTGGCTGCTTTTCCACAGCCAGCATGGGCAGTGGATGGGTGATGCTCTCAGGTATGCCCTCAGATTGCTGGCTATGACGATAAAATAGAGCATGGAATGTGCAACTTCTACAATACATCTGCAGTGAAACAGTGTACTGACTCAGAATTGCTGCTTTGCAAAATAATAAGTGTAACCTTGAGAATATATTTTGAAATTCTGGGCAAAGCATTCTAGTCAAACTCTTGCTGCCTGGGACATGTCACAGGAGCGGACTCAAGCAGTACATAATATATAAACATTTGTATTTTTTCAGAATATTTTAGCTATTATTCTGAAGCAGATAAAAGTTATTGGGTTTAAACAAAAGCCTTTGTGAAGAAAAAACTACATTCTTTTAAGTTCACTCTCAAATTTATAAAATTTATTGTTCTTGGGCAATATGCAAAGAAATTGAATGCCTCCCAGTTACTCCTAAGGACTGTTATCCTAAGCATTTATAAATTGTGCTGTTAATATTAATGTGTATCTTCCTTTTAATAGAAATAATTTATATTGAACATGTGCTTTTAGAGCATTGTACCTGTTTTTGCTCTTCAGCAATTTAAACTTAGAAATCTTTTTCTTAAGTGGCTATCTTATATTTTACAGAACTGAAACCAGAACAAGTAAAGAATATGTCTGCCAGTGAGGTATATTACTTTATAATTATTTCTTTGCTCTGGTTCTCTATATTGTAAGATACATCTTTTGTCTGGATTTTCGTAGTTGATTAGAAGCTAGAAAAAGTTAACTTTGCTTCATTTCAAAATATAGGGGTGTATCAAATTACAGTCTCTTAATGGTGTTTTTTGGTAATGGACAAAATGTATATAGTCATTAAGTCATTTTCTATCAAATCATATTATGTAAATATTAAACAAAAAAATTATAGAAAACTTAAGAATTTTACTCTTCGTAATAGGTTAATCCCTTGATATTCTGTTTTGTAAGATTTTCAGCATTTGTTTTTGTCCTTACATTGTAATGTAATTCGTTACATTTTCTTTTTTTTTTTTTTTTCATTACATTTTCTTAATATGGTAGGCCCTCTTAGGAGATACTAAGGCATTTCTTTTGAAAAAGATTGCCTGCAAAATATAAAGTTGGACATGCAGAATGATTGTAATAACTATGTAAGCAAACATTTAAAATCAGTCTTATATTTATAACTTAAATGTCAGAGATATTTTTTACTGCCTGTTTCAACATCTATTGAGGAGACAGTGAACTCTTAACATAGAGAATGAATGTATTTGAGTACATTTTGACAGTCTTTTTTCTTCAAGCTTCTAAGTAAACTTAGTTGTTTTGGGGTATTTTGTGTGTTGTAGTTAATCAGCTACATTACTAAGAATTTCCTCACACTTATTGCAACCACCATTCCATTTTTTTTTATTTTTAAGATTTTATTTATTTGACAGAGACAGAGCGAGAGAGAGAACACAAGCAGGGGGTGTGGGAGAGGGAGAAGCAGGCTTCTGCTGAGCAGGGAACCCGATGGTGGGGCTCGATCTCAGGACCCTGAGATCATGACCTGAGCTGAAGGCAGTTGCTTAATGACTGAGCCACCCAGGCACCCCCACCATTCCATTTTAAAAGTCTAGTTTACCTAGAGTGTGTTCAATATGAATGAAGCTTAGGAATAGAGAATTCCACATGCCTTCTCTCTGGCATTCAGCTGCTATTACCTTAAAAATGCACATTTAAAATATAAGTTTCAAGTCCTTTTTATCTGATTCATAATTTTAATTCCACATTTTTTAAATTCTTTTTTTAGATGTAAGTACTTTGCAGTTTGTGTTCCCAAAGTGTCTCCTAGGTTTTTAAAAATAGTTTAAGTATAATTTATTAACAATATCCCATAAATAACATTTTTTAAATGTTCTTAAAGCATAAACCTGATAGTACCTTTCTACCCAAAAAGTAAGCATCATGCATGAATTATTTCTTCTCCACACACCATTCCTCTGCCTTGGACCCAGGACAGGTAAATTTGATACCGCCTATACTTTGGCCCCCTAGATTCACACTGAGGAGAGGCCGATAGGTGACAATTTAGGGCTCTGTATTTGTCCCTTGGAAAGACCCTGTGAAATAAAGGGACTAATTAAGGCAGTAATGAGTTAAAACCACCAACTGGCAAATAAATTTCAGTAAGAACTAGTCTATAAATTCTCAAATGTCTTAACAGGCAAAATCCACTCACCTCCTCATCTGCAAGTATTCTGTCTGTCTCAAGCTCTAAGGTCATAGCATTTCTTGTGGAAGTCCATTGGGAAGTCCACTGGTACCTATAAATGGAATGCTTTGATACACTTTGATTAATATCTTATAATAATTGGTAGGTGGCTGCTTAGGGAATAGAAACTCTTACAAATCTGTCCATTACTGCATGAGAAAAGAGACCAGTTTTCAACTGATAGTGGCTCTGTTAACCTTTGTGTATATTTTGCCCATCCTGAGAATATATGTACAATTACATTTGAGCAACATTTTTTTTTTAAAGATTTTATTTATTTATTTGACAGAGAGAGAAAGATAACAAGTAGGCAGAGAGGCAGGCAGAGAAAGAGGGGAAAGCAGGCTCCTTGCCGAGCAGAGAGCCCTATGTGGGGTTCAATCCCAGGACCCTGAGATCAGGACCTGAGCCGAAGGCAGAGGCTTTAACCCACTGAGCCACCCAGGCACCCCTCTTTTTTTTTAAAGACTTATTTATTTATTAGAAAGAAGGAGAGCAAGCAAGTTGGGGGAGGAGTGGAGGGAGAGAATCTTCAAGCAGACTCCCGGCAGAGCGGGGGGCCTGACATGGGGCTTGATCTGATGACTCATGAAATCATGACCTGAGCTGAAACCGAGGTGGACGCTTAACTGAATGAGCCAACCCAGGCGCCCCAGCAACATTTTCTTCACTGGACAAAGTCAACCTAAATATAGTTCCTGTTTTATTTGAAGAATAAAGAAACTTTGAGTCTATTTTCTTTTTTTAGTAACTCATGACTTTAAAACAAGATAGTTCTGTTGCTATAGGTATGTATTGCCGTATAACAAATTGCCCAAAAACTTAGCTTAAAATGACCACATTTATTGTCTTACATTTTCATGGCGTTGGAAATATGGGCATAGCTTAGCTGACTCCTCTACTTCGAGCTCCGTCAGAGGGCTGCAATCGAGGCGTTGGCCCAAGGTCTCTTACAGAGCTGTAATCAAGATGTTGATTGGGGCTATAGTCATTACAAGGCTCAACTGCAGCAGATCTGCTTCCACACTCATTCACATGGTTCTTTTGCCAGATTCACTTCTTCATGGGTTGTTGAGGTGAGAGCCTCAGTTTTCTTAGCCATTGGCTGAAGGCCTCCTTCAGTTCTTTCCCACATAGGCCTCTCCAACATAGTACTTTCTTCACCAAAGCAGGCAAGCCAGGAAGAAGAGAAAGTACCGGCAGGATGGAAGTCAAAGTCTTTATAACCTTATCCTGAAAGTGACATCCCATCACCTTTGCAGCATTCTGTTCTTAATGTCCAGTCTACATTCAAGGGGAAGGAATTACAGAAGGGTGTATATTAACAAGAGGTGGGAATCATTATAAGACATGTCAGATGATGCCCAACACATCTGTAAATCAATTATAACTTTTTTTTTTATGTTTAAAGGGTTACATTTGGCCAGTGAAATCTGCTTTTCACATTAAGTCCATTTAGGGCTTAACATTACTTTAGAACTTTAAGAAGCATTTTTGTATTCTGGGAGCAAGGCACTTAATCTCAACACCTGGAATCAGCAACTCTACAGGAACCCTGCTTCATGTTTTTTTTAAGGTTTTATTTTTAAGCAATCTCTACACCTAACATGGTGCTCGAACTCACAACCCTCAGTTTAAGAGTTGCAAGCTCTACCAACTAAGCCAGCAAGGCACCCCAAGAACCCTCATTCATTTTAATGGAAAATAATGTTAAGACTCTGGGATTAGAAACTTACACTGCGTTGTTTTTTATTTTTTATTTTTTTAATTTTTATTTTTTTTAAAGATTTTATTTATTTATTTGACACAGCGAGAGAGATCACAAGTAG
Organism: Potos flavus; assembly: GCA_028534135.1. Lineage (NCBI taxonomy): Eukaryota > Metazoa > Chordata > Mammalia > Carnivora > Procyonidae > Potos > Potos flavus. Next base: position 21,834,855 of record CM052885.1, read on the forward strand.
GCAGAGAGGCAGACAGAGAGAGAGGGGGAAGCAGGCTCTCCGCGGAGCAGAGAGCCCCGATGCAGGGCTCGATCCCAGGACTCTGAGACGATGACCTGAGTCGAAGGCAGAGGCTTTAACCCACTGAGCCACCCAGGAGCCCCTGCATTGTTTTTTATTAGTGCTGATGTTAAATTAGCCTACTCCAATGATAAGACTGAAAAATATACATATTTTTAAAATATTATTCATTCTGATAGAGTAATTTATTTCAATATTTCAGCATAACATCTACTTGAATTTTAATCCCTCACCTAAAAATATAATTTTATCCATCATTTTTAAAATACATAAGGAAGAACCTTATTTTAGACTAAATTTTAGAGAGGAACACTAAAATTAAAACTTAATAAAACTGTTGAATGGATTACAAGAAATTACATTACTGGTACCATTTGTGACCATCCTACTAATTATGTATTAGGTTATATTGTTACAAGTTCGGGTTCTACTATATACTTTTATCCAGTTTATTTTTAATCTAATGGTTTTTTTTTTTTTAATATTTTATTTATTCATTCATGAGAGACAGAGAGGCAGAGGCAGAGGGAGAAGCAGGCTCCCCGCTGAGCAGGGAGCCCAATGTGGGACTTGATCCCAGGATGCTGGGATCATGACCTGAGCCGAAGGCAGGTGCTTAACCATCTGAGCCACAGGCGCCCTAATGTAATGGTTTTAGTATTAATAATTTGGTAGTACTTTTAGCTGTTAGTCCTGGACTTACGAGTTAATATTTATAAAATGCTTAAACCAGTTTGGCAATAGTGGATGCTATGTAAGTGTCCATAGACTAATTTTAAAATACATAAATAATAATGGCATTTTATTTATTTTTTTAATAATGGCATTTTATTATAGAGATTAAAGAAATTATTTTATCAGTCACATTTATGAGAGGAGAGGAAAAGACAAGTAGTTTGGTTTCTAAAATTTTATACTATAATTTTTTTTAGTCATTATTCAGTACAACTTAAATAACTAAGTGTAGTCAGGCACTGGTATATATACACACATTTAGGTGAGATAAGCGCAATTTGACTTTTATAGAATATAAAGAATATTTTATGAGAATAGAAACTCAAATAATTATACTGGAATTCTGTGTTTTAAAGGGTAGTGCTAAAAGTGGTTGGCTATAAATTCAGGGTATAATGTACTCTGTTTTTAAAGCACAAAGTTTGGGGTGCCTGGCTGGCTCAGTCAGTAGAGCAGGTGACTCTTAATCTCAGGGTCATGAGTTCAAACCCCATGTTGGGCATGGAGCCTACTTAAATAAAATAAAAATAAAAAATAAAGCACACAGTTTATATCCGTTTTAACTTTAACTTTGTTATTTCATTAGTTTGTTTTGATAAGATATCTTTGCCACTTATTTTTCTCTTTCTCAAATTAGCTACCAGTTGCTTTTTCCTGTTGTATACATTTATTTCTTACTAACTTCAAAATATTATATATAAATTTCATATATTTATGTGTGCCATTCTATACAGTTCAATTGGAATTTCATCAAAAGCTTTTAAGATCTTAATTTCTGCAACAAATAAATTTTATTCAAGAATATCATAGGTAATAGATTACATTCATCATCCTTCTACTCTTTGGGCTTTAGGAAGAGCCAGTGTATGTTTTACAGTTAAATAAAAAAAAAAGTAGGACTCATATGGTGATTATGTGGTAACAATATGTCCTTTTCCTTTTTGACTAAGATTAGGCTACGGTTTACAAGTGTGGGTGATTTTCTCAATCTGTTCTCATCTAGATATCAAGGGGTGTGAAATAGTTAGATTAGGTTTTAGAAGAGTAATAAAAAGAAGAATATATATGAATATCAGTTGACATTTTGTCTCAAATTGTCCTTTAACTTATTTTTGGGCAAAATGCACATGTATATATTAGTGACAATTTTTAAAACTCTTAATTTTGTGCCACTCTCCTTTTGAGTTTTAAGAATCTTCAAGTAATTTTAGATACATGATGATTTAGCATTGTTTTATTCTGCATTCTCATAGCCACTTAAAAAGGTCAGAAAATGAGAAGGACCTGGGTGGCTAAATTGGTTGAGCGTCTGCCTTCGGCTTAGGTCATAATCTCAGGGTCCTGGGATGGAGCCTCAGGGGGGGCTCCCTGCCCAGCGGGAAGCCTGATTCTTGCTCTCTACCCCTCCCCCAGCTGGTGCTGTCTCTCACTCTTTCTCTCTCTCTCAAATAAAATCTTTTTAAAAGGTTAAAAGGTCAGAAAATGAGGCCAAATTAATATAAAATGCATTCTAAGTAATATTAGTATTAGAAAATTTTATATCCTACATGTTATAAAAAGCATTATTTCCTTAAAAGTCTCATGTGCTTCTTGTAAACTGTCTTCCTTTCTAATAAACCCAGCATGAATTTAGCTAGAGTATACTTGTGGTGAGTGAGACTTAAGAATTCTGAATGATGGAATTGTGATTCTTTTTTCTTCTGTATTTTGTCAAATTTTCTGTAATGAATGTTTTCTGTTTTTATAATGGGAAAATATGATTTAAAATTTTAATACCTAAGAAATTAAACATATATAATAAAAGTATATTAGTATAGCATTTTAATAAGATTTCCTATATAGCAAACTTGCCTAACATAAAATAATATGTAAAATAAGATGATTGGCATGATTTTCTAAGAATACATATATATATTTATAACAATAATAAGCAGCATCATTACTTTAATCCATCTTTGGGTTAACTACTGAATATGTGTTCATCATTTGTATGGTCTTGTGTTTTTTTTAAACCTAGATGAGAAATATTCGATTATCTGACTTCACTGAATCCTTGAAAAAGATAAAACGCAGCGTGAGCCCTCAAACCTTAGAAGCATACATACGTTGGAACAAGGACTTTGGCGATACCACTGTTTAAGGAAAGACCTTTGAGAGCCTGCAGAACACTTTGCTTTCGAAGAGAGAAACATACCATCTTCACTGAATAGTTATCAGCTACAGAAATTGAGCCTAAGTTTACAGGACTTTTCAGAGTCTTACACTTACTTGTGCACCCCAGCAGATGCACCATAAAACAAATTTTAAATAAAATATACAGTGCAAATGGAGTATTTTTTGAAGCCTGTTCATGGTTATCCCATGGGCGCTGTAAGTTAGAGCACAACAAAAACTGATTCTGGTCTTCTTTACCAATATAATCATAATGTAAATAATAATTTGTATATTGTGTTGCAGATGAAAGTATTCCAGAGACAGTGAATGGTAGAAGACACAAGCGCCTTTGGTTTTTTGTCTTCTGATGTCTTTTCTTAAAATAGTAATTTTTTCTATTTTCCTTTCCTACTGTTGTCTTTACTACAGATGATTAGAATGCCAAACACTCTAAGTTCCTTTTTTCTTTTATAAGTCCATTGTGCCAAATGAAACTTCTTCCTATGTAACAGTAATAGGAAAAAGTATTTTGAAGGTTTTTCTTTTTCATAAATCTACACATTAAACATTGTGTTTCACTTTTCATTTTTCTATTACCTTGTTACCAGTTTAGAAAGCAATTTGTTGATAGCAACAAAGCAAATCTAGTAAAATAGAAAAAGAGACGGTTAGAAGATTTGAGTCATTCTGTCATTACAACATGTAGTTCAATTCTCGTGTGACCTTTTTTTTTCTAATATATCTGTCAGAAATCTATGGTAGACTGTTAATTTATTCCTAATGGAGTTTATTTTCTGCTAGAATTATTCTAATATTTAAGAAGGCCAAGTTTAACTGCTGCAAAAGTGGTTCCTGCGTGAGAGAAGGGAAGAACTGAGAGCTAAGACATTTCTAATTTATTGCTTATTGCTTTCTTACTGTTTACAGGATAATTATAAGCCAATGGATCTACCATCTTTTATTCTTAATAATTATTAATCCCCTCAATGAACCTTTAAAAAATTACTGAATTTTTATACATTGCATACATTTTATAGGTTTCTTGTGCTCACTTTGTTAACTAAAAAGTTAGTCTGTTAATCTGTCTCTTGTTCCCCAAAAATGTATAGTAATTCCATTTCTCATTTGTATAAGTATGCCTGGGTTTTATTATAAAACTGTCATTGTAGGAGGTAGAGACTCATATCATGGCTTTTTAAATATTGTAATAAAGGCAAATGGATATTTGCCCTTAGTTTACTGGTTAAAAGTTTGTTTACAGAAATTTTCTTTGGTGCTTTTAAATATAATATGTCATGGGTGGAAAGAATAATTTTATAGTAGTAACAAAGACTTTTTTCATTTAGGAAAAATATCTTTGGTTTTGAGAGAATACATTAAAATTAAAAACTTGCCCCATCTAGATAAGAATTTTATAATAAAGACATACATTCTTCTTAATTTTAATCTTGTTCCTGTTTAAGACATACCTACATATAGAAGATGTATGGTTTAAGATAATGTACTACCTGTAGCTATAACTTAAATGTCTCCTCTAATCATGACCTTAGAACTCCCTGGATAACAGAAATGAGGGTTGAGATAAATAGAAAAAAAAAAAATTTAAGCCAGAACCATGCCCATTTTCAGTCATATGTTGCATCTTTTTAAGGTCTCAAACATTAAAGCATCAATTATAAAATATTGATAATGAAAGATGATGCAGTATACATGATGACAAGAATTAGGAATATCCAAAGTTAAAACATTTTCAATAAAGTTCATAAAATTTCACTTTGTATTTTCATTTAGAAAAGGATTAACATTGTTCATACTTGAATAACTGGTCAGTCATATTAAACGTCTGTGCTTCATGTTCAACTTTTAAAATGTAATCTTTAAATTTATCATGATTCTGTCTGCACTAAGGTAGCTCACTACTTTTAGTGGAATAGTTCTTCTTTTTTTTTTTTAAGATTTATTTTATTTAATTGAAACAGAGAGAGAGAGAACATGAGAGGGGAGAGATCAGAGGGAGAAGCAGGCTCCCCACGGAGCAGGGAGCCCGATGTGGGACTCGATCCCGGGACTCCAGGATCATGACCCGAGCTGAAGGCAGTCGCCCAACCAACTGAGCCACCCAGGTGCCCTGGAATAGTTTTTAGATAACAAAGATTTCATATGTTAAAAGAAAAGTCAAGCTAATATTGTCATAAACACTGAGTCAGAATTACATTACTGTATGAATAACCATCCATACAGTATAGAAGTTACTTTACTTCCTTGACCAAAGTCTGAAGTTCAACTTAGTGCTAGCGAACTGTTTTTGTATGACTTACTTTTTATTTTATTTTTAGTTTAAGCTGGGCTTTTTTTCTCTTCATAGAATAACTATGAAAATAAGATAATGATACAATAGGAGGTGAAAGGGATTGGTCTGGTCTTTTTCAATAAAGGTAGAAGTTGCTGAGGCTTTCTGAATTAATATTATACTTAGGTTGTAACCTTTTGGATTCTACATTGAGCTCTCTGTCATTAACTTCTTAGAAGATAATGCTTAAACATGAAAGGTTAGTGTGCTCAAGTTAATATGGCAGTGTTTTGTAAACTATATTGAAACTTATTGATGTACTGGACTTTGAGCCAAGGGAAGTCAATACTATCTGTCCCAGATATCTTAACAGTTGAAGTTTATTCTAAGACAGTCTGCTATTGAGGTTATTAGATTTCTGACTATGCTTTGTGCTTAGGAAGAAGTGGAGGAAAAACAGATACTAGAATTGCAATTTAAGTAAATAGCAGTCTTTATTTATAGGGTAAAATTCTTTATATTTTGTACAAAAATTATTTCTTTTGGTAGAATGAACCATTTACAGTTTGGCTTTGGACTCTTGAGTCAAAGGAGTTTCCTTGAAATGCTTGTCTCAGATTTTAATCTGGTCTTTTGTATTTTTCTTCAGGAAAAAAAAATGAATTAAAAGGTTCAGCTGCATAAAGTGGGTTTTTATCCTAATGGCTTGGAAATAAATGATAAATTTTATTTTGCCTTTAATTTTTAATTTTTTATTTCTTTTTATTATTTTTTTAAAGATTTTATTTTATTTGACAGAGATCACAAGTAGGCAGAGAGGCAGGCGGCGGGAGGGGGGGGGAAGCAGGCTCCCCGCTGAGCAGAGAGCCCGATGCGGGGCTCGATTCCAGGACCCTGAGATCATGACCTGAGCCAAAGGCAGAGGCTTTACCCACTGAGCCACCCAGGCGCCCCTTGCCTTTAATTTTTTAATTTGAAACTTTTTGAGGTTTCAGAGGTTGCAGTCTAGCGGTGAAGGAGTAGCTTGTATTGGACTAACTCTTGGCAGTAATTATAATCTGAACAAAATATAAAAGCAAAGATTAGAACACTCTAGAGAGCAAGCAAAAACAGGCAGAAACTGCACAAAATCATGTACTAGAAGAGATCCACATTAACTAGCTTTTACACCAAGGGCAATTTCCAGTTTGTACAATGTGCTTAGAAACAGACTTCAAGCAGAATGAACAGTCTTTCTGGGCTGAGGAGTCATTTGGGACTTGTAAAACAGCTAGAAATTAGAGAGGAAATCTTAGAGTTTTAGATGTAAGCCCCAGGATATGCCTACAAATTTCTTTCAAATCCTTGGTGGACTCCAAAATTGTACTTGTGCAGTGTAATATTCAAAGGAACCTACCAGAAAGCAATAGTTGAAATCTAACACTGTAGAGGAACTGTATGCCAGGGGAATACAGAGTTTGAAATTTAAATTCCACTGAAAGGGGTTTAGTAAATACTTTGGGTTTTCCACTGAAACCCAAAAAGGACCATAATAAGGAAGAAGGACAACATTCTAGACCTAAGGGCCATACTTTAGTTAGGACTGTGGGCAAAAGGATAAACTCACTGTAACAAAGCTTAAAATCAATTTTTCACAGCATCAAGATTATCCATTGTAATTTAACAGCTAGCCAGAAGAGTACACACTTTTTAGAAGAAAATAGAACCCAGAGTTTTCACAACACATCCACAAAGTCCAGTACACAATAAAAAAATTACTAAACATACCATTAAAAAGTATATCCATAATCAATAGGAAATATGTAGAACCAAACACAGAGATGATTCAGAGGTTGGAATTAACAAAATTATTTTAAAACAGCTTTAAAACTTGTTGAAGAATTAATAGGAAAAAAAGATGAATTAACAGATTAGGATTTCTGGTGGAGAAATAGATACTAAAAACCAAAGGGAAAGTTTGGTAATGAAAAAAAAAATCTGAAATGAAACATAGTATCCGAAATAAATTTCACTGGATGGGCTTGGGAGTGAACTGGACACAGCAGAGGAAGGACAGCTGGAAGACAAGCTGATACAATTATCAAACTCAGGCACAGAGAGAAAGAAAAAATAGCAAAGGTTTGATACCTATGGGAAAATACCAATCTAATTTACCTCTGGTTTGAGGTCCAAAAGGAGAGTAAAGGAAGAGAATGGGGCAAAAGAAACATTTGAGGCAGTTATGCCTGAAGTTTCCCTCAAATTGTTAAAAGCCATCAACTTACAGATCCAAAAAGTTCACTGAATCCCAAGCAAATACAATAAAGACCATGTCTGGATACATCAGATTGGCAAAAAATAGAAAAGTAAAAAAAAAAAAAAAAAAAAAAAAAAAAAAAAAAAATTATAAGCAGTCAGGGAGGGGAAATGACATTACATTCAAACAAACAATCATTGACCCCAGAATATGGACTAATCAAAATGGTAAATGGACAAGACAGGGAATGTCCTCATAGAGGCCCAAAGCAAAGTTTGAACAATCACTTTTTTAACAGTTGATTGCCAGTCTAATGGAACTTCCAACTGTTAGGCCTTAGAGCTGGCTTGAATGGAACTGAAGGTTTATCAGGTTTATGCTTAACATCTGCTTCCTTTGGAATGTTCCCTTATACATTAAATAGAAATAATACAAAAAAAATAGAAATAATACAATAAAAACAAAACAGAACAAGACTTTATAATAAAGAACAGCAAAAGCAGCTGGAAGGAGAATAATGGCAAAAATACTTTAAAAATAAAAAGTCTAATGATTTTACACAAAGATCTAGATCTAATTGCAAAACAGTATACTGCCAAATTAAAAGGGCTAACTATTCAACATAAACCATTTCTGTGATTTTATTCCTACTTTGTTGAGTGGTGTTTTTTTTTTTTTTTTCAAATAGGGGGTGTTGGAGTTGTCAAATGCTTTTTCTGCATCTATTGAGATGATCATGTGATTTCCCCCCTTATTAATATGGTGTATAGCATTGTTTGATTTTCATACATTAAGCCAACTTTGCATTCCTGTGAAAACTGCCGCTCATTTATGGTGTATGATTCTTTTTATATCTTGGTGGATTCATTTTGCTATTTCGTTGAGGTGGTTTGTTTGTTTGTTGCATCCATATTCATATGGGATGTTGGTCTGTAGTTTTCTTGTCTTTTTCTAGTTTTGGTGTCAGGGTAGTTCTTTGTAGACTGAATTGGAAAGTGTTCCCTCCTATTTTGTGGGAAGAGTTTGTGAATGGTTGATGCTAATTCTTCTTTAAATTGGTAGAATTCACCAGTAAAGCCATCTTTGCCTAAGCATTTCTTTGTGGAAAGTTTTTTAATTATAAATTCAATCTTTTGTTAAACATTTAGTCAGATTTTCTATTTATTCTTGAGTCAGTTTCAGTAGTTTGTGTCTTTATAGAAATTAGTCCATTTCATCTAGGTTATCTAATTTGTTTATACAATTGTTTATAATATTCCCTATCCTCCTTATATCTGTAAGACCAGTAGTAACTTGTCCACTTCTTCCTTTCCTGATTTTAGTAATTTCAGTATTCTTTTTTATGTGGTCAGTAAAGCGTTGTCAATTTTGTTGATCTTTTCAAAGAGCCAATTTTTGGTTTTGTGAATTTTTCTCTATTTTCCTATTCCCCACTTCATTTATTTCCTCTCCAAGCTTTATTACTTCCTTTGCTTGCTCTAGTTTGCTCTTTTTCTATTATGATGGAAGGTTAGATTATTGACTTGAGATCTTTCTTCCTTTTTAAAATATAGGCATTTATAGCTTAAATCTCTGCCTACAGCTTTTGGTGTATCCAATAAGTTTTAGTATATTGGGTTTACATTTTCACTCATCTTAATGTATTTTCAAAGTTCTCTTGTGATTTCTTCTTTGACCCACTCACTATTAAAGACTATGTTTTTTTAATTTCCATAAGATGTGAAAATCCCAAATTTCCTTTAGTTATGGATTTCTAATTTCATTCCAGTATGTTTGGAGAACATACTGTCTATGATTTTAGTACTTTCAAATTTATTGAAGATTGTTTTATGGCCTAACATATGTACTATCCTGGAAAATGCTTCATGTGCACCTGAGAAGAATGTGTATTCTGCCTTTGGGTGGTATATTCTAAAGATATGTTAGGTCTAATAGGTATATGGTATTGTTCAAGTCATCTATTTGCTGATCTCCTCTGTAGTTGTTTCCTATGATTTTATGCCCAACTGCCTGTAGTATATTTTTTTCTTAAAATAGCTTGAGAGATTTCTTTTTGCTATGTCTAAACCCTGTTACACTCATCAATAAGGAATTATATAAAGGCACATGCCTGTGATTGAATTCTTTAAGGTCATTAAAACAACATTCTGGAAAAATTAAGATATAGGGAAAAGTCAAAACACATCCTTACATGAAGTAGGCAGACTACAGTATATACTGTTTGATTCCAATTTAAAAAAGACTGTAAAGAAATTTCAAATATCAGGAATGATTTGCTCTGGGTAAATAAGGCAATAATGTCCTAACCTATTGCTTCTAATCTTGTCCAGGAGTAGTAAGCACAGAGTAGCAGGTAAGGCTTTAGAATTAAGTTCTGTAGCACAGAATTCCAGTTCTGCCATTAAGTAAGTATGTGATGTTGGCATACAATTTTCCAAGCAGGGGCTAATAATAGTACCTATACCAAATGCCAGTTAGGAGGATTAAATGAGCTAATCCATGTTAAACTCATAAACCAGTGCCTACCATGTAAGTGCTTAGTAACTGTTCACTATTACTATCCACCTACAATCCATTCTCTATACCCCCCGTGTAAAGGTCACTCCTTTGTTAAAACCCTCCACAGGCTTCCTGTCTCACTTAGAAAACCAAACCAAACCAAACCAGTCTCCTTACCTCCACATTAGAAATTCCTGCTTGATCTGATCCATTTGCCATTTAGATCTCTTCATTTCTTGCCCTCAAACACAAAGCTCCAGACACACTGCCTCCTTTCAGACCTTGAAACACTTCTGCTTGTTTTTGACTTAGGGATTTGGATTGTTTATCCTGCCCGGAATAATTTTCACAGAAAGACTTTGTCATTCAGAAGTCAAATTTCCTTTCCTTAGAGAAGCTTTCTTGGACTACTATAAATTAGTGACCCAGTCACTCTCTGTAGCATAACTCTATTTTGTACATGACACTATCAATATATTAAACATTTTCTCCTACCTGTTTCCTGTCTCTTCTTACTAGAACACAATTTTCTTGAGACCAATACCTGAAAATACATGTGTTCCGTATTCTATATTGATTTTATTTCCTGTATTCTATAATTAATATTACTTCCATAATAAATTTCATGAGAATTTAAGTAGTGGTTTAGGAAATAGTACATGGTATTCTATAATTGGTCTCAGTTCAAATTCAGCTACTGTGGAGAACTAGCTGTATGCCTCTGGGCAAATTTCTTATTCTTCCTGCTTCCTCAAAAGGGAATACTATTTATTTCACAAAGTATGGCAGAAAATTAAATCACACAACATAGGTAAAAGCACTTCAGCACTAAATGAAATTTTCCTAACATTACAATAAACCCTAACCAAATACAAATCAAAACCACAATGAGATACCACTTCACAAACAGTCAGAATGGCTAAAATTAACAAGTCAGAACACAACAGATGTTGGAGAGGATGCGGAGAAAGGGGAACCCTCCTACACAGGTGATGGGAATGCAAGTGGTGCAGCCACTCTGGAAAACAGTATGGAGGTTCCTCAAAAAGTTGAAAATAGAGCTACCCTACTACCCAGCAATTGCACTAGTGGGTATTTACCCCAAGATTCAAATGTAGTGATCCAAAGGGGCACCTGCACCCCAATGTTTACAGCACCAATGTCCACAATAGCCAAACTATGGAAAGAGCCCAGATGTCCATCAACAGAGGAATGGATAAAGAAGATGTGGTGTGTGTTTGTGTGTGTGTGTGTGTGTGTGTGTGTATAATGGAATACTAGTCAGCCATCCAAAAAAAAAAAAAAAAACCGAAATCTTGCCATTCGCAAGGAGGTGGATAGAACTAGAGGGTAATATGTGAAGCGAAATAAGTCAGTCAGAGAAAGACAATTATCCTGATCTCATATATGGGTTTTAAGAAACAAAACAGGAGATCCTAGAAGAAGGGAAGGGGAGAAAACAAGATGAAATCAGAGAGGGAGACAAACCATAACATACTTTTAATCATAGGAAACAAACTGAGGGTTGTTGGGGGGAGTGGGGCTGGTGAGGGGATAACCGGGTGATGGCCATTAAAGAGGGCATGTGATGTAATGAGCACTGGGTGTTATATACAACTAATGAATGACCTCTACCTCTGAAACCAATAATACATTATATGTTAATTAATTGAATTTAAATAAAAATACATCATACATTAAAAAAAACCAAAACCCCAAAACCAAACCCTAACGGCCCCTTGACAAGGTCTCTAGCTTTCTACTCCACCTACCCCTCAAAAGCCTGGTGGGGTCACTCTAGCCTCTGCCTTCGCCTCTATAGAACGCAGAGACAGCCGCAGAGAGGGCGGGAACAAGAGATAGAACACGCACTTCCGCCCCCGCGTCTCTGTCCGCCAATCGGCCTCTTTTGCCCCACCCCTTCCGCTCTAGGGAAAACCAGCTCCCAGAGCGTCTTCCGGCGGGAGCTGTGCTGCTCCTTATCATGGTGAGTTGGCTGGGGTTATGAGGATTTCTGTCCTAGGTGATTCCTCTTATCTTCTTTTATCCCAGTGCAGCCTTGACATGCCCCAGCTGCCCAGAGGCGGGGTCCTGGGAGTCGTGCTTGGCTCCCTCCACCCCGCAGGAGAACGGGTGACAGCGGAAGCATTCCCACCAGAGCTCTGATCCCCTCACCCTCCCTCACCCGGTTGGTTAGACGCCGGGAATCCCGGCCCTGCTCGGGCCGAGCTTTCAGTTCTTAGCGAGCTTATGCCTTTGCTCTGCCGAGATTTACCTCATACAGAAATTAAAGTCTTTCCCAGCGTCAGCGTCTACACCAGCGAAGGCTCTGAAAACAAGTCCACAGCAACAGCGACCGTAGTGATGCTTACACCAGTGACAATACCGTTGGCGTTAATAAAGAGGGTTACGAGCAGGATATTGAGGTGAACGCCCCACTCTGCAACTTGGCTTTATGGAGTGCCAGATAGCCTCATACAGCAGCAACTTTCAGAAGGCCAGTGACTGGAGAAAGTCCAGGTGTTGGTAGAGCATCTTTATTGCATGTTTTTTCCTACTATGTAGAGCCCAGTATACCTTACGGTTTCGGGGATATGATGTTTAACCTAAATTTTTTTAGAGAAATTAGTCTTTTTATGATCAGATATATATATATTAGAGATCAGATATATAGCTCTCTGAATTTTATCAAAAGATAAGTTGATTGCAATTTTAGCGTCAAAAAGGTACCATTTTATCAGAGAAGTTAATGGATCTCTTATTGATAGTCTACATATGAGAAAAGGATCACGTTTCAGTTCCTAAGCCATTGTCACTCTAGTAAGTTTTTTCCTTGAGTGGATATGGTCAAGAAAAATGTCTTATTTGTACTTTCTTTTTCTTTTGTAAATTTTCTGGAATCCCTTTTTTGCACACAGAAAGTGGGTAAAAGTTTATTCTGGGGGTGGCTGACCGAATAGCCTTCCACCTACTTTCTTCAAAATATTCACCACTGTGTAGCCAGAATTAAATTTCTAAAATTGGACCATGCCACTCCCTTGCTCCCTTGCTTAAACCTCCCCCTCCCCCCACAATCCTCAAGATAAAGTCCTGTTTGGCATGGCATACAAAGCTATCTGTTGTCAAGCTGCTGCTGCTGCTTTTGGGGGGCTGAGGGGGTCAAGCTTCTTTATAGCTTCTTTTTTCACATACATGCGTTCATATTCCAGTCATAGTAAACAGCTTGCAGATGATGCTCTAAGGATTAGGCCTTTGCACCTAATTTGTATATGCTGTTCTATCTGCCAGAATCAATCATCTCCTACCCCTCATCCTTATCAGTATAAGCCTTAAATGCCCTTTAGTCTCTTTCATGAGCCTTTCTGCCATGTATCAAGATCCCGTTAGGTGCCTCCTTTGTGCTCTTGTGATACCTTGGTGTTATTTACCAATAACATATGTAGCCTTTACCAGACTATGTTAACATTGTGTATTTACTTGTCTTTCTCACTTCCTACACTGTAAGCTCTTTGAGAGCAGGACCTCTATATTCACTCTGGTATTCCCAGAGCCTTGTCCCTGGCTCAGAGGGGGTTTTCTTTTTTTTTTTTTTTTTCTTTTAAAGATTTTATTTATTTATTTGACAGCACGAGAGAGATCACAAGTAAGCAGAGAGGCAGGCAGAGAGGGAGGGAAGCAGGCTCCCCTTTGAGCAGGGAGCCCGATGCGGGGCTCGATCCCAGGACCCTGAGGTCATTACCTGAGCCAAAGGCGGACACTTAACCATCTGAGCCACCTAGGCGCCCCTCAGAGGGGGTTTTCAATAAATACCTGTTTTATAAAACACCAAATAAATAACTATGGCACTAAATTTTTATGGTTGAAACATTAGTAATACAGAAAAATAGTAGCATTTAAAGTTTGTTTTAAAAGTTTTGGGGAAGAAAGGGTTTACAAGTCCCTCTTGTTTATTAAGGTGTTATATGCAAAGCACAGTGCTATCTTAAAAAATGTAAAGGAAATATAGCCCTTGTCATTAGTGAAGTTACTAAAAAATTAACTTAAAATGCATGATGACAAGGTGAAGAAGGCTGTCCTCTGGTTAATTACAAAGCAAGTGGCATAAAGAACAGTATAGTTTGGAATAATCTAGGAAGGCTTCACATAGAAGGTCAGCCATGAAACACTATTTTCTCCCTATTCCATTACTCTTAATCTACTATTCATCACTCTCATTCGGATGAGAAAACAGAGGTCAAGTGTTGTTAAGTATTACAGGGCTTTTAGAGCTTGGTTAGACAAGTCTGGCCTTTTCATTCTAGAGTGGTATGATCATGAGACAAGGGGTATACCAGTTTAGTTGAAGTTGATTCCCTATCCGGAGCAAGAGATTAAACTGGAAAGAAATAGTCTAAGTCATTGAAAGCATTGAATTTCAGGTTGTAAAATTAGGCATTTATTGTGATAGCAATGGAGGGCCAATATAATTTTGGAAAGAGTGATATGAACATTAGGATTTTTGTGGGTTTTTACTTTTCTTAACCAATATCAGAATGGCATCAGAAATGGCATTCTACCTTTTAGAAACCTT
>CM052885.1:21849898-21885246 GCA_028534135.1 Potos flavus
ACCAGGCTTGCCCATCCCCCCACCCCCTCCCCTCCAAAACTCTCAGTCCCTTGTTCTGAGTTCACAGTCTCTCATGGTTCTTCACCCCTCTGATTTTAATTGGTGTGTTAAATATTGGCTAGAATTCTTGTTTTCTTCCCCCCTAAAACCTCTTCCTCTGCAGTTTTTCCCATCTCAGTAAATACACCATCACTCAGTTGTTCAAGCAAAATCTTTTAATTATTTTCTCATTCCCCACATTTATCCATTAGCAGGTTACATCAGGGTAACCTACAAACACATCCAGAATCCGCCCCTACCCCTATTTCTATCTCGACTGCTAACATCCTAATCAAGCTACCTTCGTTTCTTGCCTTAACCCATCCTCCTAACTGCCTCTGCTCTTACCGCCTTATAGACCATTCTCTGTATAGCAGCCAGAATGTTTTCTTTTTTAAATCCGAGTCATACTATAAGTCTCCTCCTTGAAACCACCCAGTTGTTTGCTCTCATACTTAGAATAAAATCCTGAGTCCTTTCTCTAATTTACAGAATTCTTATATAAGCTGTTCTGTGCCGACTTCTCGTCAAGTTACCGCTTTTCTTGCCCTCTATACCACACTTTTTTTTCTGTAATTTGTATACAGCTAATTTATTCCTGCATGTCCTTTGTACAAGCTGTTGTCTCATTTTGAAATATTCTTCACATAATCTTTACAAGATTAGCTCCATCTTCTTATTCCAGTCCTAATATCACTAAATGCCAATGTCATTAAGTGACTGGGCCCAATCTAAAATAGATTCTAAAATGAGCCCTAGTTAGCCTCTTGTCACACCAAACTACTATAATTCTCTTATAGAACTTACCAGAACTTATAAATTGTTATACTTTCTCCTCCTTTAAAATATAAATTTCACAGTACCAGGGCCATATATCGTTCTGTCTTATATCCTTGTACAGCTTGGTGAATTTTAATAAATGAATATACCTGTATAACTACTATCTAGATCATGATATAAACATTGTAAGTGCCCCTAGAAAGCCTCCCTTTGTTGTTTTTTTTCTCCCTTTGTTTTGAGTCAGAGTCCAAACCCAACAAAAGTAATCAGTGTACTGACCACTACTCCTTGCAGATTATTATTGTCTGTTTTTGAAGGCACATAAATGGGATTACAGTATATATTCTCCTTTAGCAGTAGTTCACTCTGGTCCATTGCTCTCATATTCCATTTTATGACTATACCATAATTTCTTTTTATGTTCGCTGTTGAAGGGCATTTAGATGATTTTCAGCTTTTAGTTGTTATAAAGAAAACTACTTATGAATATTCTTGTACATGTCCTTTGGTGTACATGTGTATCCCTTTATGATGGGTACATATCTTTGAGTGAAGTTACTCAGTCATAGGATTTGCAGATGTTCATTGTTAGAAGATAAGAAAATACCAGTTTTCTAAAGTTTTACCAGCTTACTCCTACTATCAGTGTATGAGGGTTCTGGTTGTTTCATGCTTGTATCAACAGTTGATACTGCCTTTTTTTTTTTTTTTAAGCCATTCTGGGGTATGTAGTTGTGTCTTGTGGTTTTAAATCATTTTCCTGATGACTAGTTGAACACTTTTTCATATTTTTTATTGATTTTTCATATGTTTCTTAATCATTCAGATTACCTCCTTTGTGAAATGCTTGTTAAAGTGTTTTACCCATTTTTAAATTGGATTACCTTTTTACTTTTGTTATTGATCTGTAAGAGTTCTTTATATATAAATATCTTCTCCCACAAGTGAAAAGTTTTTAATTTCTATGATAAATTCAATTTATCAGTACGGTTAGTCCTTTTTGTGTACCTATCAAGAAATCTTGGCCGCTCCGAGGTCATAAAGATATTCCGGTATTAGCTAGAGGTCTTGTTGTTTGACTTTTTGCATTTAAGAACTATAGTCAAACTGGAATATTTGTGTATGGGTTGAGGTAGAGGTCAAGGCACATTTGTTTCTATCTAGTTTTTCAAATGATAAAATATATGTTGGAAAAAAATTAATCCTTTTTCTACTGCTTTTTCTGTCTACCTTTTTCATAAATTAGGTGATTATGAACGTGTAATTCTATTTCTGGATTTTCTGCTCTGTTCAATCATGTACATTTGTCTGTTCTTGCATTAGTACTGTGCTGTATTAACTATGTTAGTTAAGAAATAATTTTATTGGGCACCTGGGTGGCTCAGTGGATTAAAGCCTCTGCCTTCGACTCAGGTCATGATCTCAGGGTCCTGGGATCGAGCCCTGCATCGGGCTCTCTGCTCGGCAGGGAGCCTGCTTCCCCCTCTCTCTCTGCCTGCCTTTCTGCCTACTTATGATCTCTCTCTCTCTGTCAAATAAATAAATAAAATCTTAAAAAAATAATAATTTTATTTATAATTAATTAATTAATTAAATGTCAATAAATATTGACATCTGGCAGTGTAAGTCTTCAGCTTTGTTCTTCTTCAGATTATCTTGGCTTTCCTTCACTTTTGCATTTCCATATGCACTTTAATATCAGTATATCGATTTCCACAAATAACTTTGTTTCATTTACATACTGTTTTTATACTCTTTTATAGTTCATTCTTTTCACTTACATCTTTCCATGTCAATAAATACATTTCTGTTATATATTTTTTAAAGATTTATTTATTCATTTGAAAGAGAGAGAGAAAGAGCATGCATACAAGTGGGGGAAGGGGCAGACGGAGGGAATCTCTAAGCTGACTCCGCACTGAGCACAGAGCCCAATGCAGAGCCCAGTGCAACCCAGGAGCTCATGACCTGAGCCAAAACCAAAAGTTGGATGCTTAACTGCACCACCCAGGCACCCCAATTTCTGTTGTATTTTTAATAATAATATATGTGTTCTTTTGTTGATTTCAACATTTTTCCCTTTACAATGTGATGAGCATCCTTAATTATTTTATTATCTTTTCTGAGATACGTAATTCCTTGAGAAATTTCAAGCATTTATACATACCACAAATATTGAATGCCATTAAATTATGTGTTGTGGGAAAAGCTAAGACGAATAGGACTACAGCCCCTGGCCTCCAGCGGACAGTTTAGGGATTATAAGACATACACATAATTAACTGAAATTATGTGTAGCAGTGAGAGACAGTATAGTAAGTGGTTAAAATCATGAACTCTGGAGCTAGAGTGCCTAAGGTTGGAAACCTGACTCCTCCATTTGCTAGCTATATGACTCTAAACAGTTACTTTTCTTTTTTGTGTGTCAAGTTCCTTATTTCTTCTTTTTTTTAAAAAAGTGGATAAAGTAACCTTCCTAAGGTGTTGGAAAGTTTAGAAGAGACAATATGGGGATGCCTGGGTGGCTAAGTCGATTAAGTATCTGACTTAGGCTCAGGTCATGATCTCAGGATCCTGCGATCGAGCCCTACCTCAGGCTCCACGCTCTCTCCCTCTGCCCCTCCCTCCGCTCATGTGCTCTCTCTCTCTCTCAAAAAAAATCTTTTAAAAAACAGATAGGGGGCGCCTGGGTAGCTCAGTGGGTTAAAGCCTCTGCCTTCGGCTCAGGTCATGATCTCAGGGTCCTGGGATCAAGCCCCGCATCCCACTCTCTGCTCTGCGGGGAGCCTGCTTGCCCCTCTCTCTCTGCCTGCCTCTCTGCCTACTTGTGATCTCTCTCCTCTCTGTCAAATAAATAAATAAAACCTTTACTAAAAAAAAAAAAAGAGAGAGAGAGAAAGATAATATTAAGCATTTAACCAATGTCTAACACAAGATGGGTCGTTCAAGTGTTAGCTGTTATTATGATAATAATTATTTCTAGAAAAATAAGAGCCGTAAGTGGGTCCTGGAATAGATGTTGTACAGATAGGCACTCTTTTTCTTAATCTGTGATGTTCTTTGTTTCTCTTCATTCTAGAAAATCAGTAGTCTGTCCAAACAGTGTTTGGCTTATGGTAGGCACATATGAAAATTGAGTGAGTGAATGAATGAATGAAAATGTGTTCTGGAGATACTGGTTTATGAATTGTGCTGATCTAATTAATTTTCTGATTTCAGATTTGAAAGATTAGAAGTCTTAGCTGTATTTGCCTCCACAGTCTTGGCACAGTTGGGAGCTCTCTTTATATTAAAAGAAAGGTACATTTGTATACAATGTTACTATCATTGTAAATGCCACCTATGCCATCTTTGGGAACATGAAAGAATCCATGAGACACTGGATTGATTTGAAGATGAAATTAAGATGAGCAGTGCTAGAGTTTTGATAGTATGGCTTCCTCGTGTTTCAGACTTTTCTCCCTTCTTTTCACCCTTCTTTTATTACTTTATTTTGATGCTACTAAATCCTGGGCAGATGTGAAAGAAAGGGCTTCAGTCAGACATATTTTAATGCTGAGTTATAAACCCATTGGAACAGGTTTTGTAGAGCATATTGATATTACATATTAAGAATAATTTGTAAGTCTCCTTGCCTGATCACTGCTAATAATTAGCATTGGATAACATATTAAAAGATTTTGTCCAGGACACCTGGCTCACTCAGTTGGAAGAGTATGCAACTCTTGATCTTAGGGTCTTGAGTTTGAGCCCCATGTTGCATATAGAAATTACTTAATTAATTTAAGAAAAGATTTTGTTCACTTATTGGATTCATTCTGTATTTAATAAAGCTTTTTAATTTCATAATTTGTAGAAGTAACTTAATACATTATTTCTTTCTTTTAGTGCAGAACGCTTTTTGGAGCAGCCTGAGATACACACGTGAGATTTTGCTTTTGACATAACATACAATTTACTGTTATGTTTGATTCCCATTTATTAAGTGGTGTAGTAGGAATAATGGTTACTTTGGCCAATGTCAGAGTTCAGAGTGTGGCAATATACATTTCGCTGATATTTCACAAACAAAATTCCCACATCCCAAGATAACTTCTCACCCTTAACTATTCCCAAGCCCTTATGTTTTATGTTACATGAGAAAGCGTTTATACTCTTGACTTTTGGTTCCTCATTATTTACAGGTCTAGGTCAACACACTAAACTAGCCCCATTGAACTCCTATAATTTAAAATTTGATGCCCAAAATCTTTTAGTAGCATCTTTAGAAAAGATAGAATTGTTATTATCTACTACATATAATTGCCAAATATATGGACTTTACCTATTTTGATCAGTTTAATTCAGGATATTCTGACCTGTCTAGTATACTATAAACCAAACACCGTTGCATTTATATGGATTTATAACAGCAGATACCTGTGAGAAGATACTGTTAATGCTAAGAGTCAGTTTTGGTTATATGTGAGATGGAGCAATAGACAGGATATGGATTATGGAGCTCGAAAGCAAGTTCAGAATGTGGTTCTGCAAATCCCAAACCACTGAAGCAGACCACTCTGCTTTCCCATCTCTTTGTCTGCATGCTGAAGTTGCATATTGGTATTACCAAGAAAAAAATAATGGTGAATGTTATTATTCTTTCTAGGGGAAGATTATTAGTTGGTACTTTTGTGGCTCTTTCCTTCAACTTGTTCACAATGCTTTCTATTCGGAATAAACCTTTTGCTTATGTCTCTGAAGGTATGATTTTTATTTACCATTAGTAAAAAAATCCAATTAATCTCTCATAAAAACAAGTCTTGTATTTATTTCATTAACATAAATCAATGAGAAAGCTTATCGTGAAAAGAAGAGAGAACTACCCTAGAGGTTCTCAGGTCTTCTCTAAGTAGAGAATTATAAAACAAAATCTAATTATTTCAAGCTTTAAAATAACATATTACTTAAAAACAGGCAGAACTGACCTATATATTAAATTATATGTGGTGAAAAATTACATTGGCCAAATAACATGAATGGAATTTTAGATGTATAACCTTCCTACAAAAAGTCTATTGCAAGCATTTTAGAAGCATTAGTATACTTCAAATAGTTGATGTGCTCTTTGCAAATAATTGTATTCTGTTAAATAAATTCCCAGAAACTTCTTTTTGTCAGTGGTGGATGGGCGTATATTGTAAATTAGCATATATGTTTTGAAATACTCATTTATTTTCAAGTCTTTAAAAATTCAGACTGATATTTCGCTTCAGTGGTCAAAATTATTGTCATTTTTCAGTCATTTCCATGTTCTGGAATCCCACTAACCCACAAAGTGTTAATCACTAATTGTTGGAGAAGTGAGGTAAAAACAGAAGTGGGCTGCGTGCACAGACCCACACTTTGAAGCAAAGAGAGGAGGCTCTTTTTAGGTCTCACTGACTTGAACACTAGGACAGCCAAGAGAAGAAAGCTCTCTGAGTTGCCCATTCAAATTTAAACAACTTCATGAATATTATGAAGCATGAGTTGTATTTATATGAATTAAAGTTTAAGAATTACTGCATGAACTAAAAAATTAGTGATATTTGCAATGTCCAGAATTATTTTGAAAAAAAATTACAAATTATTAAAATAGTATAATGTTCACTCTAGAAATTTTAAGAAGGTATGGCATTTTAGAAATGATATCTCTCCCTAGACATCAGAAAGATACAGGTTTTCCTTTTACAAATAATGCTATAATCTGCTTTTTTATACCAAATATCTTGTATGCATCTGAGTCTTTATAGGATAAATTCCCAGAGTAGAAATTGTAAATGGGTTGGAAATATAATATATTTTAAGTCATTGATGTATATTGTGCCAGACTTATTTCAGAAAGGTTATCTAGTTTGTATTTTCATTAGCTAGATATTAAAGTTCTCAGAAGCATTAATATTTGAGACATTAGTTGAAATTTGAGTGGAAAATAATACTGAGTACTTTCTGTCTGCCAGGCACTGTGCTAAATTCTTTATGTAGATTAACCCACTTAATTCTCCCTAAACCACATGAGGTAAATAATTTTATTATTCCTGTGTTATACAGAGGCACTGAGAGATTAAATCACTTGCCCCAGGCGACACATCTAGCTAAGGCAGAGCTGGGTTTTAAGCCAGGAATTCTGGCATCAGAGTCTGCTCTTAACTGCTCTACTATATGGCTTTTGTATAAAGTTTGCCAATATTTTTTACATCATGTTAGATATTAAAAAGTGAATATTTCTGTAACCCCGAGATCAGTGTAAGAGGATGCTTGAGCCTGGAGGCTACTTGTTCAGGGACAATAACTGGCAGGTGTCTGCATGTAGCTGGATCCCCACTTGCCCTTTCTGAGAGCTGAGGAAATTAATTGGTTTGCCTATAACCCATTCTCAGCACACTGGTTAGGAAGTTCTGCTTTACATTTAAGGAGCCTTTGAAACTTAAAATTAATAGTAACAGTGGCATATGTAAGCTTACTAATTCCTTCAGGTCAGTGATATAAATAGTTGAAACTGCTTTTGTTTTATTATCTTGAAGGCTTAAAAGAGGAAAAAGGTCTAGATTTGAATAGCATGTGCTTTTGTAAAATGTGATACAGTCATTGCCAAACCTATTTTTTTAATTAAGGAAATAAAGTATTTCTGGTAGTGCTTTATTTTTCTGTATAAGTAATTTAAGTGTTTTCTTCTTAAAGCTGCTAGTACGAGTTGGCTTCAAGAGCATGTTGCAGATCTTAGTCGAAGGTAAGATGTTATGTATGGGATTTCATGATATACATAATTTCAGAGGGATGCACAAGAAATTCATCTGTCATGGGAACTTACATTATTTATTGCTGAAGTTACTACATGAATCTTACAGATCAGACTCTTATTCTCCTACTTCTTCTTACTTTTTTTTTTTTTAAGATTTTTATTTATTTGAGAGCAAGAGAGAGAAACATGGGTGTGGGGAGGGGCAAAAGGAGAGGGAGAAGCACGCTCCCTGCCAAGCAGAGAGCCAAATGTGGGGCTCGATGTGGGACTCGGTCCCAGGACCCTGGAATCCCGACCTGAGCCGAAAGCAGACGCCCAACCAACTGAGCCACCTAGGCACCTCGATTACTTTTTAACTGATGATATGAGACCTTTATGAGTGAGAGAGCTTTGTTCCCAAATCCTCTCTGCTTTCTATAAAAGACACATGATACTAAAATACAAGATTTTCGTCAATATTACATTGAGTTCTGCTAATGAATATTCTTTGTTTCTTCATAGCTTGTGTGGAATTATTCCAGGACTTAGCAGTATCTTCCTTCCCCGGATGAATCCATTTGTTTTGATTGATCTTGCTGGAGCATTTGCTCTTTGTATTACATATATGCTAATTGAAATTAAGTAAGTATTTTTTATTGCTGTCAAGTGGTTTCCATTTGGGGGGCCTGGCTTTTGAAGGCATCTGTGGGATGGATAAGAATTAAGCTTATAGCATGTTTGCTTATGGCCTGTGTAACTTTGGTGAAGTCTTGTCCTTAAGTGTCTTCATCTGAAAAATTAAGGGGGTTGGATTCAATACGTATTTTTCATCATAGTCTATAATTCAGACTGGAAAACTGTTTAAATTCCCTACTGCTGACCTGGTGAGTAAAACAGACATGGCAGTAAGAGAGAGATAAGCCATGCTATTATTGCTGAGAGAAGGAAGAGGAAGTAGGTGTGAAACAATTTTTTAAAAGGCAAGCCTTTTAGGAAATATACTTCATAGCTGCTTTAAGCTTAGCGTTTTATGACATACGATTTTTTCACTAACTACTCTTTAAATATTAGTGTTTATTAGGATCTGCCCTTAATTATTCTTTTTCCTCTTTTGCATACTCTCCTGGGAGATTACATTCTATTACTTGTTTTTATTTACCTTCTCTGGGTTTCCTAAGCCTTTATTTCTAGTCCGAATGTCTTTTGAATTCCGAAAGGCGTATCTTACTGACTTCTATTCTTACCTACAACAGTTGAACCTATTTTCCCCATCCCCAAAGCTGTTTGTTCTTCTATTTCCCAGCTCAGGGAATACTACTGCCATCTATTCCATTGCACTGTTTTTTTTAAATTGTGTTAAAACATACATAACATAAAACTAAAATTTTAACCAATTTTAAGCACACAGTTCAGTGGCATTAAGTACCTTTACAACATTGTATAACTATCACCACCATCCATCTCCAGAACTTTTTTATCTTCCCTACCTGAAACTAAGTACCCATTAAATAGTAACTCCCCCTCTTCCTTGACCCAGCCCCTGGCAACCACTCTTCTACTTTCTCTCTCTATGAATTTGATGAAGTACTTCATATAAATGAAATCAGACAATATTTGTCCTTTTCTCTTTGGCTTATTTAACTAAGCATAATGTTTTCAAGATTCATCAATGTTTAATACATGTCAGAATTTTCTTCCTTCTTAGGGTTGAATAATATTCCATTGAACATAAAAACACATTTTGCCGACTTATCCATTGATGGAGAATTGGATTGTTCCCACCTTTTCGCTATTGTGACTAGTGGTGCTGTGAACATGGGTGTACAAATATCTCTTTGAGTCCCTGCTTTCAATTATTGTGGGCATATATCCAGAAGTAGAATTGCTGGATTATATGATAATTCAGTGTTTAATTTTTTTTAGGAACTCAGTGCATCCTTAAATAACCTACTTCTCCCTCCACCCCTCTCACCCCTTCCAAAGCCAGTTCTAATTGATCACGTAGTCTTGTGTTTGGTTTTTTTAAGTTTTTATAGTCACCATGCTGTACAATACATCCTCAGAACTTAATGTGTGTCATAACTGCAAGTTTATATCCTCCAACCACCTTCACCCGTTTCTTTCCCCTCCTTACCCCCTGCATCTGACAGCCACCAAACTTCTGTTTCTTATGATTTTTAGATTGCACATATAAGGGAGATCATAATAGTATTTATCTTTCTCTATCGTGTTATTATAAATGGCATGATTTCCTTCCTGTTTTGTGTGTGTGTCTATGGGTGTGTGTATCTCACATTTTTTATCCCTTCATCTGTCAGTGGATACTTTGGTTGTTCCATGTCTTGGCTGTTGTAAATAACAGTCTTGTCAGCTAGTGTGATTGGATCTTTCTTTTTAATTTGTCTCCTCCTTCCCATTCTCCTTGCTGCTGCCCATATTAAGGCCTAATTTCCTTGATCTAATTAGAATAGTCTTCTGGTCTTCTATCATTCTCACACATCTCTAGTTACCTTCCATTTTGCTACTAACGTCATCATTGAAAATTGCAATCTGACCATAATATTTTCCTGTTTCAAAATCCTCTTCTTAACATATTTAAGAAGATAAAAGTTGTTAGCATGATAAAAGCCCTGCCACCCTTACTGGCCATCCAGCCGTGTGTGCTTACGTGCTGTTTTTTCAATGCTGTATCAGGACTTTCATGCCTTTGTGCATGCTGCTTTCCCTTCCTGCAATATCTTCCTCCCATCAGCTCACTCACCTTGGAAGAGTCAGCTCAGAGGTCACCTCTTTTTATATTGAGCCCCCTGGATTTCGGGAGTCGTGTCACTCACTCTGTGCATCCATGATACACTGTAGGACTTCTCCTTTGTTCCCAAATTGCTTTATTTTCTTTACATGGTTATCTCCCGCTATTTCAAAGGTAGGGACGATGTCTTACCTCCTGTTTCTGTTCCCAGCATGTGGAGAAAAAGTAAAAAAAGAGTGCATGATCAGCTTGTAAACATTGGCGTTTTGGTCTGTCTTCTTAATAGAACAGCCTGAACTGCTGATGAGTGTTGCACTCTAGTGGCCACTGTTCCCCTAACAAACTCCTGTGGAATCCCACACTGTGTAATTCCTAGGGAGTTTCAAAAATTCTTAGTAGTAATAATTGGAAAGGTGTTGTTTACAGGAAAGTTGCCAGAATCACTGATGAAGTACATTAGTCTTCTCTGTATCAGAAATTACTAGTTGAAGATTTTTATTTGTTGTAACAAGTGAATATATGTGAAATCTTTCTACCTGGCAAGTAGATTGAGAATACATAGTTGGGAAATATTCACATTTTTTTCTTTCACCATCTCTTCGCACTGCTTAACATAATTATTATTTTCTATTAAATTTGGCAAGAAAGGATTCTGAAAACATTTTGTTGTTGTTTTTTGTTTGGTTGGTTTTGTTTTGTTTTGTTTTGTTTTGTTTTGTTTTGAGACACTCTCATTGCCAGTAGTGGCCAGTATTGCTAGAACAGTCCTGCTGCTTTAGATAATTGATGTTTTGGAAGATTGAATTGTAAGTAGCCCAATGAGGCATACATTTAAGATTCAGAATTGTTTTTTCCTTTTAGTAATTATTTTGCTGTAGACACAGTTTCTGCCATAGCCATTGCTCTGATGACGTTTGGCACTATGTATCCCATGAGCGTGTACAGTGGCAAAGTATTACTGCAGGTAAGGGTCTTCTTTCAATGTACATGCTTAATATTAGTCACAGTTTTCTTTTCTTTTTCTTTTTTTTAGTCACAGTTTTCTACCAGATTATAAAATTACACGTGCTCTTCTACCACATTGTGAAATTTTTAGCTACTGAAAGTCCCCATCAGAAATAAAGTCAAACAATAATCTCTGAAGTCTGTAAAGTAAGAAGCAGATAATTCTATTGGCCCATAAAATAGGCACAAATCTTCTCATATTTATAATATAAGACAAAATCATAAGCTAAAAATATTTTGCCTCTGTTTCAAGTGAAAACAATGTTACTTAGAAATCTTTTTTACATATTGATTTTCCCCTAGTAAATGTGCTTTGTCTATTTTGTAATCTGGTTGTGACTGTTTTCTTATTTCCTGTCCTTGAATTAATGAGACTTTTAAATTTCAAACTTAAAATTAAAAATGACAGATTAGCATGTATTTAAACAATAATAACACCGGAGACAAGCACCTGAATACATAGTTTCCCAGGGATGACATATTTGTAAGCACTGCTTTTCCTTCTGTCTTACCCTCATGCCTTTTCTAAAACTTAGGGGTACTAGCTCCAGCTCCAGAAGCAGTAATAACAATAAGATAATAGTTGTATAGTGCTATGCCATATACAAAAGATTCTTAGTTGGTTGCTTGATTCTTCAGGGGTTGTTTGAGTCTAGAGATAATGCTTCTTTGTGAGATGAAAAATAATTATGGGCTGATTCTTGATATTGCCCTACTAGTGGAGCCAGCTGAAATCTCTCTTCCCTAAATCATGATAGGGCACATGTCATACAATGCAAAGTCTGGTATAACCCAATCTGTTAGTTTTAGGATGACTATGCAAAAATTTTTTTAATGTATTTTATTTTATTTTTTCTCCAGACAACACCACCCCATGTTATTGGTCAGTTGGACAAACTTATCAGAGAGGTAAGGTGGAATAGTAAATAAAATCATTTTAATTTATAATTAGAGGATGAAAAGAGAGTGGGTACAAGTAATATTTTATTCAGTCGTACCTAGATTTTATTTTAGGGGAGTTCGTGTTGTTTATAACATAGTAGGAGTTACAACACAGTGACAAATGTACAAAATTTAAGGAATTGCTCAGTCTGGAAGCTTGGAATAAATGTGGAAGGGAAGATAATGGTTTAGAGACCATACTACTAGCTATGTAAATGCTATGGTTTTTATGAGTCTATATTCAAATCCAGGATTTTGTTTAAGTCAGAGGCCACTATTAACATGTCGATTGATTGCTTCACCATGTAACATATTGAGCTGTGAGTTTAGATTTTGTATTTTATAAATATCCATCTCTTTACTAATCAAGGAATAGATAATTAAATTATTTGGATTTTGAGAGTATTTCAAACTATTGGTTGTTGGTATCACAAAGGCCACTTTTACCAATATAGCTGGCCGCTTGTCTTGGCTAGTGAAGCCTATGTCATTGTACCAGTGGGCCATACACAGTATGTCTAGTCTTAGAATTTCTTCTTGACCCACGTTCAAATAACAGCCTGTGTTGTACAGAAACTTGTTAAAAGGAAATGCAGAGAAAGAAATGATAGAGAAGACCCCCAAAAGGAAGAAGAAGCTAATACCACAAGTGCTGCATATAAATATATGACATATTGACAAAATGAAAAGAACCATACATTGCTGAACAAGGTGGTGCCGGGGGTGGGTGGTAAAGACCTGATTCTGAAGGGATTGGGCCAGACAAGAAACAGAATACAAGGTTTTGGCTCACTACCTAACAAGTAGAAATGATGTCTTGAGTGGTCTGGGACTTCTCTTGGCTGAGTATCCTCATGCAGAGTTTGACCATGTCATTTCTAGGCTTTGATCAAGTCCATAATGTGACTGACTGTGTTCGATATGTCAAATACAAACCCTATTTCTTTGTTTTTGATTAGGTATCTACCCTGGATGGAGTTTTAGAAGTTCGAAATGAGCATTTTTGGACTCTAGGTTTTGGCTCATTGGTATGTTTTCTATATTAATTTAGATAATTTACAACATAGTTTATAATTTTTCAAACTAAAAATAGCATTTCTTTAAATTTTTTAGAGTCTTTGATTACCATTTCTGTTCAATAGAGTCTAAAATGTAGGTGGATTCAGTAACCTAATTGAGATTAATTGAAGGATATTTTTCTTTATTTTTTTTTCCTTTCAAACTACTATTAATAATCTTAATACTGGGTTGTCTAGAAAAGACAAATCTATAGTCTCACATTTCTGGATGTGAAAATAGCCGAAAAGTAAAAAGTACAATTTTTTTAATTGCAGTTCTACTTTTGGAGATTTTGCTGAATATGTTAAAAAGTTACAATAACACAACTTGCTTCAGCATAAAATTCCGTATTTTTTATATTAACCTTAAAAATGAAAGCAGTTATTTTACTAGCAAAAATGGATTTATTTGGGAATAGAGAATTGCAATTTGGGACAAGCAAACTACAGTAAAACTGTAGGCAAGTCGGAAGAACAAAAGAGAGGAATGTTCTTTTATAGAGGAAAGGGGGGAATGGAAAGGACTGTTATAACTGAAAAATCCAGTGGAGGAAACTGGGAGTTCAAGTGTAGTCACTTTCATTGCTGAGTTGCGGTGATCTCTCCTTGGCTGGGATATTGTGGGGGAAGAAGGAAAGCTTCCTTTCTCCTGCTGATGTAATAAAGTGTAGCTAAAGTAGTATGGACTTGACCTCTCTTCCTTGAGTCTGCAGTTAACTAGGAGTGGTAGGGCCCCAAAGGCCCTCCCTTCTGGCCTCCCAACTCCCATTTTAGTAAAGTTTCCTTTTAATTTTCACAAATCCACTTTGGACCTATTACCAGAGACACTATTATGGCATGGTTTCATTCCTGTGTCAGGAATGATGAGGAAAATACAGAAAAGTACTCAGAAAAAACTTTTTTTAATTACCATAATCCTTTCGTGTAGAGAAACCTGCCATGACATTTTCTTATTTATACTCATATATTTACTCTCCTTAGAAAACGAGACCATGCTGTTTATAATTTGCTCTTTTCACACAATATATCATGAATAGTTTCTCTATGTCACTAAATTTTACCGTTCTGGTCAAATTTTTTTTTTTCTCTTAAATGTGACTCGATCTCTGCCTAAATGCCTAAAGGTTTTTGGGTTTTTTGTGTTTTTTTTTGAAGTCCAATAATTTCACTAGACTATGTCTTGGTGTTGGTCTTTCTGGGTTAGTTACTCCAGGTATGCAGTATATCCTTTCAATAATTTTATTTCAAAAAAAAGTCTTTAACTTTCAACGAAGTTTTCTTTAATTATTAATATTTGTTCTCTTGTTTTTCTGTCTTCTTTGGGAACTCCTATTTCTGAAGTGGTTTTCTTGTATTTCTCAGTGTCTCATTTCTGAGGTTTTCTTTTCTCTCTCTCTCTCTCTCTCTCTTTTTTTTTAAGTAGGCTCCACGCTCAGAGTGGAGCCCAAAGCAGGGCTTGAACTCACAACCCTGAGATCAAGACCTGAGCTGAAATCAAGGGTCGTATGCTTAACCACTGAACCACCGAGGCACCCCTCATTTCTGAGGTTTTCTAATGAAGATTTATGTTTTTGTTTCATGTATTTCAGCTTGTTTTGAAAAAGAGGGTTATAGATCTTATTCATATCCTAGGTAAATCTTTCTGGTGATCTTTTATAATCTGTTCTCTTTTTTTCTTATAATAACTTTGTGTGTGATTTGGATTCAGTCCTTTTCTCTTGCTCCTTTTTATGCAAAATTGTATTCCTGAACTTTATTGTTTTTATTTAAATTCAATTAGCCAACATATAGTACATCATGAGTTTCAGGTGTAGTGTTCAGTGATTCATCAGTTGCATATAACACCCACTGCTCATCACCACACGTGTGCTCCTTAATCTATCATCCAGGTATCCCCATCCCCCCAATCACTTCCCTTTTCCGCAACCCTCAGTTTGTTTCCCAGAGTCAAGAGTCCCTCATGGTTTTTTTCTGTCTGATTTCTTTGCGGTTTTTCCTCCCTTCCCCTATGATCCTCTGTGCTATTTCTTATATTGCACATATGAGTGAAACCATATGATAATTGTCCTTCTCTGATTGACTTATTTCACTTAGCGTAGTACCCACCAGTTCCATCCGCGTCAGTGTAAATGGTAGAGGTTCATCCTTTCTGATGCTGAACTTCAAAATAAGGAGTGGTTTAGGGTAGTGTGTTTGAATTTATGGTTCTAAAGCTCCCTCTTCTGATGAGTCTGTGAAGTGACTCATCATTTTGATGAATTTCCTGGTTTCTTTTCCCCCCATTTGTATCTGAACTTCTTTATCTTTTGTTTCTACTGTGTTGCTCAATTTGGATTCTTTATCTTTTGTTTCTACTGTGTTGCTCAATTTGGATTCGTAGATTCAGACACAATTGTTCTTCTTAACGTGTTTATAGTGCAAAGGAGCTTTGCTTGGATACTTTGGAGGCTCACAGGGCTTAGGCTTATCCAGCTCTTCTTATTGCAGACTTCGTGTACTCACCCACTATTGAAATGTGTAATAAAACCCTGCCCAGTTTCCCAGCTGCCTTTTTTAAATTTGCTGTCCTAGATTTCCATTAAGTACAGGTTAGCTGCTTTGAGGTTTTTAGGTCAGTCAGCTATCCTGTCACCTCCTCCTCCACAGACGCTGATACGTTGCAGGTCTTACACCTTATGATTAGGGTTCCTTAGGGGAATCATGTTATGTAGTTTTTTTATAGATGTTGCCCATAGGTTTTTGGACTTAATATCTTAGTTTCTCTGTTTTTCTGGGAATATTTGGGGCATTTCAAAAAAGTGCCACTACTATTGCTATCTTTCAGGAATCCCAACATAATTTTTAATGGGTACAGTTTTTACGTTATATGAATATGCCATCATTTATTTAATAAGTCCCCGATGGACAAAGTGTTATTCCATTTTTCCCATATAAAAAGAGCTGGGATGAACATTTTTGTGGAATAATCTTTGCACAGGCCTGTGATTATTCCTTAAGATTAATTTTTAGAAGTTTTTGTGAGTCAAAGGACATTTGTATTGGGGCGCCTGGCTGGCTCAGTCAGGACAGCATGCAACTCTTGATCTCGGGGTTATGGGTTTGAGCCCCAGGTTGGGTGTAGAGATTACTTAAAAATAAAATCTTTTTTAGAAAAAAGGGATAGTCACATTATTATAGCTTCTGATACAGCCAAAATCACTTTCCAAAAATGACTATACCAATTTACATTCCTTCAGGAATGTAGTTCATTTTTTTAAAGATTTATTTATTTATTTTAGAAAGAGAGAGAGAGAGAGGTTGTGGGAATGGGGGCAGAGGGAGAGAGAGTCCCCAGCAGACTCTGCGCTGAGCACGGAGCCCAACAAGGGGCTCAGTCTCACGATTCTGAGATCACAACCTGATCCAAAACCAAGAGTCAGATGCTCAACTAACTGCATCACCCAGGCACCCCCAAATGTAGTTCATTTTCAATCATTCTTTTAATTTTACCAATCTTAGTAAAATAGTAGATAAGTGCTTATTTAGCTGGGTGGCTTATAAACACGAAGAATACCGTCACCCAGCTGTTCAGAACGTGGCTGTCTAACCCTGCACCCATGTAGTGCCTAATTAAGACCAAGGACAAAATAAAAAAAGCTTTCGCGCTGCCAAGAATAGTTGTCACAAAAGCCATAAATTAATGCAAACACCATACTCACAGCAGACTTTGTTCAAGCTCCTGCACAGAAATGGTTTTCACTTATTTTAATTGCTTTAATTTCCATAGCCGACTGAAAGAGGTTACGGTGTCTTTTATAGTTTTGTCTAGTGATGACTCTGAGATGGTAGTGGCCAAGAAAGGGAAAAATCAAAGATGACTTCATTTCTAGACATGGTTTGTCTTACATAAAAACAATAAACTAGAAGTCAAATTCAGGATTATATTTTCTCTGTCTTATGATTGACAGTAACTCTCTCAATACTGCTAAAGTCATAGATTCAGACACATTTTAACTAAATCAACTGCTTGGCTAATTTATATGCACTTTATTCTTATAATTTTTTTCATTTTTGAAAATCTGAGTTTATCTAGAAATCAACAATGAATGTCTACTGGACTTTTTTTTTTTTTAGAGCAGAAGAGAGAGGAAATGGGGAGAGGAGGGGCAGAGGGAGAAGGAGAGAATCCTAAGCAGGTTCCACATTCAGCGCAGAGCCTGATACAGGGCTCAGTCTCACGGCCCCGAGATCATGACCTTACCCGAAACCAAGAGTTGGATACTTAACTGACTGAGCCACCCAGGTGCCTGTCTGTTGGACATTTTATTTAATTTTAGTTACTATATATTTTTACTTAAGTTTTATTATGCAAATAGTACATGATTCTTAGAAAAATTAAAACTTATAACTAAGTCAAAGAGACGAGAATAAAAACCTTTACTAATTCTACCCTCTAGAGATAAGTGCTGTTACTCTTGGCTATTTTTCTGTCTCTGTGTGTTTTAATCAAAATAAGATCATTGTTGTACCTACTGTTTTATTATTTACTTTAAAAACATAATGTATGGAGTGCCTGGGTGGCTCAGTTAGTTAAGTGTCTGCCTTTGGCTCAGGTCATGATCCAAGGGTCCTGGGATCAAGTCCTGCATTGGGCTCCCTGCTCAGCAGGGAGTCTGCTTCTCCCTCTCCCGCTTCCCTCCTGCTCATGCTTTCTCTGTCCCTCAAATAAGTAAATAAACACTTAAATATATATGAAAAAATAAAAATAAAAACATAATGTATGATAAATGTCTTTTTAGGAAATAGATTTCTAGCCATCATTGTAATGCCTGGGGTTCTCTATCCTCATAGTAACCCAGGCTAGAAACCTTGAGATCATCTTTGATTAGTCAATCCATATCCCTCATCCATTACATCCATTTGGGTATCAAGTTCCCGCACATCTAACCCATGGGATATCATCAATCCATCTGTCCTTCTCTGATCCCACTGTATTTGTCCTGTCTCAGCCCTCTTCATTTCTAACCTAGACTTGCAGTCATTTCCTATCTAATTACCAGTTATTCATACCTATAATTTTTCTAAACTTTGATTGATTGCTGCTATTCAAATTCATTGTGATTTTTAGAGTCCTCTGCTAGCCTCTCTTTTACCCTTACTACCTGCTTATCTTTCTTTCCTTCTTTTTCTTTTTCAAATTTTTAAAAATTTTTTTTAAAGATTTTATTTATTTATTTGAGAGAGAGAGTGAGAGAGAGCATGAGAGAGGAGAAGGTCAGAGGGAGAAGCAGACTCCCTGCGGAGCTGGGAGCCCAATGCGGGACTTGATCTAGGGACTCCAGGATCATGACCTGAGCCGAAGGCAGTCGCTTAACCAACTGAGCCACCCAGGCACCCTCTTTCTTTCCTTCTATATTCTTTCTTTCCTTCTTTGTTTCCTCTTTCCTTCTTTCTTGTTTTTCTCTTTCATTCTTTTTCTGCCCCATAAGATATTTGTACTTTTTTATTAGTAGTAATAGTGCTTATTCTTGTCCAAATATGCCATGCATTTTAGTTGCTATTCCCTCGGCTTAAAATGCCTGTCTCCACCTTTTAAAATTACATTTAACCATCAACCTTAGATCAAATGCCATCTTCTTTTGAACTCTTCCTCAATTTGAATTAGTAGCTACCTTTTCTATCCTTCCATTGCATTTTCTATATACTTTATATTCCGCCTTAAGTTATAGCATGCCTGTCCTCCTCCTCTATGTATTTCTCTTCTTCATATATTTTAAAAAGTCACATTTTATTTAAAGAGTCATAAAGAACTTCATTAACTCTTCATGTTGATAATCACTACTGAGTAGTCTTTAAGGAATATCAAGACATTATACTCTCTCTTGTTTTTAAGAAAATATCAAAGAGTGCCTGGGTGGCTCAGTGGGTTAGGCATCTGCCTTTCGCTCAAGCTCTGATCCCAGGGTCCCTGGATCAAGCCCCTCATCGGGCTCCCTGCTCGGCAGGGAGTCTGCTTCTCCCTCTGCCCCTCACCCTGCTTGTGCTTGCTCTCTCTCCCTCACTCTCAAATAAATAAATAAAATCTTTTTAAAATTTTTAAAATAAAATACCAAAAAAAAATACCAAGTACAGTTACAATCAAATCATAAATGTTTATTTCTAATGGGATTTCAGTAGTATAATTTTAAGGATCTCTTTCCTATGATTTTGCCCCTTTTAGGCTGGATCAGTTCATGTAAGAATTCGACGAGATGCAAACGAACAAATGGTTCTTGCTCATGTGACCAACAGGCTGTACACTCTAGTGTCTACCTTGACTGTTCAGATTTTCAAGGATGATTGGATTAGACCTGCCTTACTGTCTGGGCCTGTTGCAGCCAATGTCCTAAACTTTTCAGATCATCACATAATTCCAATGCCTCCTTTAAAGGGTACTGATGATTCAAACCCTGTCACATCGACTCCAGCTAAACCTAGTAGTCCACCTCCAGAATTTTCATTTAACACCCCTGGAAAAAACATGAACCCAGTTATTCTCCTAAACACCCAAACGAGACCTTATGGTTTGGGTCTTAATCATGGACACACACCTTATAGTAGCATGCTTAATCAAGGACTTGGAGTTCCAGGAATTGGAGCAACCCAAGGATTCAGGACTGGTTTTACAAATATGCCAAGTAGATATGGAACTAACAATAGAATTGGACAACCAAGACCATGATGTACTGTAATTTAATTTATTTTTATGAGGAATATTGACTCCTTGACTTCCAATTTGTTTAGTAATCCAACTCTGCATTGACTGTTCAATCATTTACTCTAAATGTTAGAGAATAGTGGGTTTGTTCCCATTATATGAAATTGATGAAACTATATTTTTTTAAAATGTATTTGGGGCTGTGAGAACCTTCTAAATGTCATAGGGTTTAAATAGGCTTCCTATAGAAAGCGTGTTTCTCTCAATTTGAATTTTGCTATTTTTGGTTTTGTAGTTGACTGCAGTGTGATAGACATCATCTTTACAGTAAGAGAACCATTCGATGGAACAGATCTGTCACATTATTAAAAGTATAATATTTTCTTCAGTGAAATTTATAAACATGCTTCTTGAATAATGATATACATTTTAGGAAAGGGAACAATGTCCATTTCAAAAGTAAAAGTCTCTTTTATAGCTTTTCCAAACTTAATTGCTACATTTTTCTTTGAGGTCCTCTTGATTTATGTCTTGCAAAAGAAAAGCAGAATTTTTTATCAGAAATTTTAGAACATATTCTACTATCTAGCATAATTTGAAATTTTAAATTATCCATTTTTTAGTTTTTCTCATTAAAATATTTCAGTACATTTATAAATAGTCCGTGGTTCTCAAAGTGTTTTATTTTGCTTAAATGAATACCAAATCCTTTGGTAATGTGAAATGAAGGAATCCCAGTTTCCTCTCTTAGATTTAATCAAATACTGATGTAATAAAACAAACAAAAAACACCAAACACCCAAATACTGACATAATGATGGAATTTATCTTGTCACCTTTTTATTGGTTGACTTTTTAATCTCTCATTAACAAAATATATCAAATATATTACAAAATATATGGAATTCCATGCATAATATGGGATTTGATATCTTTTCAAAGTTGCATAAACAATATGAGTTTATATTACATAATTTTACC
The DNA here is from genome assembly GCA_028534135.1 of Potos flavus. Lineage (NCBI taxonomy): Eukaryota > Metazoa > Chordata > Mammalia > Carnivora > Procyonidae > Potos > Potos flavus. Next base: position 21,870,871 of record CM052885.1, read on the forward strand.
AAAATGTAATAAACCCTAGGTTATAGAATACAGTATTGTTAGATGTGTAACAGGCAATTTCTAGCTTATTTTGTTTTGCTTTGTCAAAATCATAAATTGTTAACTGCTGAAGTGTGAGAATCATATGGATAATTTAATTTTTTGATTATTTTCCAAATGCAAACGTTAAGGACTTGCCAACATGGCCAGTATTACTTATAAAAAGTATCACAAGCAGCAAATGACAAAAATTACCTGAAGTGTTTTTTTTTGTTTTTGTTTTTTTTTTATCTCAAGTTTTATAACTAGAGTTTTAAAAAGGTATTTTGAGAGTGGATTCAACTTCCCTGGACTCTAGTAGTCCTGGAGATTTATGACTTTTCCAGCCATAAGCCAGCTATGTGGAGATTGTTTTTTGAAGAATTTGCAAGTTTCTTCAGTCAACTTATCCTTTTTAAAATATGAGCAACACTTCAAATCAGATTTCATAGTGGATTCACAAACATCCAAGAAGCCACCTCTGTCAAGCAGCATTATTGTCATCCTGTAATAAGTGACCATGTCCCAGCATTTGCATGGTGAAGAGTTAGTCATTGTCTTTAATATCTGCAACCCTGTTCAGGCATTTGACCTGCTAAAGAAATAGAGCACGCACTACCTTGACTGCTAGGGAAAATGCAACGTCGTAAAATGTACTAAGGCAGCCAGGTTCTTGTCCTTTGTCTTACGTCCTCCAATTATTAGTATACCTACTATTGGTCTACTATTATAGGGTGATTTTTCCTCCATTGACCTCATCCAAGTGGGTCACACATGAAATCTGAAGAACTGCCATGTACTGAGTGGTGATTAAGAGGTCTGCGCTGCCACCCTTTGCATGTCTTTTCCATTCTCATGGGATTTTTAAAGTATGCAGGTACTGAAGACAATTCTGCATGATGTTAAATGCCTGTTTCCTCAACATCTATTCAGAGGCAACACCTGTGTAGTTATCCCACCAAAGGTGCTTTGATACCCACCTACACTATTTAAGAAATTTCTTGTGGATTCTAAAGGAATTGGCTCTACTTGCTGAAATTCACCAATGCCAACTGCTGCAGGTGACACTGGTCCATGCGTTATTATATAACAAAGTCTTATTTGCCGAGCTCTGGACAGCATCTGGATATGAAAACAAGAAACTTGGTCAACATAGGCCTAGAGGCAGTAGTCTTACTAGTAAATCTTGCCACAGAGTCACGTGAAGCTAAACAAAGAAATTTGAATTGACTACTTGGCCCATGGCTTGTGATTAAGAGCAAGTTCCATGGAGTGTAATTAACCCTGTCTGAGAAAATACCATACTGTAACATACTGTAATGGAAAAAACACTGGGTTAGAAGTCAAGAGATTTGGATTCTGAGCCTGATGCTGCCACTATGTAAGTAGTTTGGTTACCATGGACAAGTCATTTAACTTCTCTAAGTTTTATCATCTGTAAAGTTAGGGTGGGGAATGAATTAGTTGATCTGTAAACTATCAGCTCTAAAATTTTATGACTAAATCTACAAATTATGCCCATTTGCTAAACAGTATTGTGCCCAGAATGTCCTTCCAGTGACTACCTCAGCATACAGGCCAAGTGTTACCTACACCAACACCCAAGCCATTAATTTGAGGTGCCATGAGAAAAGAGAAGGTGAACTGCAAGCTAACACCATTTAGGTTTTTGTTTACTTCAGACTTGCCTTCACTTAAATCTGTTAAGATCAAACAGATTTTTTTTAGACATCTTTCTTTGTGGGGAAGGATTATTTTGGGGGGCGTTGGAGAAAAGTTTAGGACAGGGTACCCTTAGCTTCTTAGGGTACAAAAGAATGGGCTACATTTTTCTTTCTTCTTTAAGTCTCTGAAGATACAGTTGGAATTACATACATGTATCAGCAAATGGAGAGATCCTGAATTTCAAGCCTCTGATTTAGCTGCTCGTAAACTGCCAGTTTCTCGCTTGACTAAAATATGCTGATCTTTTTGGGAGTCTAATCCGCTTCTTATATAAGGAAATGCTTTTTACATTCCAAATTGTTTGAACCACACTGTTCGAATAAAGAACATACAGGGGGTTTTCTCCCTGATGTTAAATAATTTTGGCTTGTTTCTTTATTCAATAGCTATTTATTGGTCATTTTGTTTAATTCAGCAAATACTTGTTGAGCATCCAGTACATGCCAGGCACTGTACTAAGTAAATGTTCACACAGCATATCAATTTTTGTGACCTATACTTGAGACCAAAGGGAACATAAGGATAAACAAATGATTCCTTCAAATACCTGGTAATCATACTTGTGATAAGACACAGAATTATTGCACATGTTGTCAGATGGAACTCCATCCTGCTTCCTCCTCTTCTTTGGTCTCATTTTCCTGGCATCCTCCTCCTTTTTATTTTTGAATGATGAAACTAAGGAAGTAAATTTCCATGGAAGAGGCCAGCTAGAGTAGAGGTCATGATGTCACACATTATCCTATTTTCAGGAAAGGAAGAGAAAGTTTGGAAAGGGCAAGTTAGGCAGACACCGTTGAGAAAGGATAATTTTTAGGTTATATAATGGATTGCCCCATACTTTCAGACTCTTGCACTGGACGAGCAAAGATTAAGTCACCAGGCTAAAAGTAATGGGTCCCCCAGAGCATTCATGGGCTCAGGGTGGCCTTTATTTAAGTTACTAGTTTAAAAGCACCTTTAATAACACTAATATCATCACCATCCAACTGCCACCCAACACGCCTAACTTCTTGCACAAAGTTAATTTTGATAACACGTGGGTAAGTTTCCTGACTAATGCTGCACCAGGCAAAAATCTTGTAGTATTGAGGTAAAAAAAAAAAAAAAAAAACAATTGCTTAAGATTCTGAAATACATTCATGAAGGCAAGCCATCCATCACTGTTCACATGATTTCCCGCCAAATCCAACTGCTAAAAGTTTTTCAGAGGTTTTTTTTTTCAAAAAATGCACCTGGGTGGAAAAGTAGAAGTAAGTATGTTAGTTGGAAGTGAAACAATTTTTTTTAAGAGAAATGGCTATGTTTGTACTGTGTTTTGCTTAAACTAGAATTCTCTCTAGGTAGGGCAATGATTGTGAGTCTGCTCCATTATATTTACAAGTTATATTTTTTCTAAAGTGTAAGAGAATCTGATAGATAGTAATTAGTACCAGTATAGCAGACCAATATAAACGAATTATATATTTTTTCACTTTTCCTGATTCTTCCAGGAAATGGAAAATGGCTTTAAAATTGAGGTGTAAGAGATGCTGTTAAATATTTGTCACAGTTCTTCAAAACTGGGGTCAGACTTCATCAACTTTAGGTCATTTCCTTTTCTTGAAAAGCAAATACTAAATAACTATTGTTTCATGGGTATGGAATGTTCCTAACTGTAAACTTGAGTAAGTGAGCCTCTTTCAGTATCTCAGGACTTGGGTTTTGGGATTGTCTTTTTTTAATGCTCCCTAATGGAACTTCCTCCATTCCTTACAGAATAGGGCACTTCTACAAAGGGAAAATGGATATCCTAGCCATGAAGTCCAAGACAATAGCCTAAGGAATGGAGGTGTCCAAAAAGTAGGTGTCTCGGTATGAAAGCTTGTCCAGAACAACACCCACCTGCTCGGACTGCTCACTTCTGGACTGTTACAGAAGAGGGAGATAAAGTTCTGTCTTCTGTAAGTCATGGTGTAGGAGGGTCTCTTGTTATACCAGCTTAAGCCTGTGCCCAGCCTAACTCAGACCTAGGGCCTTCTTCTCATAAGGAACCCATCTTTATTGCTTGTAAGCAGCTTTCTCCCTGTTCACATGTTCATGTTCTCGGACTCGTCCTTTCAGCCTCTGCCTCTTTTCTATGTGCTTCCTAGCATGGAATGCACTCAGCCAATTCTTCTGTCTCTATATAAGGCTCCTTCCCTAAAGGACAGCTTTTCTCCTTCTCTTATTAGCAGCGGGTTTTACCACCTCAAAGGAATTTAACAAAGAATTTAAAGCCAGAATGTTTTTTTAAGCGCTGCATTATTTTACACTCCATCCACCAGGATATGAGGGTTCTAATTTGTCCCAGCCCTTTTTAACACTTGTTATTATCTGTCCTTTTTATTATAAACATCCCTAGTGGTTGGGATGTTTATAATAAAATATATATGTTGGGAAGAGGGGTTTCACCATGGCTTTGATTTGCATTTCCCTGATGGCTAATGATTTTGAGCATCCTTTCTGGCTTATTGACGGTTCATATGTGTGTGTGTTTGTGTGTGTGTATACACAAACATGTATACGTACACATATATATATATATGTATGTATGTATATATATATGTATGTTTATATTTGCAGGTGATTTTTTAAAATTTAAATTCAATTAACATATGATATATTATTAGTTTCAGAGGTAGAGTTCAGTGATTCATCAGTCTTATATAACACCCAGTGCCCATTACGTTACATGCCATCCTAATGTCTGTCACCCAGTTACCCCATCCCCCCCACCAGCAACCCTCAGTTTATTCCTATGATTAAGAGTCTCTTATGGTTTATATATATTCTTTTTTTTTATTTTTATTTTGACAGAGAAGAGAGAGATCACAAGTAGGCAGAGAGGCAGGCAGAGAGAGCAGGAAGCAGGCTCCCCGCCGAGCAGAGAGCCTGATGTGGGACTCGATCCCAGGACCCTGAGATCATGACCTGAGCCGAAGGCAGAGGCTTTAACCCACTGAGCCACCCAGACGCCCCGGTTTATATATATTCTTTGGAGAAATGTCTGTTCAGATCCTTTGCCTACTTAAAAAATTGAATTATTTATCTTTATATCAGTGAGTTGTAAGAGTTCTTTATCTAGACAGTAGTCTTTTGTCAGATACATGACTTGCCATCATGTAAAATTGTTCTGCCATTCTCTGGGTTCTTTTTTCACTTTCTTGATGACTCCTTTTAAAGCACAACAGTTTGTAATCTTGATGAAGTCCAACTTATTTCTTATTTGTGTTTGCTTGTCATATCTAAGACGTTGCCTAACCTGAAGTCATGAAGATTTACTCCTAGATTTTCTTCAAAAATTTTTAGTTTCAGTTCCTACATTTGTATCTTTGATGCATTTATTAGAAAAAAAATTTTTTTTAGAGAAAGAGAGTGAGAGAGCATGAAGAGGGGGAGGGGCAGAGAGAGAGGGAGAGAAGCAGACTCCCCACTGAGTAGGGAGCTGTCCCAGAACCTTGAGATCATGACCTGAGCCGAAAGCAGACGCCTAACTGACTGAGCCACCCAGGTGCCCTGATTTTCTCCTAATTCTTGAATCAGTTTGGGAAATTATATTTTTCTAAAAACATGTCTTCTTTGTCTATTTCATATTTGTTGGTATCGCAGTTGATGGATTTCCATATCTTTTAAATTTCTGATTAATCTATAATTTGACTCCTTTTTTGCCTTTGACTTTTGTAGAGAGATGTATTTATTAACTTTAGGAAGAGAGTGAGTGGGAGGGAGCAGGAAAGAGAGTCTCAAGCAGACTCCGTGCTGAGCTTAGAGCCTTATGCAGGGGTCCATCCCTAAGATCCCTAAGGACTGCAAGATGGTGACCCGAGCTGAAACCAAGAGACACATGCTTAACCCAGTTGCATGACCCAGGCACCCTTCCCTTTGATGTTTTAAACAAACTCTATTTTTTTTAGAACGGTTTTAGATTTATAGCAAAATTGCAAACATAGTACACAGAGTTGCCATACACTCCACACGTAGCTTCTCCTATTATTAACATCTTACATTAGCATGGCATATTCACTGCAATTAATAAGTATTGATACCTTATTAAGTCTGTAATGTATTGCGATTTCTTTAGTTTTTACCAGTGTCCCTTTTCTGTTCCAGGATCCCATCCAAGATATCACATTACATTTAATCATCATGTCTCCTTACATTCCTCATAGAACCTCTTGTGACAATTTCTCAGATTCTTCTTGTTTTTGATTACTGTGACCATTTTGAGGAGTATTGGTCAGGTATGTTGTCCGACTTGTCTGATGTTTTTCTGATTAGATTGGGGTTTTGCAATTGAGAGAGGAAGATCACAGAAGTGTAAAGTCATTTTCCTTATATGTCCAGGGTACATACTTATCAACAGTCTGTCGCTGTTAATGTTGACCTTGATCATCTGGCTAAGGTGGTGGTGTTCCATTTATCCTTTGTGAAGCTACTCTTCTCTCCTTTCTGTACTACCACTGAGGAAGTCACTGTGTGCAGTCTACACTTCGGTAGTTGAAGTTAGGTTCCACTTTCTTGTGGGCAAAGTTATCTACATAATTATTTGCAGCTTTGCATGGGAGAATTTTCTCTACCACCATTTATTCATTTATGCAATAATTTATATCAGTATGGATTCATGAATATTTATTTTATGCTTTGGGATATAATCCAATGTTACTTTATTTATTTTATTGTTCCAGTTGCTCAGCTTTACTGTGAACTCTTTTAGTTGGTTTCTGTGTCATTTTGACTTCCTCCTATTACTGTGAGTGTCTTTTGATTGTTTCTTTGTATTGAGCACTTCCTTACTTTTCTGGTACTATATGATTCTCTAAGCTTATACATTTCCTGCCCTAGTCCTAGAATTAGCCATTTTGTCAAGTGCCCTGGTTCCCTTTATTAGAGAATGGTATTCGAATCCAAGATCTGGGTACGGTGAATGCTTCTTGCTTCAGAGGTGTCATCGCTTCTAGGCTCTCTCAGCTGACAGAGCAAAGAATATGTGTCTGTACACGTGTAAGAAAAACTCCATTCATGCTGGCTCCCATTCCTCTCCTGTGTGTGTCCTTTACTACGCATATAGAACACTCAGACACTTCTGGTCATCAAATGTGTGAAGGCTTTTCCCCACATCAGGCAATTCTGTGAGACACCAGGTGTGTGTCCTACAAGTTAACTCAATTCTAAAGCTGTCAGCCTGGAAATATTGTCTGATTTCACAGGCCAAGGGCTCAGTCCCATAAGGCTGCTTCCATCCCACTTCAGATGCCAATCACAAGTAGTAGGTCCCCGGGTTATCCACAACTTTTGTCTGATTAAGCTACAAATTGGAGGCTCCCATGATTAATTTGCTAGAGCGGCTACAGAACTGCAGGAAACACATTTGCCAGTTTATTGAAGAATACAGATGAATAGCCAGGTGAAGAGTTACGTAGGGCGAGGTCTGGGAGGATCCCAAGCACAGGAGCTTCTGTGCCCATGGAGTTTGGGGTGTGCCACCCTCCCAGTGTCGGTTTGTCCACCAGCCTGGAAGCTCCCTTAACCCTCTGCTGTTGGGATTTTGTGGGGGCTTCCTCATGTGGGCATGATCAGTCGTTAACTCCGTTTCTAGCCCCTCTGTATTCTTTGGAGGATGAGGGGTGGGAATGAAAATTCCAAGCTTCTAATCATGGCTTGGTCTCTCTGTGACCAGCCCCCATCCAGGAGCCATCAGGAGCCCACCCAGAGTCACCGCATTAGAACAAAAGATGCTCCTAGTGCTCTTATCACCTAGGAACTTACAGAGGTTTCAGGCATTGTGCTAGGAATTGGGGTAAGAGACCAATATTTATTTTCTATTATCTCACAGTACGTATGTATATATAACCATATATATTAAGGTAAACATGAAATGAGTCCATACTGGTGTCTCCAATTCTAATTTATAACCACATGGATTCTCCAACCTCCTCCTCTTGCTATAAATTCCTACTCCAGCAGTGAGAAACGCAGCTCCCACCATCTGCCATCCGTTTACTTAATTATTCCAGTGTAAATGTATATAGCAGTATCAAAATCATTAACCTGTACCCCAACTGAATATAACTTTATCAGTTGGAGTATAGCACTTATGTACAGTTTATTTTGCCATTAAGTTTTACAGACCACTCATTTCTAAAGTTATTTAGGGCAGCATTTTTTTCCCCTCATCCCCTAGTGAGCTTGTTTCACAATTTTTAGTATAGAATGTTCTGCATTCTTCATTCCATCTTCAGGTTTCCCAGACCTCCTAAGTGATTTTTTTTTTTAAAGATTTTGTTTATTGGGGTGCCTGGGTGGCTCAGTGGGTTAAGCCTCTGCCTTCGGCTCAGGTCATGATCTCAGGGTCCTGGGATCGGGCCGGCATCGGGCTCTCTGCTCAGCGGGGAGCCTGCTTCCCCCTCTCCCTCTGCCTGCCTCTCTGCCTACTTGTGATCTCTCTCTCTGTCAAATAAATAAATAAAATCTTAAAAAAAAAAAGATTTTGTTTATTTATTAGAGAAAGAGAGAGCACAAGCAGGGGGAGCATCAGGCAGAGGGAGAGGGAGAAACAGGCTCCCCACAAAGCAAGGAGCCCGATGCGATGTGAGGCCTGATCCCAGGACCCTGGGATCATGATGTGAACCAAAGGCAGATGCTTAACTGGCTGAGCCACCCAGACACCCCTAAATTATTTTTTAAGTTGATTTATTTTTTTAGTAATCTCTACACCCAATATGGGCCTCAAACTCACGACCCTGGGATCAAGAGTCACATGCTCTTCCAACTAAGCCAGTCGGGCACCCTCTAAATGATTGCTTACTTTGCATACATTAAGCTTACTCTTTGCACCATAAAGTTCTGTGGGGTTCAATAAATGAATAGTGTCATGTATGCACAGTTACAGTATCATGCAGAATATCTGAACTGTCCTAAAAAAATACTCTGTGCTGTACCTGTTCAACCCTTCCTCCCCTCCTCCTGAGCTCCTGATGACCATTGAACTTTTTTAAAATTGAAGTATAGCTGACATATTATATTAGTTTCAGGTGTACAACATAGTGATTTGACAGTTATATACATTATGCAATGCTCATCGTGATGAGAGTATTTACTGTTTGTCACCTATAATTGACTGTATTCCCTATACTGTACTTTTCATCCTCGTGACTTATTTATTTTATAACTGGAAGTTTGTTCCTCTAAATCCCCTTCACCTATTTCACTTATCCACCCACCTTCCTCCCCTCTCGTAATAACCACCAGTTCTTTGCATTTATGACTGTGTTTCTATTTTTGTTGTTTGTTCACTTGTTTTATTTTTCAGATTTTAGATCATACAGTATTTTTCTTTTCTCGGACTTATTTCAGTTAGCATAATACCTTGGAGGTCCATCCATATTGCAAATGGCAAGATTTTGTTCTTTTTTTTATAACTGAGTAATATTCCACTGTGTATATATACACATCTTTATTCATTCATCTATGAGTAGACGCTTAGGTTGCTTCCATATCTTGGCTATTGTAAATAATGCTGCACTAGACCTAGAGGTGCATATATCTGTCCAAATTAGTGTTTTTCTTTTCTTTGGGTAAATACCCACAGTCACTGAACTTTTTACTGTCTCAACGGTTTTGCCTTTTCCGAAATGTCATGTAATTGGATTCATACATTATGTAGCCTTTTCAGACTTGCTTCTTTCATTTAGCAATATGTATTTTAGTTTCTTCTATGGCTTTTCATGGCTTCATAGCTCACTTCTTTTTACCACTGAATAATCTACCATTTATGGCTGTACCACAGTTTGTTTACCGATTTACCTATTGAAGGATATCTTCATTGCTTCCAGGTTTGGGTGATAAGGAATAAAGCTACTACAAACATTCATGTGCCTGTCTTCATTTTGACTAATGAAATTATTTATGTCACTCTATCTTTTCTTGAGCAGTCTTGCTTGACTTATTTTTTTTTTTTAAAGAAAGCTCTACATGGGCCTTCAACTCACTACCCCAAGGTCGAGAGTCACATGTTCTACAGACTTAGCCACCCAAGTGTCCCAGTCTTGCTTGACTTTTATTTATTTTGTTACTCTTTTTAAAGAACCAACTTCAAGCTTTATTACTCTTTTTTAGTGTATTTTTGTTTTCTGTGCTATTGATTTATTTTCTTATGTTTACTATCCTGGAGTTTACTCTGATGTTTTTCTGGCTTCTTAAATTAGAAACTTATTAATTTTCAGTCTTCCCTAATATAAATACTTAAGGCTATAAGAATTTTATTCAAGCCCTACTTTTGCTGCATGCCGCAAGTTTTGGTACATAGCATTTTCTTACCATTCAGTTCTAAATATTTTTGTTGAAATTTGTCACTATGAATTTGTAGCATACCTATCTGCCAAATTATGTGATGTTCCCCAGTATCCTGAGTATGGGCACAGAAAAAGTGGAAATTTAAGGACAACCCTGGCTTAGAATTTTGCCTGGAAAATACATCCCAACTACTGTATCTAACTTCACACTTCACATCCACATCTCATTTTCTCCCTGCATCTCATTAGGTCGTCTTTCTTTCTTTCTCTTTTTTTTTTTATTAATACATAATGTATTATTTGCCCCAGGGTACATGTCTATGAATCATCAGTCTTACACATTTCACAGCACTTACCATAGCACATACCCTCCCCAATGTCTATAACCCAGCCACCCTATCCCTACCCTCCCCTACCCCCCAGCCACCCTCAGTTTGTTTTGTGAGTTTAAGAGTCTCTTATGGTTTGTCTCCTTCCTGATCCCATCTTGTTTCATTTCCCTCCCCTACCCCCCACGACCACCCACCCTGCCTCTCGAATTCTTCATATCAGAGAGATCATATGATGATTGTAGGTCGTCTTTCTTTAATTAGAGACTCTGTCTCTCATTACACTTTCTTCATTTCACTGTGGTGTCTATCACACATGCTCATCATTAAATGTCAATGCCTAAATTAGCTCGTGGTACTGGGGACTATGAGAGTGTCACAAGGGACTATAAGAGATGGAGATGGAGAGGGCAAGGCGACTGACCAGCAGCTGCAGCCTAAACTGGCAGAAACAGTTCAACATCTCTTTGAGAGCATGGAAGTGCCAAGGTTACCTTTAACTAATCTGCTGCTCAGAACTGTCATAATTATCCTTCACAATTACCCACAAGCACTAAGTAGACTTGATATATCCACAATTGTACGGGAGCCTTCTTGTAGACAGTGACAAGTGACTGTTCTCCCCATCCAAGTCACTTGGAGAAGAGGGAAAGGAAACATTGCAGAAGGCAAGGAGACCCAAATCCAGAGACACCTGGGAGCAGAGAGTCAGAGCCAGAAGTGACCATGGAAACAAGCCCTGGATCTAGGCTGACATCCTGGTGGTATGTGGATTAGGATAGTGTTTTTTCTAAGCTGCAGGGTGTCCCCTTCTTTAGAGGAACATGAAATAAATGTAATGGGTTGCGATCAGCATCTGTGTTAAGTGAAATAGGACAGAAAGAATAGAAAATAACAGACTATGTCACACATAGTATAAGATAATTACTTTCTGTGAAATTTTTTAATGTGTATGTATGTGTTAATATTAGATTATGAGATAAAATGTAGTTTTAAAAGAGGGTCATAGTCAAAAAAAGTTTAAAACACTCTAGACAAGAGGCTTAAAGCAGACATCTAAGTTACATATGGGGGTACAGAGGAGAGAGCATATGGAGACTATGTGACCTAGGAGGAGATATTTAAGTTACATCTTAAAGGGACTGTAAGAGAAGGTAAAGGACATTCTAGAGGAAGTGCACATACAAAGGCTTTTTTGGGAAACAGCAAGAAGTCCATGAGGGTGGAACCTCATGGAGGGAGGGAGGCATGGCAGAAGATGAAGGTGGAGAGGAAGGTAAGTTGAGGCTTCGTTGTAAAGAGTCTTATACATGAAGTGAGCAGGTTTTATTTTTATAAATTTTACTTATTTTGCAAGCTGAGGAAGGTTCTTTTCAAAAGGAAGATAAACCTAGTATCTGGTTCCTTTTGAAACCCACAGAGGAAAATAACAGTACCATTCATTGAGCATATACAATAGGTCAATGTTGAACTTCTTACTTTTTATGCATTAGTTTAATTACTGATTAGCACAGTAACTGCTTATATGGTTGGTATTATAGTGACTCTCGCTTGACAGATGAGCAGACTGAGGCTCAGAGACTTTAAGTTGCCCAGGTCATCCACCTTTCAAGTGGAAAAGGCGGGCAGGTCTGACTCCAAAACCAGTGCAGTGGACCACTTTATAAAGATGGAGCCTCTAGAGAGCAGTCGCATCACCTGACAGAGACCAAAGGCAGAGAACGTTTGGCTTTCACTCTTCAGCTTATGCCTCAAGCACAAGCAGACTGCTTTTTATACCTTTGCGAAGTGTAGGAAACAGCTGGAGGGGAGCAGTGACAGCAGCTACACTCTCTCCCCACGTCATCAACTCCTCCTCTCTGTCTCCAACCCTTTCCGTGCTTGAGTACGACAATCTTCTATGTCTGCTGCTTTATAAAAGAGGGACAATGTTATCTTTTATTAGGGATGTAATGATTATTCCATAAATTCTTCTTGAAAACACTTTGAGAATAAAGTAGTTACTCCTATTGAATTGTTCCTTTTGTAATACCTTTTTTACTTGAATTTGAAGGTACATTGTTACAGCTAAATTTCCAAGAGTCAGCGGCCTTCTGTTAACGCTTATTTTTCTCATTTAGATGTAGAGGCTATCAGGCACTATGCAACTCAAGTCAAAGGGCAACTTACTGCCTTGCTCAGTTCTTACTTCATTAAATATCCCATCTCCTTCTCTGCTATCATTGGCTGGCCTGAGAAGTGGGCAAATCAGGCAGCTACCTACTTAAAGATTTGAAAGATGCTAAAAGGTCTCTACCTAAAAAATGTCCCCCCAACATCTGATTCTAATTTTTTTTTTTTTTTTAAGATTTTATTTGACAGAGAGAGAACACAAGTAGGGAAAGCAGTGGCAGAGGGAGAGGGAGAAGAGACTCCCCACTGAGGAGGGAGCCTGATGTGGGGCTCAAACCCAGGACCCTGGGATCATGACCTGAGCCGAAGGCAGCTGCTTAACGACTGAGCCACCCAGGTGCCCCTGAGTCTAATTCTACACACTTTCCAGTGGCCTCCTTGAAAAGACACACTCTTTCCAACTCGTTTAAGGTATGAAGTTACCTGACAGAGATTATTTATTAGCTAACTAATTAGCCTGTCACAGAAGCCACCTGCTTCCAATATCACCCAAAATAGAGGAGGGACCTGTAAGAATGACACCCAGAATTATATGATTTGATGGGTTAAGGGAGTGGGTAAAGGAGATGGAGGTAAAGTTAGGAATTAAAGAAAGAAAAGATCCAGAACTTGAACCACTATTAGGGAAGCACTATTAGGCTTCAGCAGCCTAAACACTTAGAGACATATGCATCTCTAAGAGAAAAGGTTTTAAAAAGAGAAGTTGGTGGGGAGTTCATTTTTAATGGGTACAGAGTTTCAGTAAAGGAAGTTGAAAAAGTTCTGGAGATGGATGGTGATGGTGGTTGCTCAAGAATGTGAATGTACTTAATACCATAGAACTGTATTCTTAAAATTGGTTAAAATTTTAAGTTTCAAGATATGGATACTACAAATATATTCTAGACAATCTGTGAGGGAAATGAAGTCAAGGCTGTTTTCACCAGTCCTTTGCCTTAGAGAGTATGTTAGTCACCCTTCAAGATGGTGCCAGTGATCCTCACCTCCTAGTACATACTCCCCTGTATTGTACCACTCCCCACAGTGGATAGGGCTGACTTGGGTGACCAATAGATGAAGCAGAAATGACCCTCCAAGGGGGTCTAAAACCTCCAAGGTTCTAAAAGACACTGCAGCCTCCAACTGGTTCTTTCTTTGATCTCTTGCTTTGAGGGAAGTGAGCTGGCATATAGTGAGGACACTCAAACAGCCTATGGGGAGGTCCAGGGATAAGAAACTGAGGCCTTCAGCCAACGGCCAGCATTAAACTGCCAACCCATTGAGGAGCTGCCTTGAAAGCAGATCCTCCAGCAGTCCCATCCAACATCTGGACTGCAACCTCATGACAGAGCCTGAGCCAGAACCCCTAAATTCCCACACTCCTCACCCACAGAAATTGTGAGATAATATTTATAGTAGTTTTAAGCCACTATTTTGGGGGCGGTTAATCTGTTCTATAGAAATCAATGAGTAATACAGATAGCATGAAGACTCCCTCACCAACTGCCTGAGGCTGTTGGAATCTTCTGTCATTTATAGATCTGTTTGTTCCAGGATAATTTCACAGTTGATTAAAGACATTCAGTGATCCAATTTAGATAAAGTTGTACTTACCTTTACATGTTTGAATACCCAACAGGTATTCCTTAAAAATATTTCCCAAAATTGGAGAGGCATTGCTGAATTTCAGACAGTTAAGGCCTAACATAATATATCTTGTCAGGTAATGGAAATGTTTTTCCTTTAATACTATAGTTGCAATGCTTAAAAACCTGAAAGCAGGACAGTATTTTATTCTATTTTATTTCATTTTAATTTTTTCTTTCTTTTTTTAAATTTAA
>CM052885.1:21885746-21908839 GCA_028534135.1 Potos flavus
CTTAAAATTTTCCAAAAAAGAAATATGCAGGCACAGATAATTTAACTTGCAAATCCTACCAAACATTCAAAGAAGAAATAACACCAATTCTACAAAATCACTTCCAGAAAATAGAAGTGGAGGAAACACTTCCCAGCTCTTTCATGATGTTGTCATTAAATGATACAAAACCCAGACCAAGAGGATAAATTAAAAGAAAACTTCAGACCAATATATCACTCATGAACATCGAAGCAAAAATCCTCAACAAAATATTACTAAGGTTTCCAGCCATATATAAAAAGAATGTTATACTACCACCAAGTGGGCTTCCTATAGGGAATGCAGAGCTGTTTCAATATTTGTCTATCAATCTATATAATTCACTATATTAACAGTCTAAAGAAGAAAAACTGCATGATCAGATATATTGAAGCAGAAAAACCGTTTGACATCATCTGACATCCATCCATAATAAGAATTCTCAGCAACCTAGGAATAGAAGGGAACTTCCTCAACCTGATAAAGTCATCTACAAAAAAACTACAGTTGACATCATACTTGAGGTAAAAGTCTGAATGCTTTGTTCTTAATATCAGGAACAAGGGAGGATGTTCACTCTCACCCCTCCTATTCAACATTGTACTGCAAGTCACAATCACTGCAATAAGGCAAGAAGATAATAAATACAAATTGGAAAGGAAGAAATAAACCTGTTCTTTTTGGAGGTGACATGAAGTGAGTATAGCTAATGTGTAGAGTATAAGATCAACAGACAAAAATCAATTGCATAAAAAAAAAAAATCAATTGCATTTCTATGTAGTAGGAATAAATGATTGGCAACCAATTTTTTAAAATTCTATTTACAATAGCTCCAAAAGACTGAAAAAGTTAGATATAAATATGGTAAAACATATACAGGATCAACATGATGAAAACTACAAAATGATGATAAAAGAAATAAAAGAAAATCTAAATGAAAGAAAAATCATACTCATAGATTGAAAGATTCAAAAAAATAAGGATGTCAGTTCTCCCTAAATTGGTCTATAGATTTAATGTAATTACAACTAAGATCCCAGGAAGAGTTTTTGATACTATAAACAATGTGAAAGACAAAGGAACTAAAATATAAAATTTTGAAAAAAAAAGTTGGAGAAAAAACTCAATTTTACTCAATTTTATGACTTACTATAAAAGTACAATTACTAAGACAATGTGACATTAGCAAAGGATAGAGAAGGGTGTTGGCAAATGATCAATCAATAAGAGTATAGAGGCCAGAAATACACTCACATAATTACAGCCAGATGATTTTGGACCAAAGTACAAAGGCAATTCAAACATGAAAGAACAGTCATTTCAATAAATAGAACAACTAGATATCCATATGCAAGAAAAATGAACCTTGATCTAAACATCATATTTTATAAAAATGTTAACTCTAATGGATCATAAATATAATTGTAAAACATAAAAATTTAAGAAGAAAAGATAGGAGAAAATCTTCATGACCTGGGGTTAGGCAAAAAGTTCTTAGAAATCACACCGAAAGCGTGATTCATACAAGCAACGATGGACTGCAAAAAAATCTAAAAGTTTTGTTCTATGAAAGATACTGTTAAGAGAATGAAAAGAATAGCTACAGATTAGTAGAAAATATTTTCAAATCACTTATCTGACAAAGGACCTGTATCCAAAATATATAAAGAACACTCAAAACTCAACACTAAGGAGAGAAATTACCCAATTAAAAAGTGGGTGAAAAGTTAAACAGACACTTTGCCAAAGAGGTATATAGTTGGCAAACAAGCCCATGAAAAGTTTTCAACTTTTATCAGCTAAGTATGATGAAATAACACTACACCCAGAATTCCAGTTGCTCCTTGTCCTCGTCAGCACTTGGTGTTGTCTTTTTTCTTTCTTTCTTATAGTAGGGCAATTGTAAAATGACAAAAATAACACAAAGGATATTAAATGCTAATGATAATTCAGAGCAGCTAAACCTCTCATATATTGCTATTGGAAATGTAAAATGGTACAAACTGGAAAATAGCTTGGAAGTTTCTTAAAAAGTTAAACAAGCACTTGTCCTATGGCTTAGTAATCCCACTCCTAGGTATTTACCTAAGTGAACTGAAAGCTTATTTTCAGGAGTGCCTGGATGGTTCAGTTGGTTAAGCATTCGACTCCTGATTTCAGCTCAGGTTATGATCTTAGGTCATGATCTCAGGGTGAGACTCCGTGCTGGGTGTGAAGCCTGCCTAAGATTCTCTGTCTCTCTCTCCCTCCCTCCTTGCCTCTCTTTCCTGCCACCCGGGGCATGCACACTCTCTCTCTAAAAAAAAAAAAAAAAAAAAAAAGGAAAACTTACTTTCACCAAAAACCTGCATATGAACATTTATAGTTCTATTTATAATCACCCAAGCTGGAAATAACCTACATGTCTTTCAGTGGTGATAAGATAATCTGTGGCACCTCCATACAGTGCAACACTATTCAGCAAAGAAAGGGATGAATGAGGAACATTCTAAAGAAACATGGAGGGCAAGAAATAGAAACCAACCTTGGGTAGAAGTGAGAGGGCACTGGATTTTAGCTATAAGAAGGAATAAGCACTGATTACAAACTCCAATGTCAACAAGGGCCAGGGAGATAATGTCATTACAAGAAGTAGAACAGGTGAGTGCTGTGCTCACACGGAGATTACGTATCTTGTCCACAGAGCATAGGAACATCTCAGGAAGCTCTAGCTGATTGTTACCAAGGGAAGATGTGGGCCTGCCATTGCCAGACCTATGATTATCAAGAGAAATGAGTAACCTGTAGTTTCACACTGCAATCTCCCAGTTGCAAAATGCTGCCAACTCCAGGGAGAAGAATCGTGACCAGGAGATGGGAAAGGGAAGGCGACTTCATTGTAGGTAGTTTTATAATTGGGGTCATGTGAGTATATTACTCAAAAAATAAATTTAAAAAATCAAGAACAAATATTGACAAACATTCAAAAGACAATTCTATACAATAGGTAGGCCAAATTCAGCACATAGGCGACCAATTTGCAAGATCAGCACAAAGGAATAGCCATCAAGAGGAGAAGGCAAGCTTCCTGACACAGAAGGTAGTCTAATGAAGTCCCAGTGACTATGTAGAATCTTATGGAAGGGATTCCTGCATTGAGAAGGTTGAAAAAATTATCTGTACAAAAGATTCTAGATTTTTTTAAATGATATGAAATTTTCTCTACAGGGTGACAAGTGAGGCAGAGCCTGATGGGAAATCTATTGTGAATGAGAAGTAATCTTGGATTACAGTCAAGAAGAGCAAGGCTTCTGCCAGCCAAGAACCTCACACCTCAAGCAGCCCCTGTTCCAGGCAGCAGGGCTGAACTACCTAGGTAAAGCTGGTCTATACAGGTAAGGCAGACAGACATTCACCTTTAATACCATTTTGAATTTTGGGAAAACTCTCCTTTACCCGGGAAGATTGGCCCCACATGTATGTGTCTGAGATCTGAAAGTTCTTTGTGTTAGACAAAGTCTGTTCCCAAAATCTTCTTTCAAAATGAACAATATGTGGGGTGGGGTGGGGCTAGGTATGTTCTGCGGTTTCCTGGACAATAATCCAGTAACACAATTAGCTACCAGCTCCCGCAGGTGATTAGTTTACAGGCTGGATTTCTTCCCAGACTTGAAGCGGGCAGGGGTGTCATTCGGCAAGGAAGCAGGGGGTGTTGGGTAGAAATGGAGATGCTGAGAAGGATGGAGAGGTCATTGAAGAAAAGCTTAACCTAACACACACACACACACACACACACACACACACACACACACCCATACAAACTATATTGCCATTCCGTCAACTATAGCTTCAGCTCTGGGAATCCTCCCTGGTGCCTCCCAGTATGACAGCCTTTCCCCCTCAGGGACCTCTCTCTCAGTCCTCCCACTTCCCTTCCAAGTCCTCACATGTGGTTGAAACTATTAGAACATTTAAAGCAAAACTATATGAGACCTAATATTTCCACGGTACCCCAACAGGCTTCATTATAGCTTAAACTGCTGATGTTTACAATACCCGGCAGCCATGGAGTCTGGAGGTCCTGAATACTCGAGGTTTTCAGGTTTGTCACGGGTGTGATGTGCTGCTCCTCTTCTCTGGTGAGGGCACTGGCTTCCATGGTGAGAAAATGAATGTTCTCACGGGTGCTGAGGACGGAACTAAAGCTTCCAGCCACGCCAGCATACCTCTTCATGCACAATTTGAGGCTTGTAGCAGAGCTCAATATCTTTCCCAGGTATCTTATTCAACTTGCCAAAGTCCCAGACTGTGACCTCCAGAGTCTTGAATTCCTCCTTCCAGCTGAAGAACAAAGACATGGCTGTGCTGGGAATGTAGGTTTCTGAGGACTCTTCTCGACGCCTGCTCGTGTCTTCTGTGGTCTTGTCCTGTGAGACCAGAGCTCCTCCGTACAAGTTGAGTTTAATGAAGTCCAGAGCACTGACACAATTCGGCGAGTGTTCAAAGAAGTCAAATAAATAGTCAGGGATGTTCTCTGAGTTGACATATAAGCTTTTACCACAAAAGAAGGCTTCAAATTCTTCAGTCAGGTCTATTCGGATATATGCTCGTGGAATAAATTAATGCCACACTCTGTAAAGGAATTGATGTTTATGGCTTTCCGAGTTTCTTGCACAGTGGTGTTTTTCACATTTTGCATAGATTCTTGCCTCCAGAGAGGCTTCTTGGTGTTGGAGAGCCCGAGGAGGCGGCCATCTTGATACACTCCTGCAAGGTGCTCCGCAACAGTCCTGGTGGCTTCAGTAGCTGATCCACCCGTGTACGGAAGCAGGTTGCTATACCTGGATGTAATGCCTGAAATGAAAAACATTTTCTGCAAGTGACCTTTCCCCTTGGTCACCTCCTCTGGCTCTTGAGACTTTAGTAAATTGCTGAGCCTGCGTCCTGCTATGTACTCCTGGGATGAGTTGTGAAAGAATTTATACTTTGGCTTGAACCGTTGAGCTGCATATTTACAGAGGAGTCTAGTTGTCAGTAGGGTGTCCGCATTCATACTAGACGTGTCTCTGGTTGGAAATCAAACCTGTGGGAGAACACGTCCCCCAAAGCTAGGTCTCCACAGTGGTCCAGGCTCTGAGTGAAGTCACCTGCAGCCACCCCTCTAAGTTTGTGCTGGTTTTTGTGTATCAGCAGATCATAGAAGGTAAGGATCAGTGTTGTTTGTGCATTAGAGCGGAACTCACTTTCCCCCGTCTGGATGACAAAAGGGATGAGCACAAAGAGAGGGGTCTTCATTGGATTCCTTAAGCACCTGGATTTCTGAATTTGGAGCAACAAGCCTTCACCATGCTCCTTCGTCGGCACTTTCCAGATGACAGTCTGGGCACCGTCCTCTGTCATATCCCCCACCTCAGCAGTCAGGGCACCAAACCGCCTGATGTGCCTCAGGCACTCAGTGGTGGGGGTGACAACAACCATATTGTGGAGGTGGTGGTTTCCTTTATGAGGGCTTCAGTCTCTGGGCAGTTCTGGGCCCTGAATTCATCGTAGCCACCAAGGAGAAAAAGAACTCTGCCGTACTTTCAGCAGCATGGCCGTGATCACGTCAGGTATATGCACGAGTTGATCACATACGGTTGCAAAGAGCCCACCCTGTGCCCTGCTCAGATGGAGAAAGAAAACTAATTTGAACTTGGTCAGAGCCCCACACTTTCCAGAGGCCCAGAGCATGGCGCTTTGCTGTAGCAGAGCGGACTTCCGTTTGCCTGACTCCCCTCTGATGATGCAGGGGCTCTGAAGAGTGTCTAGCAGACCATTCGGGGTCAGCTGCTCCACTCGGTGATCGTGATGGTGATGGTCCTTCCTCCATAGAACACGTTCTGTAAAGGTTCTTTTCAAATTAAAAATAATGTCAATATCTTCACTCAGAGGATAGAAGTTCACAAGAGATGGGATATGGTAAAAATCCTTTAGGTCATGAGCCAAGTCATCTAAGTATTCTGATATCTGCTGAAAAAGCCCTGTAAGACAAGAGGTGAGATTAGAGGACCCAATTCTGTGTCTCCCCAGAACTTAGAGTTCAGGAAGATGAAGAGGAGTTATGCTGAGGATCTTCCATTGGTGGCTCAGTCGTTAAGCATCTGCCTTCAGCTCAGGTCATGGTCCCAGGGTCCTGGGATCGAGCCCCACATCGGGTTCCCTGCTCAGCGGGAAGCCTGCTTCTTCCTCTCCCACTCCTCCTGCTTGTGTTCCCTCTCTTGCTGTCTCTCTCTCTATCAAATAAATAAATAAAATCTTTTTAAAAATTTAAAAAATAAATAAATAAAATAAAACATGCATCTCAGAAGTCTGTTGCCAAAGCAGTAGGGTCATGTACTCCTCACCCCCACCCTTACCCCCACCCCCGGTTGAGTTATGGAAATGCCAAATGTGTGAATTCCAGGCCCTCGAGAAAAGCTCTGCAAAGTCCATACCCTTAATCTGAGAGTCTTTGTTGAGCAACATGGTTTTTCTTTGGAAATGAAGTCAGGGAAGCAGTCTTTTGCCCCCAAATAAAAGGATCTCTAGTGGTAAGACTGTGGGCTTTAGAGTAATGAAACTGGCCTGGGATCTGCCGGTTGCTATCATCTGTGCAACCTTGGCAAGCTGCTAAACCTCTCTGAGCCTATTTCAGTGCCGTGCTGCTAAGTATTGAACACACTTGTTCTCTGGGGGGGAAGGCCCTTATTTGTAGCATTTACCAATCTCCATGTTAGAAATATTTTCACCAGCGCTGATCTTAAGCTAACAGCGTATGTCAACTGGCTAACAAAAGTCATGAGAATTCAACGGTCAGGTCTGACTAAACAGTAAGAACCGGCGCCAGTACCCCACTCGTTGCTCATCTGGGCCATGGGGTTGAGAACAGTTTTTAACTTAGGAAGTTATGAGAATTCCTGTATAATATCTCATACAAAGTAATAGCTCAATACATGTTAGCTACTATTTTTAGCCATTATTCTTCTGTCACCACTCCCAAGGAGTAGCACATTTCACCTCCCATAGAATTTGGTCTTTCCTAGAGTATCACAGCAAAACAGTTGTCTGTACCAGGAGTAAGCTCTGGCACCACTCCAAGTCCCTGGAGAAGCTATGTCACTTCTGTTTCTGGCTCTCCACAATCTAACTCTCAAACTCAGACCACACTGCACCCCAGCAGCCCTTCAAAGCTTGGAGAAATGTCTCCCTGGTTTTTCACTTGTAGACACTCATCTGTACTAGTTTTCTTCTGAGCTAGGCTGCTCCTGGTTTTCAAACCTTAAGCTTGACTAATGCAAATGGATGTGCTCCTCCTGAATGCCCCAAGACTTCTCTGGTCTGAAAGGCGCCATCTGAACTCAACTGTTTCATTTTTTTAAAATTTATTTTTGTTTACTTATTAATTTTAGTAATCTCTACACCCAATGTGGGGCTCTAACTCACAACCCTGAGATCAAGGGTCATATGCCCTTCTAACTGAGCCAGACAGATACCCCTTAAGTTGCTTCATTTAAAAAAATCAACCTCATTAAAGTATAATTACATACAATACGTACATATATATGGTATATTTGCATTTATGTATTATTATATTATGTATTTGTATATATGTGTTATATGTTTATTACTATATAATACATTATTAAACATAATACATTTTGTATGTATTATTATATTACATTTTATTATATTAAGGTATAATTACATACAATACATAAACTGTGTACAATAAAATGCAAGGAGCTTTGAGCAATGTACGCACCCAAGTCAATAACACCCCAGTCAAAATTTAGAATATTTCCATCATTACAGAAAGTTTCCTTATATAATCCATCCCTCCTACTCCCCACCAAAGCAACCACTGATCAGAATACTTTAAGTATAATTAGTTTTGCCTGTTCTAGAGAGTCATATGAATGGAAAACATAGTGTGTACTCTTTTTTTTTTTTAATTTTTTATTTGTCAGAGAGAGAGAGAGAGAGAACAAGTGAGTGCACCAAGGAGGGGGAGCAGCAGATAGAGGAAGAAGGAGGCTCCCTGCTGAGCAAGGAGCCTGATGTGGGACTTGATTCAAGGGCTCTGGATCACGACCTGAGCCAAAGGCAGACGCCCAACCGACTGAACCACCCAGGCATCCTGTAGTATGTACTCATAAATCTGGCTCCTTTCACTTGAGATTTGCCTTGTCGACTGCATGTATTGGTAGTTAAGTCCTTTTTTGACTGAGCAGTATTCCATTATATGAGCAAATCAGTTGACTTATCAATTCTATTGATTGTCATTTGGTTTGTTTCCAGTTTCTGGCTATAATGAATGAAGCTGCTATGAACATTCATGTACAAGTATCTTTGTGGACATGTTTTCATTTCTTTTGGGTAAATACCCAAAATTAATATTTCTGGGTCATATACATGGTAAGTATATGTTAATTTTATAGAAGGTGCCAAACTATTTTTCAAAGTGGTTGTACCATTTTACATGCCTACCAAAATATAAAACTAACAGTTCCAAGGGTTCTAAATTCTCACCAACACTTGGCATTATTCGTCTTTTTAATTTTAGCCATCTAATGAATGGGTGGTGGTATCTCATTATGTACGGTTTTTGTTTTGTTTTTTAAAGGATTTTATTTATTTATTAGAGAGAGAGAGAGTGTGCACGGGAGGGGCAGAGGGAGAGAGAATCTGAAGCAGACTCTGTGCTCAGTGAAGAGCCCAATGCTGGGCTCCATCCCACAACCTCAAGATCACGACCAGCGCCAAAACCAAGAGTCAGACGCTTAACCAACTGAGTCACCCAGGCACCTCTCTCATTATGTGGTCTTAATTTTCATTTAATGATGTTGAGCATCTTTTCATGTACTTTATTATTCATTCATAAATCTTTTGTGACTATCTGTATAGATTTTTGCCCATTACGAATTGGAATATCTTATTACTGAATTTCAAGAGTTCTTCATAGGGGCACCTGGATGGCTCAGTCAGTTAAGCATCTGCCTTTGGCTTTAGTCATGATCTCAGGGTCCTGGGATTGAGCCCCATGTGTGTCCGGCTCCCTGCTCAGTGGGGAGCCTGCTTCTCCCTCTTCCACTGCCTGCCACTCCCTTTGCCTAGTGTTCTCTCTCTCTCTCTCTCTCTCTCTCTCTCTCTCTCTCTGTCAAGTGAATAAGAAAGAAAAGAGTTCTTCATAGATTCTGGATGTAAGTTGTTTGCCAGATATATGTATTATGAGTATATTCTCCTAACTTGTGGTTGTTTTGATTGTATTCAGATGTTAATGTATAAAGATAACTGAGTGACAACATGGAGAGGTCAATGCCAATAAAATAAATTTTATTACATAAAATCCCCAGTAGAAGGAGTGTATGCCACATCATACAGGGCTTGATCAGGAGGCAGAAGAGTTTCTCCTTTTGGAGAAAGCTTAGCCCAGAGCCTGCATTATAGTTTTCACAGGAAGAAATGAGTGAAGCAGTGTAGGCAAGTTTGAGCAAATTTAGGATTGGATAGTTTGAGTAATTTTGGCAGACACTGGGCCATTGTGGTAACTCTGGAGTGATTTAAGGCAAGGGAAATATTGACTTGGTACATGAGTTAGTAAAGTTGGTAGTTGGGGATATTGTCTTTGGATTGGTTGGTTTGCATAAGAAAGATTGGTTGGTTTGCTCCCAGACAAGTTTTTTGTTATTCCTAGAAATTAGGGAGCCCTGATAGGGGCAGCCTCTCCCAGCTAGCAAAACTCCCAAGACAGCAAAGCACCATAAAATATAAAAAATTGAAACATGATTAATACAATGTTTGCCTTTTATTCCCTTATATCTTTTGAAAAACAAAACATTTTCCTTTTTATGAATTCCACCTTATTAATTTTTCTTCTTTGATTCATGCTATTTGTGTCCTATCTACAAAGTCCTTGTTATCCCTAGCCACAAAGATTTTCACTTAAGTTTTCTTCTAGAGGTTTTATAATTTTAGCTTTTACATTTAGGTCATTCATCCTTTGGGGGAAGGTTTTTGTTCATGAAGTGAGATGAGGAGTTGAATTTCATTTTTTTTCCCTATAGAGGTATCTAATTTTTCCAGCATGATTGGTTGAAAAGTATATCTGTTACCCATTGAATTTATGATTCTTCTTCTGGATTCTATTCTGTTCCATTGATTTATATGTCTGTTCTTTTTTTTTTTAATTTTTTATTATTTTTTTATTTTTTAATTAACACATAATGTATATATGTTCTTATGCCAATATCACACTGTCTTTATTACTGTATCCTTACAATAAGTCTTGAAATCAGGTAGTATAACTCCTTCTATTTTGTGTTTTTTTTAAAGAATTATTTGCATTTCCATGTAAATTTTAAAATTAGTTGATTGATTTATATTTTTAAAAGAAGCCTTTTTGACTTCTAGTTTCTGGTCTGTCATGTAAAGAAATTGTTACTCCATCCTCACATCAAGTAAAAATAAACTGAATATACTGAAAATCAGCAACTCTTTTTAGATCTCTCAGAGAATTGGGGCAAACAGGTGCCCCAAACCGGAGACAGTCAGGCAGATAGACTCACACTTACTCGAGCAGAAACCCACAAAGAGCAGCAACTCATGAGCAGAAACCTCTAAGGAACAGTATCAGAAAAGAGCTGGGCCCTAGCACATTTGTATGAGGGGCCAGAGGATCTGAGGCTTGCAGAGATGAGAGAAGCAAGAAAAGCTGTCAAAACTAGAAAGAGTATCTTCTACTGTAATTTTTTAAATTGGCCAACTCATTAGCAGGTCATGATAGCAACTTAAGTTGGTTATCTATCTATCTATCTATCTATCTATCTATCTATCTATATTTGAAGTTTATTTATTTATTTTAAGTAATCTCTACACCCAACATGGGGCTCAAACTCATGATGCAGAGATCAAGAGTTGCATGTTCCCCCGGCTGAGCCAGCCACATGCCCCAGTATATATATTTTTAATGAAATAGAATTAGAACTATCAAAATGCACTGTCTTTTTTTCATGAAAGTTTTATTTCAATTGTTTATGTATCCTGGCCCTGTAGTGATATAAGATGTATTTCTTATTGTGAGTTGAGGTCAATGTAATCTTGAAGGTCTGTGTTCTTGGAGAACCCCTACAGAGGGATACTTACCTCTGCCTAGAAGAGGCGACTTTTGAGTTGTTCTTGAAGGAAACCAAAGTTCATGAGGCAGTGAAGGCAAAAGGCTATTTCTAGGCAGAGAAATAGAAATAGAAAAAGGCTATTTCTAGGCTATTTCTTGCCTATGCTGCATAGGCAAGTATCCATGGGGGAAACAGCCTGGGAACAAGAATGGGGAACATGTGAGTGTGAGCGAGGGCCTATTTTGGTGTCAGGCTCCACGGACACCCCCACATCCAAAGCTTGTGGTCACAGACTCCAGGAAGCCGGTTGACATTCAGTTCTGGAAATGTGACATTTCCTGGCAGTTCTCTTGAGAAGGACATTCTTACCTATTCTTTCCTCTATCGTTGCACCAACTGCCTTGAACTTTTTATGTTATTTAACTACCTATTTCAAAAACATCACCCTGACATTAACCTGTCTGACATAGGGGGATATTTAAGTTGTCCCCTAAATTAATTTCTGCATTCCAGATTTTCTATGAGAGTAACAATAGTCTTTTCCAGCTTGTGAGGTGGGCTCCTCTGAAGCAAGATCAGGGCTGTGCTATCAGGTAGGTTTTAAACTTGTAATGAAGCCTACATGTAAATATATGTTCATAGAGAAAGAACTGTAGAGAGAGATACCAAAATATTAGCAGTGCTTAAGTCCAGGGTGGGGGGGGTAGGATTATGGTAATTTTAGTTTTTCTTCTTTGCTTATCTGTACAGTCTAATTTTCTGTAGCGAATACCCATTGCTTTTAACCGACTGAGCCACCCTGTTGCCCGCATCCATTGCTTTTATAATAAGAAGTTCTATAATACAGGATAAAAAGGGGAGATGTAGAAATGTGGTTGTAGTGGGCCATGCAAATAGGTCAGGTCTTAACCCCTGGAGCTTGTAAATGTTTTATTTTTGTAGATGTGGTTAAATTAAGGATCTTGAGTTGGGGAGATAATCCTGAATTATCTGGGTGAGTTCTAAATGGGATCACGAGTGTCCTAATGAAAGAGAGGCAGGAGATCGAAGAGGAGGCAATGTGACCATGGAGGCAGAGACTGGAGTCACATGGCCATGAGTCAAGCAAGGCCAGCAGCCACCTGAAGCTAGGAGAGGCAAAAAATAGGTTCTCCTCTAGAGCCTCAAGAGGGAGTGTAGTCCTGCCAACACCTTGATTTTAGCCCAGTGATACTTACTTTGGATTTCTGGCCTCCAGAATGTGAGAAAGTAAATTTCTCTTGTTTTAAACTATCCAGTTTGTAGCATTTTGTCACAGCACAAGAAGTGAATGCCATACTATACATGGTAAAATAAACACAATTATATCCACTTTAGTTGAAGCAAATCCTCCATGTGGCCTCACGAGTTCCCTGGATTTGCAGTCAAGTGTTTTCAATGCATTTAGAATAGATAATTTACTAGAAATGTCAGCACGCTAAGTTCCAAGAACTATGTCTCTTGCCCTTTTGCTCTTTCTCCCAGTCTCTCCCACCCCTTATTGTCCTGGGAGTGTAAAATGGTGGAAATGTCCAGGACTCTGAAGCCGAAAGATGTGAGTTCAAGTGTGGATTCCATCTTGTGACTAAACCAAGTCACAAGCTTCTTACCAATAAAATGGTGGCAACCCAGTTTGCCCTAGGATTGTTCATGAACATCAGCTGAGATACTGTATCAGAAAGCACCACACTAGGACAACTCTTCCGTGACTTACGCATTCATAGACACTCATGTTTTTCACTCCCAGTTTAATGGGGAAGAGGGGGGAAAAAGTCACAATACTTTTCTCCCTGGCGGTATGTAACTTATAACTCTAATAATCATTCTAGAATTTTGCTAGTCTTCTGCCAATGCAGTCAGAGATGGGAAGTTACTGGGCCAAGTCATGTTTGGCAACCTCCTAAAATGCCTTACTAAAGGAAGGTCAAACCTTCTTAGGAAGTTGTGTTACATCGTACAGATTATATTATCCACAGCTATAGATATATAGATATATATGTAGATATAGATATATATATGTGTGTGTGTATGTTATATATAAATACAACTATAATTCCCCACCCTTAGTCCTTATAATTGGACTGTCAATTTGGATACACTATACATGAGAAGCTTCAGTAGAAGAAACTAAATGCTGGGGGATAGATTTTTGATTTTTAAGGAGACTGAAATCCTGTCCTAAAATGAACATTTGGAAGAGCTGGAGATATTTGGCAAGAAGAAAAAACTTCAAGAACACTTGATAGCTGTGTTCAGATAGTGCAGGGGCACAGCATAGGGAAGAGGGATCATATCTCAGATGTTTATGAAAAATCTTATTTACAAGGGGTCAGCTGATCATTCAAATGCTAAAGCCCAATGATAAAATGCACTTCTTTAGGGTAATTAGTCATGCTTTTGGCTCTCCTTGAATTCTTGAACACCTTCCAACATGGGGGGCTGGTTCCTAAATTGTGAAACCCACATCCCCAGAGTAGACACCGGAAACCCTTTTCACAGCTTCCCTGGAAGTTAGCGTGCACGTTTCCCTTAGATCCCTCTGATTGGAGGCCAACATGAGGCTGCAATTTGGAGCCAAGACAGTGCCAAGGAGAAAGCCATCCCGGAGAAACTCCGAAGAGGCGGTCAGCTTTGGCAGCAGCAGCACATTTGCTCCTGCTTCAGTGTCCTGGGGCCTGTGCCCAGTGGTAGCAACAGCAGGGTTTCCAAGTGAGCAATCCAGCACTAACATTACTGTGCTTGCCTGCACGGCCTCCCTTTCTGACTCACTGGACCTTCCTGAAGATACTGTGAGTTGTCTGATATCCTGGATAAATTTCTTTTCTGCATAAACCCTCTGGAAATAAGTTCTCTTATACCTTAGCAGCTAATTGGCATGGGTTCTCTAGGAAGTTAATGTTTGCTTTATGTGGAAAGTTGAATTAGATCTGCTGTCTCTCTCGAATTTATGATTCTATGAATAAGAGTGGGAAAGGGATGGAATATGGGAAACTGGGGAGTAAATTTGACTGGTGTCCTAAAACAACATGCAATTAATTTTCCACCATAGGTGACTTACAAGTTTAAAGGAGGAGTGCCTGACTGGCTCAGTTGGTAGAGCATCCAACTCTTGATCTCGGAGTTGTGAGTTTGTTGCCCCATGCTGGGTGCAGAGATTACTTAAAAATAAAAACTTTAAGGGGTGCCTAGGTGGTTCAGTTGGTTAAGCTTCCAACTCTTGATCTCAGGTCTTGATTTCGGGGTCATGAGTTCAAGCCCTGCACTGGGCTCCATGCTAGGTGTGGAACCTATTTAAAAAATAAATGAATAAATAATAAATTTTTTAAAAAAGATTTTGTCAGAGAGCCGGGCAGGTGCCTGTTTTTAATTTTTTTAAGATTTTATTATATTTTAAGATTAAGATTTTATTTATTTGAGAGAAAGAGAGCACACAAGTGGGGGGAGAGGCAGAGGGAGGGGAAGAGGGAGAAGCACACTCCCCACTGAGTGCAGAGCTCCATGTGGGGCTTGATCCCAGGACCCTGATATCATGACCTGAGCCAAAATCAAGAGTCTGACACTTAACCAACTGAGCCACCCAGGTGCTCCTTAAGATTTTATTTTTAATGGTTGTAATTAATAAAGCTACTATGCACGTTTCTGTACAAGTCTTTGTATAGACATAGGTTTTCATTAGATAAATACTTAGGATTGGAATTGATGGGTCACACGGTACATATATGTTTAACTTTCTAAAAAACTGCCCAATAGTTGTCTTTATGTGTTAGAGTTCCAGTTGGTCCACCTCTTCTCCAATGCTCAGTATTATCAGTCCTCTTGAATGTAGTTATTCTAATGAGTCTGCAGTAGTATCTTGGGGTTATAAATTTACATTTCCATTCTGACTAATGATGTTGGGCACCCTTAATGTGCTTATTGGCCGAATGAATATCTTCTCTCAGGAAATATATCTTTGAATCCTTTGTCCATGTTTTAATGACAATGAGTTATAAAAATTCTCTAAGTACTCTAGAGACAAATCATTTGTCAGATATATGGATTGTGAATATTGTCTCCCAGTCTGTGGTTTATCTTTTTATTGACTTAATTTCTTCAACAGTTTTGAAATGTTGTGAAGCTCAATTCATCATTTATTTCTTTTATGATTTGTGCTTTTTGTATCATAGTTAAGACCTTTGTTAATCCAAGATAGCAAAGATTCCATCTGCAATTTTAATCCTCCTTTGCCCCGTAACATAATATAGTCAGAGGTTCTGAGTATTAGGAGTGGACATCTTTGGGGGGCCATTATTCTGCCTACCACGTATGTCCATTATCAGAATGAGGAACTGCTCTTCTGTTCCTACTTTGTTGAGTGTTTTTTTTTTTTCTTATAGCCATTTTTATTTTATTAAAAAATTTTTCTTATTTGATTATAGTTGACAGCTTTGCGCAGTGGCAGTATCGTAGCCAATGATGTTTATCCGAGGCATGATTATTGCTAATTGATTATAGTTGACACACAATGTTACATTAGTTTCAGGTGTACAGCAGAGTGAGTCAAGATCTCTATGTTATGCCGTGCTCACCACAACTGTAGCTTCCATCTGTTGCCATATAACACTATTACAATATCATTGACTATATTCTCTATGCTGTGCCTTTCATTCCAGTGATTTATTTATTCCCTAACTGGGAGACTATATCTCCCCCTCCCCTTCACCCATTTTCTAAGTGTATTTTAATAAGACACATACTATTTACTATTTGCTAACCACTCTGTGAAGTGTTTTACACTTATTATGTCATTTAACCCTTACGTGATTATCATCCTCAATTTACAGAGGAGGAACTGAGGCTTAGAAAAATGAAATAACCAAAAAAAAAAAAAAAAAGAAAGAAAGAAAGAAAGAAAGAAAAAGAAAAAATGAAATAACCTCCCCAGAGTAATATAACTAATACTTAGGATTAGAATTGATGGGCCATATTGTATAGCAGAAGTAAAATTTGAACAGAAATATATTAAAACTAAAACCCAATGTTTTAGTAACTACCAAAATAAACTTAAGTTTGAATGTTCTTCATTTTCTGCATAAGGTCATCCACTTATCTTTTCATTTTTATTTTAAGATTTTATTTATTTGACAGAGAGAGAGAGAGAGAGCACAAGCAAGGGGAGCAGGAGAGGGAGAAGCAGGCTCCCTGCCCAGCTGGGAGCCCAATGCCGGGCTCCGTCCCATTACTCCCGGATTATGACCTGAGCTGAAGGCAGATACTTAACCGACTGAGCTACCTAGGCGCCCCATCCACTTATCTTTTTAAACAGCTTTATTGAGACATAAATCACATACCTTACAATTCACTAATTTAAGGTGTATAATTCAATAGCTTTTAGTATATTCTTAGAGTTGTGTATCCATCATTACAATTTTAGAACATTTTCATTACCTCCAAAAGAGAATCTGTACTACTTAGCTGTTGCCCCTAACCCCATCACCCCCCACCCCTAGGCAACCACTAATCTACTGTTCCTACAGACTTGCCTTTTCTGATTATATTCATATACATGGAATTATAACACGTGGTTGTCTGTAACTGGTTTCTTTCACTTAGCATAATATTTTCTAGATTTATCCATGTTGTAGCATGTATCTGCCCCTCATTACTTTTTATTGCCAAATAATATTCCATTATATGGATGCACCAAATTTTACTTGTTACTGTGGATTAGAACTTCTTCATTTTATGGCTATTATGAATAATGCTGGTATGAACATTAGTGTAGAAGCTTTTGTGTGGACATATACTTCATTTCCCTTAGGTATATACGTAGGAGTAAAATTGATAGATCATATGGTACAACTATGTTTAACCATTTGAGTAACTGACATACTGCTTTCCAAAGCAGTGGCACTATTTTACATTAACAAGGGTAGTGTGTGACGGTTCCAATTTCTCCACATCCTTTAAAAAAAAAAAAAGATGTTATTTATTTGAGAGAGAGAGAGAGCGAGAGAGCGCAGAAGCTGGGGTAGGGGAGAGGCAGAGGGAGAAACAGACTCCCCACTGAGCAGGGAGCTGGATTCAGGGCTCAATCCCAGGACCCTGGGATCATAACCTGAGCCGAAGGCAGACGCTTAACTAACTGAGCCACCCAGGTGTCCCATCTCCACATCCTTATCAACACTTGTTATTAACTGTCTTTTCTATTATAGCCATCTTATTGTGCATAAAGTGGTATCTCATTTTGTTTGCACTCATTTGTTCTTTCATTTACTCATTTTTTTTGTATAAAAAATAAATAAGTGCTACCCTACAACCCAGCAATTGCACTGCTAGGTATTTACCTCAAAGATACAGATGTAGTGAAAAAAGGGGGCACATACACCCTAGTGTTCATAGCAGCAATGTTCACAATAGCCAAACTGTGGAAAGAGCAGAGATGCCTTTCAACAGATGAATGGATAAAGAAGATGTGGTCCATATATACAATGGAATATTACTCAGCCATCAGAAAAGATGAATACCCACCATTTGCATCGACATGGATGGAACTGGAGGGGATTATGCTAAGTGAAATAAGTCAAGCACAGAAAGACAATTATCATATGATTTCACTCATATGTGGAACATAAGGAATAGTGCAGAGAACCATCGGGGAAGGGAGGGAAAACTGAATGGGAAGAAATCAGAGGGAGACAAACCATGAGAGAGTCTAGACTCCAGGAAACAAACACGGTTATAGAAGGGAAGGGGGTTGGGAGATGGGGTAACCGGGTGATGAGTATTAAGGAGGGCACATGTGGTGATGAGCACTGGGTGTTATACACAGCTAATGAATCGTTGAATACTACATCAAAAACTAATGATGTGGGGCGCCTGGGTGGCTCAGTGGGTTAAAGCCTCTGCCTTCGGCTCAGGTCATGATCTCAGGGTCCTGGATCGAGCCCCGCATCGGGCTCTCTGCTCAGCGGGGAGCCTGCTTCCCCCTCTCTCTCTGCCTGCCTCTCTGCCTACTTGTGATCTCTCTTTCTGTCAAATAAATATATAAAATCTTTAAAAAAAAAAAAAAGATTTAAAAAAAACAAATTAATGATGTACTATATGCTGGCTAATTGAACATAATGAAAAAATAAATAAATTAGTAGATAACTAGAACAATGACATATTTGTGATACGTGCTAGGAAAGAAATAATCAGGATACTATAATAGAGATTAATGTGGTAGCCAAGGAATCTACAAAGGTTACATTTAAGCTGGGGACTTTTTTTTTTTTTTTTTAAGCTGGGGTCTTAAGGTTGAATTTAACCAGCCCTGAAAGTGCCAGAAAAGAACTTTCTAGGCAGAGAAGAGCAAGCACCGAGGCTTAGAGGTAAGAAAGATCTTGGCTAATTCTAAAAACTGAAAAAAAGAAAGCCAGAATAATAGATTGCAAACAGGAGAGTGACATGAGAGAGGGTGGGGAGGTAAGCAAGAGATAGTAAGGAATTTGGACTTTACCCTAAATACAGTGGGAAGCCACGGAACAATTCTACATTAAACAGGGCGTCATAGTGTTTGTGTTTAAAAAGATTGCTTTAGCTACTCCATTGTAAAATCAGTTAAAAGGTGATTACAGTTGTTCACATGAGAGAGAATAGTAACTTGAATAAGAGTGGTGGTATCGAAGATGGAGAGAAGTGCTTTCCAGCTCTGTTTGAGAGGTAGAACAAGCAAGACTGAATGGGACTTGGGTGAGTGAAAGACAAGAGTCAACAATGGCATTGAAGTTTCTGGCTTTAATGATGAAGTGAATGAGGGTGTCATTTACCAAAATAGAAAACCAACAAGTGAAAAATGAATTAGCAATGGTATAGCATACTGTTCCTTAGGTAATGACCCTACAGTGTGCTTAAATACATTCTGAGAACTTTCAATTCAGTTTTTCCGGAGTTAGCATCCATTCCTTTAAGTGTATACAACATCTGCGTCCTTGGCTATAAATTTAATAACAGTTGCCTGGGGTCTGGGATTTATTTACCTGTACACTACAGTTTTTGCATTATATTCTTCTCTCACTAGTATTAATTAAAAATTGAAAACATTTCCTTTAATTGCCATTCAGATGTCTCTTCTACCCACTATTTAGATTCTGTCCATTTTTCAAGTACTTTGAAGTATCATAAGATAATTGAAATCAATGAAATGAAAATTGAAACAACAAAAATGTATCACTCATCAAATTAGCATGTTTAAAAAAATGATTATAGCCAATGTTGATAATGGAGAGGGAGTAGGGAAAAAAGTACTCTTACACTTGGCCAATGGAGGTACAACTTGTTGCTACCTCTAACAGGACAAGTTAGCAATATGTATATAAATACTTTAGACATTTGCACCCTTTTTTTTTTTTTAAAGATTTTATTTATTTATTTGACAGAGAGATCACAAGTAGGCACAGAGGCAGGCAGAGAGAGGGAGAAGCAGGCTCCCTACTGAGCAGAAAGCCCGATGCAGGGCTCGATCCCACGATCCTGAGATCATGACCTGAGCTGAAGGTAGAGGCTTTAACCCACTGAGCCATCCAGGCGCCCCTAGACATTTGCACCCTCTTTGACTTCAGTTATTTCTCTTTGAAAATCTTATCCTAAAGAAACATTCATGAATATGTACAAAGGTACAGGTAAAAGTTTGTTTATCATGGTACTGTTTATAATTATGAAAATTTGGAAAGAAATCCAATGTCCAAAGATAGGGAATTTTCTTTAATAACTATAACATCTTCACTGAATGAAATAAAAGGCAGCATTAAAAACATAGAAAAATATACGGTGACATTGAAAATATTAATGTTATAAAACAGTGTGGGAGCGCCTGGGTGGCTCAGTTAGTCAGGCGGCTGCCCTCGGCTCAGGTCATGATCCTGGAGTCCTGGGATCAAGCCTCATGTTGGGCTCCCTGCTCGGTGGAGAGTCTGCTTCTTCCTCTCCCTCTGTCTGCTGCTCTGCCTGCTTGTGCTCTCTATCTCTCTATCAAATAAATAAATAAGATCCTAAAAAACAAGAAAACAATGTGTATGAGATAATATATTTTATATACAAAATCCTTAAAAAAAGGATTGTAAAAATTTACATGAAGATGTTACTGGTGTTTACCTCTACAGGTAATATAATAGGGCGATTTTTCCTTTCTGTTTTCTCTAATAAGTATGCATTAATTTTAAGATAAAAAAGTTATAAATACAAAGACAAACAAAAAGCAAGCCATGGGTTTCCCACTTGAGTCTGAGGTAGTCTCAGTGAATATCATAGTTAAAGTTTCTTAGTCTGAGTAAACTAGCCCTTTTAAACAATATTTAAAACATGAAAGTCAAATTAGCAAATGAAACATAACATTTGTACCACTCCTAGAAGGTCAACAAAACCATTATTTAAAGAACCAAAACAAGACATGAATTCCAGAAACAAGAATCCAGAAACAAGAATCACAGTCTGGAAATCTCCTGACCTCAGCTGCCCAAAGTCTGGGTTGGAGGAATGGATGTCTACAATTTACTAAGATTATATGACAACCCAGTGACTCAGAGTACAGCAGCCCTTACACAGCAATGTCAAAACCACTCTTTTAAATTCTGATGTGGCTGCTGCAAGTTGAATGCAAGGTGTCACATTCAGTAAACAACCAGAGCTGTCTGAAGCGACCCACTAACTTGAACAGAGCCAAAAACAAAACAAAACAAAACAAAACGAAATGAAACAAAACACCACCACCACAAAACTTAAGCATCAAAGGGGGAATAATGAACTCTGAAGAGTAGCAAAACTCAATGAGGTTTCAGAGCATTGTGGTCAGAACCATGGAGTCAGATTACCAGAGTCCACATCCTGATTTTGCCAACTAGTATTATTTCTGTGATCTTTGGCAAGTGATTAACTTTTGTATGCCTCATATTCCTTATTTGTACAATGGGGAAGGTAAGAATACCTACTTCATGAGGTTGTAATGAGGAGTAAAGATTTAATGTAGAACATTTATAGTAGTGGGGTGGGGGTGGCGTAGTTGGATGGGCATCTGACTCTTAGTTTTGGCTCAGGTCATGGTCTTGGGGTCGTGGGAGTGAGGCCCATGTTGGGCTCCATGCTCAGTGCAGAATCTGCTTGAGATTCTCTCTTCCTTTCCCGTTGCCCCTCTCCCTCCCTTTTTCTGGAATAAATAAAAAATCTTAAAGAAAAAAACAACACTTAAAGAGTATTACTTGGCACATAGTAAGTGCCATGAAACTGTTAGCTAAAAGTATCCCGGAGGTGTTACTATTAGTGTTATATATCTAATTGGAGTTTCAGAAGGAGAGGAGAGAGAGAAGAGAGGTAGCTCTATTGGAAGAGATAATAACTAAAATTTTCAGGAACTGAAGAAAGACAACAACCTTGAGGTTCAGGTTACCCAATAAATTCTAAGCAGTATACTCAAAAAGAAATCCATATCACTTATTTCCATTTCCATTCTCTGCATACAGAAAGGCAAACACATATTAAAAGCAACCAAAGAAAACAGAAAAATCATCTCCAATGAAATAAAGCTCATTTCTCAACAGCAACTAGAAAACAAAAGATAGTGGAATATCTTCAATGTGCTGAAAATATTTTTAAAGATTTATTTATTTGAGAGAGAAAGAGAGAGAATCTTCCTTCTAAAGAAAGGAAAAAAGAATGAAGAAAGGTGATCAGAGTGTACGGAGCTTGTGGGACACCATCAAGTGGACCAAATACATATTATGGAAATACCAGAACGAAGAGAGAGAGAGAGAAAGGGATAGAGAAATTATTTGAAAATATAATGACTGGGAATGTGCAGGTTTTAGAAGAGGGAGTTGAAGAACCAGAGTAGGAGTCACCAATTGATTTGAGAAACTAAGCACATCCAACTCCTGAGGTGAGCCTGAGAAAATCAGTTGATCTGGGTAGCTACCACCTCTGTGTGGTCACAGCTAATTGTCTAGTGGCCTCTGTTGGTTGACAGGGTTCACAAATAGCAAGAACACTTGAATGCAAACCATAGGACCATCAGGAGAAGCTGGAACCCACTGTGTTTGTCCATCACCACATCTAAGAAGAGGCTCACAGTGAAATGGCTACTGCTTCACTTCTACCTTACAAATCTTGCGCAAACTATTCTTTTGAGAAACTCTAACCTGAAGGCATATAGGAATATGAATTCTACAAATCATAGTTCCAACTTAACTGAGTGGATCCAGTAGAAATGATCACAACCTTCAAATCTTTGCTCAACTGTCACTTTCCCAATTTTGCCTATTCTGACCATCCTATCTTTTTTAAAGATTTTCTTTATTTATTTGACAGAGAGAGAGAGAGAGAGATCACAAGTAGGCAGAGAGGCAGGCAGAGAGAGAGGGGGAAGCAGGCTCCTTGCTGAGCAGGGAGCCCAACGCGGGGCTCGATTCCAGGACCCTGAGATCATGACCTGAGCCGAAGGCAGAGGCTTTAACCCACTGAGCCACCCAGGTGCCCCTAACCATCCTATTTTTAAATCGCAACTCAACTCACCTCCTTTGCAGGCCAACGGTTCCTAGGTTGCCTTTAAATGGTGGTGTTCCAGAGAGTATCATTCTTGGCACTCTTCTCACTCACCACACTCTTCCTGGGAAATCTCATCTGTACTCACAGATGCAATTGCCAACCATACACTGATGATTACAACGCTTTATCTCCAGTTCTGAACTCTGTGCACTGGGTCCTTATTACCAAAGAGTAACTAGTCAGCTCAACCTGCATATTCTTAAACGCATGGCGTTCAAAACTTTCCCGTCTCCCCACGCGAGGTCCTCTTCTTCCTCTTCTTCTGTTTCCTCACTTGACGAATAACACTTCCAACTACCTAAGCAAGAAACGTGAAGTCACACTAGGCTCTTTCCTCTTCTTTATTCCGATCTCTTCCCATTGATCACGAAGTTCTGTGGATTCTT
>CM052885.1:21909339-21922269 GCA_028534135.1 Potos flavus
GGCAGGCAGAGGGAGAAGCAGGCTCCCCACTGAGCTGGGCCCCGGATGTGGTACTCAATCCCGGGACCCTGGGATCATGACCTGAGCCAAAGGCAGATGCTTAACCAACCGAGCCACCCAGGCGTCCCTTATGATCTCTTCTTTACCTATTCATGCAATCTCATATGTAGCCATTTTCTCCCATGAGACTTAAACTCCAAAAAAGCTAAATGACTTCCAGTTTCCCAAGTCCATTAAATGATCTCTGGAATATTAGGACCCAAGCTGACAGCCATTCCCCCTTCTTTACCCAGAAGTTTTT
Source organism: Potos flavus (assembly GCA_028534135.1). Classification (NCBI taxonomy): domain Eukaryota; kingdom Metazoa; phylum Chordata; class Mammalia; order Carnivora; family Procyonidae; genus Potos; species Potos flavus. Next base: position 21,909,641 of record CM052885.1, read on the forward strand.
ACTCATCCTTTAGGTACCAACTTAATTGTTACCTCCTGTGCAAAAACTTTCAATAATCCCTTTTTCTCATTGATGGCCATACCACGCTGTCCCACTGCTCTACCATTGATGCATCACGCATCTCTGCAAGTCTCTCATGTTTTACCCTCAAACCCTCTCCCTCCCGATTAGAAGCCACAGTTATGTAACTTGTATATTAAATTTAAGTATATTTATTTAAGCGTTTAAAAACGTAGATGGGTCTGTAAACTTGGTTAAGTTTATCAACAGACAGGGCCTTGTAGTGAAAAGAGCACTGGACTAGAAGTCAGAAGATTTGAGTACCATCCTAATTCTGTTCCTTCCTTACCTTTTCTGGCCTCAGTTGTCTCCCTCATAATGTAGCTAGAGTACAGCCCGTTTCTGAGTGACAATTTACAACTTATCTGCTTCTTTATTATTATCCACTCCAGCCCCCTTCCTTTCACACGTGACTCTCGGAGGCGCTATATAATTTACTCAAAATCCCATTACAAGTAATCCTTGACTAAAAGCAAAGCAATCTGGTATCCTAGACCGGAGCTGACCTCTAGGAACGTTCCCAGTTCTAAAATTCTGTAACCCATCCAGTTAACAAAAACGTTGAAAACAAGTAAAGAAAAGCCACAAGCGAAGAGACGTAAAGTAAACGATAGCAGCCAAAAAGGTAGGTGAAGCCTCGAAGTTCCACGAATTAGAAGTGAACTTCCCGTCCTTGGGTCAACTTCCGGAATCAACAACGGAGAGACCCAATCAGAACCTTTCTCCCGGGAGCCAATGGGAGAGCACATTACAAAGAGCCAATCCAAGGGCCGCTGTCACTGTTATGGTGCTGTCAGGGCGCCGGCGTCGTGGTGTTTGGGCGGTCGCCACCTAAAGGACTTCGGTGGGGCAGTGTCGGGGACAGCTCGTCTTGGGCCTCGCCGCCAGCCTGCTCTTCCCGGCTCGAGGGCCCTCACCGTAGGGTGCGCGTGCGGGCCGGTGCCGGGGCCGCCTTGGGGCCTGGGCCCAGCCGCAGAGGGACCGCGACATGCAGCCGCCGGGCCCGCCCCCGGCGTATTCCCCCACGAACGGGGACTTCACCTTTGTCTCTTCGGCAGACGCGGAAGGTGAGGCTGAGCCCCAGCAAGGCCGGTCCCCCCGGTGAACGCGGGGTCCGACGCGCCGGGCGCGCTCTCGTGCTGAGGCGGTTGCGGCCGGGTGGGGACGGGCAGGAAACTGACTGGGGACCGGAGCCCTCTGCCCGGCCTTCAGAGAGGGCCTGAGTGGCCGGCCGAGGGCTCTGGGGGGCGTCCCAAATAACTCGTTTGGCTTCTGCCTCGCCCCGCACCTCCAGTGGGCCCACGCAACAGCAAGATTTTATTTCTGCAGTGACTTGCTGTTATTCAAAAAAACGGGTGGTTAGATTGGCAGGGTAGGTGTCAGAGAATGAAAACAAGGTAGGGGAGCTGTATTCCTCTTTTATTTGTCGATAGATAACTTTATGCTGGAATTAGATTCGGTATTGCGAATACAGACTTCTCTCTGGGAGTTCGTGGGGTTTTTTTTTTATTTTTTTTGTTTTTTGTTTTTTTATGGACTCATATCTTGCCGACGTCCCAGTTTTCCTCCTGTTTTATAGTGTTTGACCTCAATATTCAGAGAAGTGGGCCCAAGTATGTTTGAAACTTCTTGTAATACAGTTGGTTGTTCCCAAAGGCTTTTACTTAATTCCTTGCCCTGTTGTGAGGAAGCAGTTCTGCCAGAGAGATTTTTCTTTTTCTACATCACAGGAAAGTTTGTTTCCCTCTTCTCTGTTCCTTACCAGACTCTTTGTAACCTGAATCTTTCTATGCTAGTCAGTTTCAAATTTTAGACTACACCGGACTTACTGCCCGATAATAAAAAAATAAATTATGCATAAAGCTGTAGAAATTTCAGTCTAGAGAATAAGAACTTAGCTTTTGCCCAGAAATCTGGTTTCAGAGACGCCCTGCTGGGTCAGTCGGTTAAGCATCTGCCTTCCGCTCAGGCCCTGATCTCAGGGCCCTGGGATCAAGTCAGGGAGCCTGCTTCTGCCTCCACCTGCTGCTCCCCCTGCTTATGCTCACTTTCTCTCTCTCTGACAAATAAATAAATAAAATCTTTAAAAAAAGAAAAGAAATCTGGTTTCTGAATGCATCAGTTAGTATAGCTTGTTTTCGTTTTCTTTGTTTTGTTTTCCTCTTTTGATTTCTGAGTGGTGGTGTTTGAAAAAAGCCAATATTGCACTGTATGTTAACTACCTAAAATTAAAAAAAAAAGAAAAAATAGTATTATAGTTTTGGTTATAATTTAAAATGGAAAATAAAATATTTATCATAGAGAACATAGCTGGTACTTTTATTTTACTTTTTTTTCTAAATTTTTTTTTTTCAAGATTTTATTTATTTGTCAGAGAGAGAGAGCACAAACAGGCAGAGTAGCAGGCAGAGGCAGAGGGAGAAGCAGGCTTCCCGCCAAGCAAGGAGCGTGGCGTGGGACTCGATCCCAGGACCGTGGGATCATGACCTGAGCTGAAGGCAGCCACTTAACCGACTGAGCCACCTAGGCGTCCCTTTTTCTAAATTTTTAAAAAGGATTTTATTTATTTGAGAGAGAGAGCAGGAGCAGGAGGAGACGGAGAAGCAGACTCCCCACTGAGCAGGGAGCCCATAGTGGGGCTGTATCCCAGCACTCTGGGATCGTTACCTGGGTCAAAGGCATGCGCTTAGCCCACTGAGCCACCCAGGCTCCCCGATACGTTTGTTTTAAACTTAATATGAATATTTGGTGAAATATAGCAACCCAAAGTATTTCAGTTTATTTAATCTAAATTTGGTAGCATAGTGATTTGGGAGGAATATCAACTTTAATATATCAGACTTTAAAAAAAATTTTCTAATCATTGTTCAGATTCATGTATCTATGTGTATATGTTTCTTATCCACCCTCACCTCCTGAAATAATTTTTCTTAAATACACCTAAGAAACCTAACAATGATACAAGCTAACCCATTGACTCTGTATACTAAACCAAGAAACCTGGAATAAGTAAACCTAACCTAACAGATAATAAGGTTTATTCGAACTTCTCCATTTAGTTTCTAAGGATACAGACTCCCTATATATCCAAAGCTGTATAGACTAAGATAGATATATGTATAATAATACCCTCAAGTGTATGACATTGTACATTTTAAATTTAGAGGATTTTAAAAAAGATTTTATTAATTTATTTGACAGAGAGAGAGCCTAAACAGGGGGAGAGGGAGAGGGAGAAGCAGGCTCCCCACTGAGCAGGGAGCCCAATGCAGGGCTCGATCCCAGGACCCTGGGATCATGACCTAAGCTAAAGGCAGATGCTTAACGGACTGAACCACCCAGGTGCCCTTAAGTTTACAGATTAGTTTAAGCAAATGGCTGGTTTGGTCTTTATAAGAATTCTGCTGAGCATCATTTTTCTTGTATTTTATGATGAAAATGAGGGTTAGAGAAGTTCAGTAACCTCCATGTGAAGGATCTGAATTAAGAGCTGATCAGAATTCTTTCCATGAAATTGTGATGATTCTTATATTTTTGTAAAAGAGTCCTGGGTTTGCATCCTGGCTTACTATCTATGTGATATTGCCCAAATTAGCCTCTCAGCTTCAGTTTTCTCATATACAAAATGGGAATTAATACACAAGTGCTGAAATATTTTGCAGATGCAGAGTACTTAGTACTATATCTGGCAGAGTGAAGAGCTCGGTCCATGTTAGCAATGATGCTGCTGCTCAGTTGTTGTTGTTGTTTTTTAAGATTTTATTTATTTATTTGACAGAGAGAGAGATCACAAGTAGGCAGAGGGGGAAGCAGGCTCTCTGCTGAGCAGGGAGCCTGATGGCGGGCTCGATCCCAGGACACTGAGATCATGACCTGAGCCACCCAGGCGCCCCTGCTGCTCAGTTTTCACTATTAACTGGCTCCACACTTACTTATTACTGTTTTTGAACATGAAAATTTGACTCTACAACTTTGTCTTTTCTCTAGTTCCTAAGCATGTCATGTATATTCTTTCTTCTCTCTTTTGCTGCTTTTACTCCAACCATGAGTGTTTTCAATGTATATTTTTCCTTCTAGATTCTGTTCAGGTCTCTCTTAATGATACCTATCTGTACTATTTGTACATACATATCCTTTTTTCTAAAATATGCCTTGGTGTCTTGTCTCCACACCTATTCATATCCTGGTCCTCATGCTGAGAATGCCTCTCTCCTCCTTACCTGGAGTTGAGACTTAAGACTAAACTGGAATGCTCCTTCCTTGAAAAAATCTTGCTTATTTCCCTATTTCCCTTAGAAATAGAGAATTCCCTGATCTTTTCTATATCCTAGCACATACCACAGAACCCAGAATATAAACATCACAAAGTAATTGTTGAAGGAATGAATGATTTCTGCTTTTATCTCACACGGCATTGATACTTGGGGGATACATTTTGGATGGTATAACTAAAAAATTACTGGACGTAGAGCCATCAGACTTCAGTTAAAAGTACTGGATGTAGAGCCAGCAGACTTCAGTTACAGTAGGTATATGATATCAAGGATGGTTGCATAACTTCTATACGCTTCTGTTTTATCACCTGTAAAGTGAAAAGCAGGGGTGAACTGGCTGGCTCAGTTCATAGAGCATACAACTCTTGATCTTGGGGTCATGAGTTTGAGTTCCATCTTGGATGTAGAGATTACTTATTAAAAAAATTTTTCTAAGTGGGGTGCCTAGGTGGCTCAGTTGGTTGTGTCTGACTGGATTTCGGTACAGATCATGATCTCAGGATCCTGGGATTGTTGGGCTCTGTGCGTAGTGTTTAGTCTGCTTGAGATTCTCTCTCCCTCTGCCCTTCCCCCTACTTGCACATGCTTTCATGTGCTTGCTTGCTCTCTCTGTCTCTACAATAAATAAATAAATCTTTAAAGAATTTAAACATGAAGAAAAATTTTTAAAGATTTTCTTTATTTGACAGAACACAAGCAAGGGAAGTGTCAGAGGGAGAGGGAGAAGCAGGCTCCCGGCTGAGCAGGGAGCCCAGTGTGGGGCTTGATCCCAGTACCCGGAGATCATGACCTGAGTCGAAGGCAGCCGCTCAACCAACTGAGCCACCCAGGTGCCTCCAAAATGAAAAAAACTTCTAAAAAATGAAAAGCACACATAATATTGTGAGGTATTTAAGATAATGTGTATAACAGCAAGTTCCATAAGTACAAGTTAAAAGGACATGAGCTATGTATGAATAAGCCAGTAAAGGAGTAAATAAAGGAATAGTGAAATCCAGCCTGAATATTCGAGTCGATAGTGTAAAACTAATTCCAAAAGCAGTAATGAAATGCATGTATGTAAATGCAAGAACGTAATGACATATATATGTAAAGTGTGCTATAGAAGTCTTCAAGGATCCTTTGATTTTATTTTGTATCAGATAAGTCAGTCATTCTTTGGCTGGTTTATGTCCTGGGCACTTAGTAATACAGAATCTGCCTCAATCAAAATTTGCATTTTAACAAGATCCCACTGTGACTCATATGCATATTAAAGCTTGAGAAGCACTGATTTAGAATATTATGAATGATTAGAAGAGGAGGAAATTTTTTCTAGCTGTAAAATCAGGGACAGTTTAATGGAGATATTTTGCCAAACTTTGAAGGATAGATAATGTTTTATATGTAGGATGGACTAAGTACCTCCATGTGCAAGGGTCTGCATATGAAGAAGTCCCTGACACCAAGAAATGGTCTAATAAGAGAGATACATTTCATTGTACATAATAAATGGTATAAAAAGTGTGGTTCAAAGGAGGAAGTGGTTAACTGCAGGAAGGATGAAAGAAGTCTTCAGGGACAGATGAGGTATATTTTGAAGTTTTTTTCCAGTTGAAAAGAGGGAAGAACATTCAGTTAAGAACTGTACAAGCACAGTACTTGGTGGAGGCTGTCCCTTGGTCTTATACTTTTTAATCTTCACAGACCTAAAACAATGCTGATTTAAACCATGAGCTCCTCAGGATTAGAAGCTGTGCTTTGCGTATTTGCACTGCCTAGCACAGAGCTCAACACATAGCAGAGCTCTGTGATGAATGAATGACTACATGATAATTTGTTTAAGATAAAGGTGTTGTGCTCCTAGAAGTGAAGCCAATACTAATTCAAGAGAAATTCAACAAGTAGTTGGAAAGGTAATGAACAGAGACAACTAAGCAAGAAGGATGATCTAAGCCACCTGATAGCCATATTCCTGTCTTCATATTTTTCTACCTCTAAATATGTTTGTATCTATATTGAAACATTCATCTTTCCTGCAAATCTTAAAGGAACGGTTTCTTTCCTCCTTGCCTAGGATAAGCCTCTACTAGTGCTTTTATGCCCATATCTTCCTGCCTTTTATGGAAACTTTCTTTCTCTTCACTGTTTTTTTCTCTAGCATTTTCTGTTTCTCCTGTTTTTTCCATCTTTACCATCACTCACAGGTCCCCTTCTAAGCGACAGAATTGTAAATTAAATCTACTTCCCTTTGTCCTTATTTTCACAGCCAGACTGTTTTTTCCTGTTCCCTCAGCATCTAACAATCCCTACCACTCTGTTGGCACTTCACTTGCTTCCTTTCATCTGCAGAAATATCTTCAACAGTGTTTCCCAGCAGGGAAAGGTCCGTGACAACATAAATTTGACATATGACAAGTAACGTGTTAAGCTAAATTCCTTAATGCATTATTCCCAGAGCCTTTAATATGCAGTATTAGTTCTGAAACACCAAGTGGGGGTTGTAGTATGCAGGATTTTCAAAATAGTGAACATCAAAAGCCTTTTGTGAAGGGCATGTCATAGGATCCAGAGTCCAGATTTATACACAGAATGTGTATAAAGAAACACTTACCTATAAAGACAAGTTCATTTGTTTTTTGCTTGATATTTGTGCTTTTAATGATTTGTCCACATCCTATCTTCTACAGCTTTTGGAGATGTGCCTATCAGAAGCCTTTAGCTTCAGTGCCTTTGTTCCTGCCATTTCCTTTCCTTGGTGTGATTTCTCTTCTCTTTCCGTCACTGTTCATCGGCTGTCCCTCATAGCCAAATTCAGGTTGTACCTCCACATAGCCTTTCTGCCCACTTCTCTGGTAGCTTAGGCCTATTTACTCCCTTGGCACCTATGATCACTGGGCAATTTGCATTGTCGTTTACCTACAGAAGAGTGTGTTTTACAGTATTACTAGGGTTTTGTGTTACATGTTACCTCAATTAAATTTTTAAATTGAGATATAATTTACATATCCTAAGTGTCACCCTTTGAAAGCATACAATTTAGTGGTTTTTAGTTTATTCACAAAGTTGTACTACCACCGTCTAAGCCTAGATCACTCCAAAAAAAGCAACCCTATACCTGTTTTTAGTCATTCTTGGTTGCTTCCCAGCTACTGGCAACCACTAATTTACTTTCTATCTCTATAAGTTTGCCTGTTCTGGACATTTCTCGTAAGTGGGGTAATATGTGACTTTTTGTGTCAGGTGTCTTCTACTCAGCATAATGTTTTCAAGTTTCATCCATGTTGCAGCCTGGATTAGTAACTGTTCCTTTTTCTGGATGAATAATGGTCCATTGTTTGGATATACAGTACTATCAGTTAGATTTTAAACTCCTCACAGTATCTCACTTCTTTATATCACTCTCAGGGCATCAAAGAAATAAGCTAAGTAATTCATAAATATTAACTGATAGATTAATTGATCGATATTGAAAAAAGGAAGATACTAAAGTAAAAATGACTTAATGTTTGTGATATAGTTCCTCTTGCCAAGGGCTAGAAACTTGTCTCTCAACTCTCTCTCACTTTCTCATATTTAGTTGGTCATCAAATTATTTCATACTACCTCCAGAATAACTATATAATGAATCTATTCTTTCTTCTCATTGCCTTGAGCCTTTACCATTTCTCATCTATATTGTAGCTGCCTGAGTATACTCCATCCCTGTTCAGATCTCTCCCCCCTTAAATCAGTCTTCCATTGTGCAGCTAAGATTATGTTTCCAAAATACAAATCTAATTTTGTATATTTGCTTTATTAAAAACCTTTAATGTCACTTATTGATTTAAGCTATAGGAAGCTATTTGGGGGTTCCTGGGTGGCTCAGTGGGTTAAGCCTCTGCCTTCAGCTCAGGTCATGATCTTAGGGTCCTGGGATCGAGCCCCGCGTCGGGCTCCCTGCTCAGCGGGGAGCCTGCTTCCCCCTCTCCCTCTGCCTGCCTCTCTGCCTACTTGTGATCTCTCTCTCTGTCAAATAAATAAATAAAATATTAAAAAAAAAAAAAAAGGAAGCTATTCGCCCTTCCATTCATTCATTAATTCAACCAGTACACGTTTGTTGGTTGCCTACTATGGGCCAGGCACTGTTATAAGTGGTGGGAAGATATGTTCAAAACAAACCTACAGCAAAACACTTAGTTGTTGGGATGCCTGGTTGGCTCAGTGGGTGAAAGCCACTGCCTTCGGCTCAGGTCATGATCTCAGGGTCCCAGGATTGAGCCCCACATCGGGCTTTCTGCTCATCAGGGAGCCTGCTTCCTCCTCTCTCTCTGCCTACCTCTCTGCCTACTTGTGATCTTTCTCTGTCAAATAAATAAAATCTTAAAAAAAAACCAAAACACTTAGTTCTTACCATCATAGAACTTATAAACGTTAACCAAATACACACACAAATATGTTATTATAAAGAGTGATACATGCTCTGAAGGAAAAGTCCAGGGGACTATGAAAGTAATCTATTTTTTTTAAAAGATTTTATTTATTTGTTTGACAGAGAGGAGAGAGATCATGAGTAGGCAGAAAGGCAGGCAGAGAGAGAGAGGGGGAAGCAGACTCCTCGCTGAGCAGAGAGCCCGATGCGGGGCTCGATCCCAGGACCCTGAGACCATGACCTGAGCCGAAGGCAGAGGCTTTAACCCACTGAGCCAGCCAGGCACCCCTGTGAAAGTAATCTAATCTAGTCTGGGAGATCAAGGAAAATTTCCTTAAGCAAGCACATAGGTGAACTGAAGAATAGATGGCATTTAATTATCTGAAGTTGTATAAAACAGCCTGGTATTCATAGGAGGTAAAAGGGATCCTGATTCATTTAATGAACTTGAGAGGCCTAGTGTGGTTAGAGCACAGTGCAGAAAATTGTTCTGGAGAAGTAGGTAAGGTGCATAGTGATTGTTGGACCTGAGCTGAAAAAGCCATGGAAGGCCACTGAAGGATTTTAAACAGGAGAGTGAAGGAATTGCATTTTAGAAAGAGTTTTCTGGCGACAATTTAGAGAATGGATTGTAAGGAGACAAGAATGAACTAGGGAGAAAGCAGTTAGTAGACTATTATAGTCAGGCAGGCAGGAGATACAGTTTGGTCTAGCTTGTGCTTGGGGTAGAAATGGAGAAAAGTGGACAGGCTCAAAAATAGAGGTGGAAGTGACAGAATTTAGTGGTGGATTGGATGGAGCAGGGAGCATGTGAGTGAAGGAAATTATCAAGGATAATCAAGCTTCCAGTTTATAATGCTGAATGAATAATGGTACCATTAACTGAAAGAAGAAACCGGAGGAAGACCTTAGATACTAAGAATTTAGTTTTGGAATATTGAGTTTTAGATTCTGACATAGTTAAAAGGAAATGTTAAGCTGACAATTGATTATATAAGTCTATAGAAGTGGACTGGGCTCAATATATTGCTTTTTGAGCTCAGCCTTCTTCAGTCTTCTTACCCCCTCTTATGGTCTGAGTGTTTGAGTCCCCTCCACAATTCATTATATTGAAATCATAATGCCCAGTGTGATGGTGTTAGGGGGTGGGAAGCTTTGGGGAGGCACTTAGGTTATGAGGGTGGAGCCCTCATAAATGGGAATTACGTTCTTGTAAAAAAAGATTCTACAGAGCTTCCTATCTGCCACTCCTGTGTTAGGATACAAGGAAAAATCTGTAAGCCAGGAGAGGGCCCTTACCTGACCCAGCAGATCTTAAGACTTCCAGCCTCTAAAACTGTGAGAAATAAATTTCTATTGTTATAAGGTAACCTGTCTGTGATCTTTTGTTACAGCAGCCTGAACAGACTAAGACACTCTTACATAGAAATGGTAGTATCTACAACTCATAGTACATTATTGTAATCAGTAAATTGTAGACATAATAATCCAATAGTTATTATCAGTGCTCTTTTGAGTGATAATTTTCTGTTAAGGTAGCCATTTAGCCTACTCCTTATGTAAATTACCCCCTCCCCAGAATAGATATTATTTCTAATACAACTTAGTAGTGTAGACAAGGGAATTGTTAGTTTTTCTTTTATAAAAATTTCCTACTTGATTTTTAAAAAATTATATCCATGTAGGGGCGCCTATGTGGCTCAGTCAGTTAAGTGTCCGACTCTTAATCTCTGCTCAGCTCTTGATCTCAGGGTAGTAAGTTCAAGCCCTGTGCTGGCCTCTGCAGTGGGCATAGAGCCTACTTTAAAAAAATATCTGTGTCCATGTAGATATTATGACAAATATCGTCTATACAATTGGCTAATGAAGTATGATATGTGTTGTGTAATGGGTGCAGGAGTAGCTTTTCTTCCCTGTTTGAAAGTTCAAATGACTTTTTAGGCAGGCTTTCTTGGGGAGAAGAAAGGTAGTTAAGCAAGGTTTACTGTTTTAAAAAATTAAACTATTTTCATAAATTTTAAATTCATAAGGCATTATATAAATTTATAAAAGTGGTAAAATTATACAGAACTATATACACATACACACACAAATAAGTGCATGTAAAACTGGTAAAATCTGAAAAAGTTCTGCAAACTGTATCGATGATAGTGTCCTGGTTTTGGTGGTTAGATAACATGGTACCATTGAAGGAAGCTGGGTGAAGGGTACATGCAACTTTTCTGTACTATTGCAACTTCCTGTGAGTCTATAATTATTGCAAAATAAAGAGTTCAATTAAAAGATTCATAAGGCAAACAAAAGAAATTTCTGTTAAATACATTTATGCCAAAATGAGATTTAATTTTTCCAAAGGTAGGCTCAGGAGATTTAATTGACTTTTTTTAAGATTATTTATTTTTTTTTGAGTCATTTTTACATACAACGTGGGGCTAGAACTCAATCCTGAGATCAGGAGTCACGTGCTGTCCAACTGAGCCAGCTGGACACCCTGATTTAATTATTTTAATTAATATTGTATACAATATAAAAATGTACTAACAATATTGAAGAGTAAAGGTACTAAAACCATAAATCAAAATAGTATGAATAAAAATATAACCTAAGATACAATTTTATATGAGGCTTTAAAAATTTTTCTTATTGTGTGAATAATAAAAATTCTTCTTTGGTGGCTCAGTCAGTTAAGCGTCTGCCTTCTGCCCAGTTCATGATCCCAGGATCACGGGTCTGTTTCTCCTTCTCCCTCTGCCCCTCCCTCCCCCTACTCCTGCTCTCTCCCCCTGCTCATGCTCTCTGTCTCTCAAATAAATAAATTAAATCTTTAAAAATATGTTTTTCTTATGGAATAACATCAAACTCCAATGTAAGTCTAGCAATTATAAGATCGTTGTTTACTACCATCGGTTTCTTGATCTCTTTTCATTGCCCTGTGCAAGCATTAAAATGTTTTTATCACTAAAATGGAACAATAGAATTTATCCTTTCAGTGTGAAACATGTGCTTGTTTTGTTTTGCTGCACAAATACTCAAATCTGTTTTAGATTTAAGGACACATGGATTTCATTTTCACATGAAATGAGAATTTTATCCTTGCCCTTGTTGCTTGTTAAATAAGAAGAAGCTTCTCCACATATATAAGAAGTTACCAGGTATCAACAAAATGTTAATTATTCATTGCAGAACACTCTTTCTCAGAAATTTAGAATTCGTCTAGGAGCAGATCAGTAAATCTCATCCTGAGTATAATATCCTATAGCACTGACTGAGTTCTTCCTCATCTTTCCAGGTGAAGTTCTCAGGCTCAGAAGATTCACAGAAAAGATCCCTCATCTAATAATATACTTGAGTTTAAAGAGAGGGGAAAATTACTATTAAATCTTATTCTGCAGTTTTTCCAGGTTGGCTTTCAGTAAAGCTTGAAACTCACTGATACTCTTCCTCACTCTCAGGCAAACAAGTGGAAACATTTTTAAGATTTCCTTTTGCAGTAGATTTTTTCAAAGATTTTTCTTTAAATCCACTTATATTGGGGCGCCTGAGTGGCTCAGTCAGTTGAGTGTCTGCCTTCAGCTCAGGTCATGATCCCAGGGTCTTGGGATAAAGCCCCACATTGGGTTCTCCGCTCAGCGGCAAGTCTGCTCCTCCCTCTCTATACCTCTCACTTTCACTCTCTTTCAAATAAATAAGTAAAATCTTAAAAAAAAAAAAAAAAAAACCCAAATCTACTTATATTTATTGTTGTTTTTTAGGGGTTTTTTTCAATTTTATTTTTTCAGTGTTCCAAGATTCATTGTTCATGCACCACACCCAGTGCTCCATGCAATATGTGCCCTCCTCAATACCCACCACCAGGCTCACCCAACCCCCCACCCTGCTCCCCTCCAAAACCCTCAGTTTGTTGC
>CM052885.1:21922369-21947949 GCA_028534135.1 Potos flavus
TATTCATCCTTTCTGATGGAGGCATAATATTCCATTGTATATATGGACCATATCTTTATCCATTCATCTGTTGAAGGGCATCTTGGCTCTTTCCACAGTTTGGCGATTGTGGCCATTGCTGCTGTGAACATTGGGGTACATGTGGCCCTTCTTTTCACTACATCTGTATCTTTGGGGTAAATAACCCAGTAGTGCAATTGTGGGGTCATAGGGTAGCTCTATTTTTAATTTCTTAAGAAATCTCCACACTGTTTTCCAAAGAAATCTCCACACTGTTTTCCAAAGTGGCTGCACCAACTTGCATTCCCATCAACAGTGTAAGAGGGTTCTCCTTTCTCCACATCCTCTCCAACATTTGTCTTGTTGATTTTGGCCATTCTAACTGGTGTAAGGTGGTATCTCAATGTGGTTTTGATTTGAATCTCCCTGATGGCTAATGATGATGAACATTTTTTCATGTGTCTGTTAGCCATTTGTATGTCTTGTTTGGAGAAGTGTCTGTTTATGCCTTCTGCCCATTTTTTGACATGATTATCTTTACATTGGTTTTACTTAGCAAATGACAAGAATATTATAAATAGTATAGCAAGAAGAAATTAATTTAAAATTAATGTTTTGTAATACCTATCCTGGAGTTGACAACCAAGCTAACTGGTTCTTAACTCTAATTTAACTTAAGACACCTGTGCTCCTGGAATAGTTTGGAATCTTCTTGTTTTCTGATGTTCTTCATAACATGTTAAGCTAACTACAAGTTTTTTGGACTTTCTGTTGCTTTTTCATACCCACACCTAGTTATATCTTGGGAACACTAAAGGATGTGTCAAACTGCTATTACTTGCATTCCTGCATATGTCCATGATATTTTCCTACTTTATAGTAAATGGATGAAAAAAAAAACTACAAAATCAAACTAAAGCTGCCTTTTTGAGGTTCTGGCATCCATGGTATGACAAACTGCTAAACATAAAATTCTTTATCAGAGCATTTTTTAGCACTATAATTTATATGTCCTTTTTTGGTTTAGATTAAGGACTTTTAAGTGCAGTCCTATCTTAGAGGCCAGGAAACAGTTGTTAAGGTCCTTTCCTGCCTCATAATTCTAAAACCGTTAATGGTATTGCCATACTAATGACTTCCTGATCTAAATCTTCCTCTTGTTAAATCAAGAAAAGCACTCTTTGTACCTATTGGAAATGGAATTTTAGTTACATTTCACCTCTTTTATTTATTTCTCAACTTGAAACAAGCAGAAAGTAATTTCAGAGAATATTTTAGTCCCAAGATTCTATGATAGCATTTACAGGAACTATTTTTAAACTAAATAGGGAAGGACAGCGAATTCAAAAGTACTTGCACTTTATTTCTAGCTGAGTTAATTCCCTTATAAAAACTTTCTAGAATCATTTACTGCTAAACCTGGAAAGTATTTTGAATAGGAAACTGGAGACAGAGGACATTAATGATTTACTGTATTAGTAGCTAACCTAGGACTTATCCTCAGAATACAAACTTTGTTACAATTAATTGCAGGCATTGTCACAGCCAGAACAAGATGTGACTCATAATTCAGCCATTCATTAATTGAAGTGTTAGCCAAAATTTTAATAGCAATTCTTAAAAACTAACCTAGAATTTGGAGTAATGTGCAAATTAAGCTCTTTATATTGTATATGATCTTCAGGGAAGGAGATCCTGTGTTAGACTATTCTGGTTTGTCCTTGCCAAGGTTATTGTCTAAACTACCACTCCAGTATGAGGCTTCTAGTTAACAGCAGCTATGGTTGTTTGATAGGCATATTGTCCAGTCCTACCGATTTTTTTTTTCTTAATTTCTGTATGACCTCAATCCTTTTACTGTTGCCTTTTTTTTTTTCAACCAGAGAATGTGGCATTTGTACTGTTTTAATTATCTGTAACCTGTAAGGCACTGTCGAGACTATGAATGGAATTTATTTTGTAATGTGAATAACTGAATCTCTTTACTCCTTTTTAGAGCTGCCATAAAAACAAAACAAAAACCTCAAAACATCTTTATTTTTGCCTAGACTAAAGATGAATGATGTCATTATATAAAGAAAGGGCTGAAATAGCAGGGAACTCGTACTAGTCAAATTTATCCAGAACCAAGCATTACTATACAAAGCACTTAGCAAAGATATTTGATGATTTAAATGAAAGAATGTGTAAATAAATACATGAAATGTAGGGGAAAACCATTTGCAGTTTTTCTTTAGCAAATTCTGTCTAATGGTTTACATATATACATGTATTATGCCTTTAGAATTTATACAGTCACTTCGTTCTGAAGCACATAGTGTACATAATAATGAAGGGAATCCAAAATCATACTATGTAATATATTTTGTATATATCATACATATAAAGTTGCTGTTATAAGACTGATTCTTTTATCAGTCTAGCTAATTATCTGAAATCTTTTCAGTGTCTTCACTTCCCTCATCTTTCATTTTCTTGTTGTAAAATAAAAGATGGTTTTAGATATTTATCAGCTATAAAATAGGATTGTCTGCAATAGCAGATATTCATAGTTAGAGATCTTCAAATGATAATTATTTTACTTGAATATTATACTCACTTTGGTTAAGATTCACACATTTTTACCTTAATTTATAGTTTTGTCCTCTCTTCTCCTAAGATCTCAGTGGTTCAATAGCATCCCCAGATGTCAAATTAAACCTTGGTGGAGATTTTATTAAAGAATCTACAGCTACTACATTTCTGAGACAAAGAGGATATGGCTGGCTTTTGGAAGTTGAAGATGATGATCCTGAAGATAACAAGCCACTCTTGTATGTAAAAATCATAATGTGTGTTTTTTTGTTTTTTGAAACTAGTCTGTGGGATGATTATATTCTTTCATGTTATTTAAAGACAAATATGGCAGATCTTAACCTTTTTGGTTAGACGTCTAGGTGTTTTTAAATTTTACTAGTATTTAGAAAAATTAAAATAATGAGATTATTTTAAGCCTATTGAGTGGCAAAAATGGAAAGAATCATAATTCTCTATATCTCTAGCGCACACGTGCACACGCACACACACACACACACACATTCTGAACTATTAGGGCTTACTTGGGCCTATAGCTATCTCAAGTAAACATTTAATTTAAGTAAAAAAAAGTCTGCCTGATGTGGAAATTAAGTTTAAGGCAAATTAAAACTTCCACAAAGATTAGCACTCCAAAATCTCTCCCATGTAGAAATTCTAGAGCTACCACTGGCGGGACTAGAAAGAGTCTTTCACTTTCTTCATAGTACTTGAAAATTTTTAAGTGATTATCATTTGGGAAAAAAAGTAAAGAATTTAACAACTTGGGAAAGAACCTATGGCTCTTTAAAATCAAGGCATTATCAGGTTAATCTCTGTGGTAATTATTGGTAGATTAAGTGCTAAAATGTTCTGTTTCTTAATATACTATATTTCATCAAATTTAAAACAGTGAATTATAAGATGCAGTTATTTTATGTTTATCAGTAAAGAGAAAACAGTATGTAAGGTAGCGTAAAGCTAAGACATCGAAAGGCTGTCTCCTTAGTGTAAGGATAAATGAGAAATAACCCACCCTACAAAAAGATACAGCAAGGATGTTTGCTTATATCCATTTGGCAATGGGTGGGGTGTTGGAAGAAAAATTGCCCCTGAGAATGGAAACCCCACACCAGTTCTCATACGATTGCAGTCTGAATTATCAGTACGGTCAAAAGGGCTCAAGCAGAAGATAATATTTAAAGTTGTCCCAAAGTAATGGGTCTAGAATACTGGGAAATCGAAAGGCAGATCTTGGAAGAAGTTGGTTTCACTCCAAGTTGACAAGATAAGACACCAGCAGTTGTGACAAGCATCCTGATTTTAGAGAGGTTAAAATGTTGAAAATGTACACCATGGAATCAGTGAAATACTACACTTCAGATGCAATACTTTGTTGACTGATGGAGATGACGCTGTCATTTAAACTTTTCTTAAATTTTATTGCAACTGTCTCGGTATTCAGGAATGTATGCTTTTTAAGAATTTTTATTTCTTATAGGGAGGAACTGGATATCGATCTAAAGGATATTTACTACAAAATCCGGTGTGTTTTGATGCCAATGCCATCACTTGGTTTTAATAGACAAGTGGTGAGGGACAATCCTGACTTTTGGGGTCCTCTGGCTGTTGTTCTTTTCTTTTCCATGATATCATTATATGGACAATTTAGGGTAAGTATATGTTACTTTATACAAATTTGAAATATTTTAAGAGTTTTAAAATTAAAAATAGCCAAATGTTAACTGTAATGCTACATTATGTTTAAGAAATGCTTTACTTTTACCCATTATTTCAAACTTGTTCATCTCTAGAACCCTTTTTAACTAAATAAGTGGGGAGTACTTTAATGCTTTCCAAACCTTTATATCATCATTCTTATAGAAAGTATTAGTAACTGTATTGCAACTGGGTAAACAAATGGGACTACTCTCAGCTGGGTGAAAGTAACTAGTGACTCGAAGTGACCAAAAGGGCTGCCCTTGCCCTTTATGATTTCTCCCAAGGGATGAAGAGTTTGAAACACAATACTCATAACATGTTCTCACCTTTTATTTATTTTTAAAATAAATACTTTAGGGGCTCCTGACTGGCTTGGTCAGTGGAACACATGACTCTTGATTGTGAGTTCAAGCCCCACGTTGGGTCTAGAGCTTACTTTAAAAAAAAAAAAAGTAAATATTTTAATAAATAATGACAAGGGTTCCATCAGAATTTGTTTTTATATAATACTTCGTTCTACTCTCAGGGGCTTTATTATCAAAACAACATACACACATTACTCCTTAAACCCTAGTTTTAGGCTTTAGGGAAGTAAAAAATAACTTTATCACTGAATGATTTGGAAATGAATTCATTTCTCATTGCTTCTGTAACAAATTTCCACAAGTTTTGTGGCTTAAAACAGTGAAAGTTTTACAGTTTTGGAAGTCAGAAATTCTAAATGAGCTTGAAGGAGCTAAGATCAAAATGTCAGCAGGGCTGGTTCCTCTGTAGGCTCCAGGGCAGATTCTGTTGATTGCCTCCACCCATGTCTAGCGACTGTCAGCATTCCTTGGTTTCTGGTGGCATTACTACAATCTCTGTTACCGTGGTCACATTACCTTCTCTACTGTAGTCAAAACTCCCTCTGCCTCCTTTTTTAAAGGACAGTTGTGATTACATTTAGTGCTCATTTGGATAATCCAGAATAATCTCCCAATAACAAGATCCTTAATGTAATATAACACTCACCTTACTAATATTTACCTTAGATCAATAGTTTATATCAAGTATTCTGTTGGAACTATGAAATGAATTGAAGAAGTTGAATGGGGATTCTGGTCTACTACTCACCACTAATCCTTCATCTAAAGCATCTCTAATTTTATCTATTTTGTATAATCTTTCATTTGAACAAAGGGTTGTAAGGCTAAAAACAGATTACTACCTCCATAGAACGTCACTCAGTTTGATTTTACTTGATGTTTTCTATGACTAGATTGGAGTCATGAATTTTGGGCAGGGATACTATTTTGTGTCCTCACTATACTATCAGGGAGCATGTGATATTGATATATCTTTTACTGGTGCTTTTAACATTGGTT
Source organism: Potos flavus (assembly GCA_028534135.1). Taxonomy (NCBI): domain Eukaryota; kingdom Metazoa; phylum Chordata; class Mammalia; order Carnivora; family Procyonidae; genus Potos; species Potos flavus. The sequence continues at coordinate 21,928,009 of CM052885.1, forward strand.
GCTTGATTAGGTGATGGGGTGGTATCTGCCCAATTCCTCCACTGTAAAGTTGCTATTTTTTCCTTTTTAATTAATAAATAAGTATCTTGTGGAGATACTTTATGACTATGCGCACATTTTGTTTCTCATCAAACTTTAGCTCACTAATTTTAGCATCTGTTGATGGATCTTGAGTTCAGCAATTACTACTGTAGTGTTTACTGAATGATGGTGTTCTGTTTTCCTCATTCCTTCCACATTTATTCATTGGTATTCTCTATGGAACAGCTACCCATTCTTTGCCATTGCTTAATTATTGTTGTATTTATTTATGTCACTATGGAATCATGAATATTTATTTTATTTTCTGGATTATAACCCAGTGCTATCATCATTTACTTTATTGCTGAGATTATTCCAGCTTTAGCCATTGGGAACTTCTTCAGGTTAGCTTCTGTGTCCTTTTGACATCTTTCAGTTAATTTTTTGAGCATTTCCTTTTCTTCTAACTCCATAGAGTGTTCTGGGCTCACCTTTTATCTCCCCTGCCCCTGCCCTGGAATCAGTTATTTATTGAAAGAATCCTAGTTCCTTTTATCAGGGAATGATATTTAGAAACCAGCATCTGGGCAATAAGTATGCTTATTTTGCTGTTGGGTCTTCATTATTTCTAAACCCTCCAAGCAGACAAAACTTGGAGATAGAGGCATATATCATTATCACACTAAGTCTCAGGAGTTAAAATTGTCTGAAACATCTCCCAGTTACATATGTAATTAATGTAAATTTTAAAGACCTAAATTTTAAAGACCTCTTTGGGAGAAGACCTATAACTTCTTATAGAGATGAATTTTCCTTTCAAGATGTTGTAAACTAGAGGTTTGGAAGTAAATACTTTGTTCTTTTTTTATAGTAATATTTGATCAGAGAGCTTGAAATACTGAGATTTCCTTAGGCAATTGATCATTGCTAAATTTTCACTTTAGATATTAAATTATATTAACACACTGCATTCTTACTAGGTTTTGGAAAGATACCTGGGAACTCAAACTCTCTATGACCAGAAATTGGATATACCAAACTATCTTACATTAGCAGAGAATTGACTTCCTGGGAAATTATTAGCTTATTTGGTACAATGATATTAATTGCATGAAATTTTTTTCCCTGAAGGTGGTCTCATGGATTATAACCATTTGGATATTTGGTTCCCTAACAATTTTCTTACTGGCCAGAGTTCTTGGTGGAGAAGTAAGTAGATTTTGAAAATAGCCTTTGTTTCTTATCATAAACTTTATTTTTGGTATTATATTTTCAGTAGCTATATTCATCATAACTCTTTCTTGTCCCAGAATTGCTTTTAAGTTATGCTACTTCCCCTGAGATGATCAACATACTGATATTGTGCATACTCAATAATGGCTATAAGAAAGGAAGAAGAGGGGCACCTGGATGGCTCAGTGGGTTAAGCCTCTGCCTTCGGCTCAGGTCATGATCTCAGGGTCCTGGGATTGAGCCCCACATCGGGCTCTCTGCTCAGCGGGGAGCCTGCTTCCTCCTCTCTCTCTCTGCCTGTCTCTTTGCCCACTTGTGATCTCTCTCTGACAAATAAATAAATAAAATCTTAAAAAAAAAAAAGAGAAAGGAAGAAGAAAGAAAAGATCCCATACCACTCTTAAGTAATTTACAGCTTTTTAGGGAAACATATAATTTATTTTCTAGTACAACAGTTCTCAAACTTTGATCTCAGGTCCCCAAGGAGATTTCTTTGTGTGGGTTTTATTTATTAATACTTATCATATTAGAAATTAAAATAAAAAATTTTGAATATATATTCATTTAAAAATAAAACCAGGGACGCCCGAGTGGCTCAGTCAGTTAAGTGTCTGCCTTTGGCTTGGGTCGTGATCCCAGGGTTCTGGGATCGAGTCCCACATCTGGCTCCCTGAGCAGGGAGCCTGCTTTTCCCTCTGCCTGCCTCTCCCCTTGCTTGTACTTTCTCGCTCGCTCTCTGACAAATAAATAAATAAAATCTTTAAAAAATAATAAAAATAAAACCAAATACATTTTAATATAAATAATCAAAAATTTTTTAAAGATTTATTTATTTGAGAGAGAGCGTGTGATGGGGAGGGGCAGAGTGAGAGGGAAATTGAGAATATTAAGCAGAGTCTGTGCTGAGTGCAGACCCCGATACGGGCTTGATCTCACGACCTGAGCCAAAGCCAAGAGTCGATCCTCAACTGACTGTGCCTCCCAGGGGCCCATAAATAATACATTTTAAAGAAAAACAATTTTCTTCAAAAACAAAAAAGTGATAAGAGTGGCATTGTTTTACATTTTTGCAAGTAGCTTTAATGTCTGGCTTAGTGGAAGCTGGTTTCTAATATCTGCTTTCTGTATTCAGTCTGTTATACATTTTTTTTTTTTTTTAAAGATTTTCATTTATTTATTTGACAGAGAGGAGAGAGAGATCACAAGTAGGCAGAGAGGCAGGCAGAGAGAGAGGGGGAAGCAGGCTCCCTGCTGAGCAGAGAGCCCGATGTGGGGCTCGATCCCAGGACCCCGAGATCATGACCTGAGCCAAAGGCAGAGGCTTTAATCCACTGAGCCACCCAGGCACCCCTGTTATACATTATTTTAGTTAAAGTATATGAGAAAAAGAAGGCCTTAAACATATATACTTGGAAAAGGAAGGGTATTTCTTTTTAAGATTTTATTTATTTGAGAGAGAGAGTATACAAGCGGTGGGGGGGAGGGGTAGAGGAAGAAGCAGACTCCCCACTGAGCAGGGAGCCCATGTGGGCTCAATCTCAGCACCCTGGGATCATGACCTGAACCGAAGGTAGTTGCTTAACTGACTGAGCCACCCAGGCACTCAGAAGGAAGAGTACTTTAATAGCTTTTTCAGATGATTGTGGATATTCTCTGAAACTACCTACATTCAACAAGTAATAGTTTCTTTTTTTTTTTTTTTAACAAGTAATAGTTTCTTAAAGGTTTATTGCAGTAAGGAATCTCAAACAGTATTCATGAACTTTTCATACTCTGTTTCATTAAAATTTCACTTTGGGCGGATCTTTTTACCCATGCATGGTCATTTGGAAGACACTGGTTCACTGAGTTCTGCAAATCTTCCAAATGTTGACACATCTTACTGTATAATATCAGAAAATCACATTAATTAGTAATCACCACGCATCTTTAAGTTTAGATCAGCTCCCTGCTTGATGGACAGCCTGCTTCTCCCTCTCTACCACTTGTGCTCTCTCTCACGCATGCTCTCGCTCTCTCTCTCAGATAAATAAATAAAATCTTAAAAAAAAAAAAAAGAACATGCTTATGGATACCCAACTCTGAATAACCATAGTTTGTCTTTCATTTGTTCTTTCAAGTAAAAATGCTGTCCCATAGTAAACACATCTAATTCAACGCTTCACTCAAACAGCTGTATAAGTGCTTTTCCTTGGGGTAACCATTGAACCAGGATACAACAGAAATGCTTTCTTTGGCAATGCCTAGGTGGCTCAGTCCGTTGAGCATCTGCTTTCAGCTCAGGTCATGATCCTGGGGTCCTGGAGTCAAGTTCTGTGTCAGGCTCCTTGGTGAGGATCTTCTCCCTCTGCCTACCGCTCCCCCTGCTTTTGCTCGCTCTCTCTGATAAATAAATAAAATCTTAAAAAAAAAAAAAAATGCTTTCTATGTACTTCCCTTTTGTTGTACAGAATATTAAAGAGACATACCCAAAAGTTGAGATTTAATAGAATTAATCATTTTAACTGCTTCATTAAGGACATTCTTAAGTGAAGCTAGCTTTTTTTCTTTTTCTGTGATTGTGTAGTAGTGAAGAGTACAGTAACTACTAGTATAGTTTGTGCCACCTTGATTCACAGTAAAGCAGCACATTTTACCCACTGTTGTTTTTCCCTGCTAGTATGAACCCAATGAGAAAAGGCAAATAATGTTTTATTATTTTTATAGAAAATAGTTTTGACCTTCCAGTCTTCTGGAAGAGTCTGTGGGACCCACGGTGACCCGTGAACCACACCTTCAGAACTGCTGCCCCATTAAAAAATACTTTGTGAATTACTGTAAACCTAGGAATTCTGGCGGTTTATTATTTTTTCTTTCTTTCTTTCTTTTTTTTTTTTCCTAGCAGTTTATTCAGTGGAGAGAATAAAGCAGAGGGGATGCCAGGCAGAGTTACGTTGTGGGTGCTGACTCTCTATGAACATTGATGAATGCAGAGACCTTGAGCCCTTTTCTCGTATTTGGTAGAAAGATCTGCCAAGTCTGTTACTTAGCTTAGTTAGTTCATCTGCTTTCCAGTTTCCAAAATTATGTTGCTGTTGTCCTGTCGTCTCTTCTTCTGTTTAAGCCTCTTTTTTAAAAGAAAATTATGTCACTTATTAATACAATAAAACAAAACACATAATTTTATTTTGTGATACAGAATATATAATTATACACCGGGCAAAGAGTAATATGAAAATACCATCATTCATAAAGTTTCACAACTGAAAATTACTATAATAGATGAGGAAATAGGGGTGCCTGGGTGGCTTGGTAGTTGGGCGGTCGTTGGGCGTCTGCTTTCAGCTCAGGTCATGATCCCGCAGTCCTGGGATCGAGCCCCGCATCAGGCTCCCTGCTCTGTGGGGAGCCTGCTTCTCCCTCTCCCACTACCCTTGCTTGTGTTCCTTCTTTTGCTGTGTCTCTCTCTGTCAAAAAAAAAAAAAAATCTTAAAAAAGATGAGGAAATAGCTTTCATCAAACTTTATTTTCTCCAAAGTAATGCAGTTATCTTATACAAAGTAACACTTTGATTCTTGTAAATGGCTTTTATTTCATTACACTCACTCTCTTTATTTCATGTATCTGATCTAAACTTACAGAGTTTAAGATCAGACTTTTGTTCCTGGTCCTTTTGGTGGTGTTGGTTTTTTTCCATTTTATTCATGATTTCATAAATATTTTGGGGCTTACATTATTAGTCTAAGGTATATGAGCAATGAGAATGAACTTGATCTGCATTATCTATATTCGGAGAGTGCTCAGGGATTTCATCCACAACCTGGTGAGCCTTTAGTTACCACTTCTTGTGGTGAGTGCTGATGTATGCCTTCAGGTTTATAATTTTTAATATATCAGTTAGGAACTAGTTCTCCTTTATACAGTGACCAACCTATATGGCCTCTATGAATTTTTCTGTTACTTTGTTTCTCCCAGATGTGTACTATGTTTTCAAATCCCAAGATATTTTATGGTTTAGTCTCCATTGTTTATGCCTCTTTAAAAAAAAAAAGTTTGTGGGGGTGCCTGACTGGCATAGTCTCTTGACCATCTAACTCTCAATTTTGCTCCATTGAGATCAAGCCTCACATCAGGCTCCCCGCTCAGTATGGTGTCTGCTGGAGACTCTCTCTCCCTCTGCCCTGCTATAGAGGGTTTTCCCCTCCCTTCCCTTTTAGTATGGTTTCAGGAGGGAATGATATTAGATAAATGTGTTCAATCCATCAACTTAACCTAAAACTGTTGAATACATTTGGAATAACATTTGTCTATGAAACTTTTTCACTCTGCATATAAAAATTTAAAATAATTCTAATGGAGCAAATTGTATTTGTTCACATATTATTTGTTATATCTTTGACACAACCCTATGTAATAGTTATATGAAAATAGGTTTCACTAAATGTTCTGGTAAATTAGGACTGTTGATGTAATAGTTAAGAGACTTAAATCTTAGGGGCGCATAGGTGGCTCAGTCAGTTAAGTGTCTGACTTTGGCTCAGGTCATGATCTTAGGATCCTGGGAGTGAGCCCCCTGACAGGCTGCACGCTCATCAGGGAGTCTGCTTCTCCCTCTCCCCTTCCTTCTATCCTTCTCCCCCAGCACTCTGCACCCACCTCCCCCCCGTCACACATGTACAGGCATTCTCTGTCTCTCTCTCAAATAAATAAAATCTTTTAAAAAAATATCTAGATCTTAATTTGAACTCTTTCTCTTACCAGTTTTGCTTTCCTGAACAAAGCATTTTGTCTCTCTAAAATTCAGTTTCTTCATAATGGGGGGTAATACCTACTTCATAGACTTGTTGCTGCAATTGATCTCTCTTGATCTGCCACAGAGCTTGGCACACAGTAGCCACTAAATAAATATTTTTTCCTTCAGTCTCTCCTGCCTGCCTTCCCTTCTGTTTTAGTCTGCATTTGTCACACATAGCTTCTTTAGACCTTGAATTTTTTGTTTGAATAAGATAGTTGTAGTCCCTTTAAATAATCCTTCTACAACTTCAAGGGAAGTAGCAAGAGAGTATATTGTAGGTATAGTGAAGGTAATTGGATATATAAGTCTCAAAAGGGAGAGAGGGCTGGAAATGTAGATTTGGGTATCATCAGAAAGTTGATGATAATTGAAACTATGGTGGGTTGATGAGACTGTCCAGGAACATAGCAGATAGTATGATAATTTGAAATATAAAGCATATACTTCATGATTTCTTCTTGTCATGTTTATGTAAGTACAACTAAGAATATGTGATGTTCTGTAGTGATTAAAATAATTATCTTGATTTCATGATATTTACTTAAAACATTAAAATTCACAGGTTGCATATGGCCAAGTTCTTGGAGTTATAGGATATTCACTACTTCCTCTCATTGTAATAGCCCCTGTACTTTTGGTGGTTGGATCATTTGAAGTGGTATCTACACTTATAAAAGTAAGTAGTGTATATTATAAAAAAGTAATTAACCATTTTCCAGGAACAAAAGTATACTCGTTATCTGCCTAAGAATATTGTAATCTGTAACTGTCGTACATTTTTAAGTGTTTTGGAACAGTGATCTCACTCAATTTTATTTCTTTTATTTTTCCATTTTATTTCTTTTATTATTCTTATTTCCCATTATTTCTTTTTTTTTTCCCATTTTAATCGCCAGAAATTAAAATGTATGTCTAGAGGGGAGTAAAGAACAAAGAGCAAATAAGGCTACAAGATGCTACACTCAGATAATTTTTTTAATGTTGAGTTTTTCTTCTCTATAATACAACTTCATATGACTTAGATTTTGTGAGAGATATTTATTTAAAATTTTACTGGACATTTATTTAATAACTGTTACTCCTATTTGAATAATAACTACCTTATCAAATATAATAGACATGGTTGTAATAAATTGGCTTTCCTATATTGCAGAGATCAGGATTTCTTTAGGCTGTGTTAACTTTAAATTAACATGTAGACCCATATTAAATATATAATGATAATATAAAGTATTAATAAGTAGTAAAGTAACTTAAATTTTGGTATTTATTAATTTTGAACCACTTTGGGAAATAAATGCTTTAGCACAAGTGTGTATATTATACAATGAATGTAATTTTTTTCCTTATGAAAATATGTAGAACATCTTAAGACTACCACTTTCAGAACTGCCATTGTGTAGCCTTCACATTAAAGTATTTGTTTTTAGTAAAGCCACTTAATATTTATAACATTTGGTTTTATTTAAAGTTGGTTACTAATTTCAATATAGAAGAAATGATTGCTTTTAAAATTGAGTAACTACAGGCTAATACTGACATATAAGCATTAGGTATTAAAAAGTATGGATTTTGGAACCAGTCCTAAATTCAAATTATGGATCTTCCACTTACCTGCTGCCTCCCTTGGGGGGATATCTTTTCTTATCCTCCTCTGCAAATTGGGAATCTTGACAGCTATTTTTTAGGGTTTGTTTTTTAGATGGTAAAGGATGTATGTTTGCTACAGAGTAGGCACTCAAGTGGTAGCTTGTCATTACAAATGACATTGCCATTTGTAGTTGTCATTACATATTACATAGTTGTCATTACAAATATTATAAAAGAATATTTTGAGAACATCTTTGTATGTTAGAACTGCATGAACACTTTAGAGACCAAGTAGAATATCATTCTTTTCTCTCCATTCTAGTCCTAACATCTTTTTTTTTTTTTTTAATTGGCATTATTACCACTTAGCTTACAAGTCTTGCAATGCAGAAGCTAGTCCCATTGCTGGCATTTAATTATCTAACGTTAGTGAACATACCACTTTACTGAATCATTCAATTTTAACTTGGGTTAAAGACTGTTTGAATACTTCTGAGGCTACTTCCAAAATTGATAAAACTGTGTGTCCTCTGGTCACTTTTAGTAATCGTGTTCGGCTGAAAGTTGTTCTTTAATATTCTTTATGCACCTTATGAATGTGTTATTACAAAATGGCAAAGTCTTTTATATTGTTAAAAGTTTAGGAAACAGTTGTTTTAAACTTCAGATTTTTCTTTGCCAAAATTTTTTTCCTAGTTGTTTATACTTCTTTGTATAGTGAGGTATTGTATGTTTGTTTCAGTCCAAGATTTGTTGAGAAATATGTTGCAAAACTCTGTCATTTAAATCTAGCATTAGAATACAGATTAATCTAGCAGCACTATTTTTTTTAACATTAAATCTCTATAACTCTTACCAACCTTTAACCATTTATTTATAACAAAATGTTTGACATACAAATGCAATTTGATCATAATCTTATTTTTTCCTATACTTTTCTGAAAATTTAAAATATTTTGTAGTTTTTTTATTTTAATTTAAAAAACACATAGAAAATTGGACCATCTCAAATACATTTTCAGTCTGCCAATATTTATTTTTGACCTCTCTCCCAGTGGTTTTGAAGGGCAGTTTTGCCTCCCAAGGACATTTGGCCATGTCTGGGGACATTTTTGGGTATCACAAATGGGTTAAGAGTGGAATCTTACTGGTAGTATGTAGTGGGTAGAGGCCAGGGATACTGCCAAAAATCCTCCAATGCATAGGACAGCTTCCAACAATTATCCAGCCCCAAAATGTCAGTATTGTGAGGTTGAGAAATCCTGCCCTGTGTCAAGTCTTTTTCTATCATAGTTTCCCTGATTTCTATCCTTAAAGTTCTTCCTCTCATTCTACTCTATAAAATGTCTACATCAATAAGTACCATATAAATTTCTAGTGGAAATAATTTAAGATTGGGTATGTGTATAATCAGAAAACCCTGGTACATTTTATTTAGTTAAACTCTTGACCAAAATGTTCTTTTTTTCCCTCCTTTTTATTTAACCCTATACTTTTACCTATTCCTGGGAAAATGCTGTTACACTTAATAAACATTGTGTAAAATTTTCACTTAGTCTGTTTTCCTGCTTCTTAGAAGAAGAAACAGGAAAAGGTTAACTTTGTAATGATCAATTCATTTTCTTTCAGCAACCAAATTTCTTGAAGCAGTTGGCCAAAAGTTGCCTTATCTTAAATCACAAGGGACACTTAAAAAGACTGATAACAAGACCTTTTCCCTTAGTGATTTTGATTCAGCAGAGCTAGAGTGAATCCCAGGATTCTTTTTTTTTTTTTTTTAAGATTTTATTTTTGGGGCCTGGGTGGCTCAGTGAGTTAAAGCCTCTGCCTTCGGGCTCAGGTCGTGATCTCGGGGTCCTGGGATCGAGCCCCCGCATCGGGCTCTCTGCTCAGCAGGGAGCCTGCTTCCGCCTCTCTCTCTGCCTGCCGCTCTGCCTACTTGTGATCTCTCTCTCTCTGTCAAATAAATAAATAAAAAAGATCTTTAAAAAAAAAAGAAAGATTTTAAGTTATCTCCACACCCCACGTGGGGCTCGAATTCACAACCCTGAGATCAAGAGTCTCATGCTCCACCAACTGAGTCAGCCAGGTGCCCCTTAAGATTCCCTTTTAATAGGCACCCCAGGTGATTTCTATGATGAACAAATTTGATAACAAAAGATTTCGTTTGCATAGGACAAGGAACGGAACAAGCACAAACATTTTTAATAATTTTAAACATTCTCAATTAGTTGTACTGTTTATCACAATTGGTTGTCAGGGCTGTTTTAAGAAAATACTGTTAATGTTATTTTACTCTCTGATACCAAAAATGCTAATTGACTTGCTAATATGCTGCCTTTTGTCTTTTTTGTTTGTTTTTTTAAAGCTGTTTGGTGTGTTTTGGGCTGCCTACAGTGCTGCTTCATTGTTAGTGGGTGAAGAATTCAAGACCAAAAAGCCTCTCCTGATTTATCCAATCTTTTTACTATACATTTATTTTTTGTCCTTATATACTGGGGTGTGATCTGAGTCATATATGAGTAGAAAAAGGCAATGTTACATTTGTGTATAGTCTGGGAATTCTTGCTGAGGTGATTGAAGAAAACCTGTTGCTGGTAAAATTTTACACGTTCTACATGTAAAGGCAGTTTTGAGGTCTTTTTAAAACCATATTTTTTTGTATTTAAGCATTTGCAGTTATCTGGATTTTTTTGGTCAGAATTCCAAATTCTGTTTGATTCTCATATTCCAGTGAATAAAATATAAAAGCATTGTGTTTTTAAGATTGTGTCAATATTCACCTAAAAACTTGTGCCAAAAGCACCTGGAATGGTAATTATATTTCATTCAAAGGGTAAATATGGCAGCATCCTGATAATCTAAAAGTGCAATTTTTTTTTCTTTAAAGGGTTTTCTCCTGCATCACAGATCCTGTAGATATATATTTATATTTATACATATATATTTATGAAATAGTTCTTATTATTCACAAAATATATTTCTGAATAACCTAAAGGTTAAGATATTTTAAATCTGATGCTAACCATTCTTTAATTTGGCCATTAATCTTTTTATTTATAAATTCAGATGTTTTTTGAATTGTATATAATTTAAAAAGTCTCATATGTGCTTCAGTATGTCCTTATAAGAAGTCTAACTAAAACTAATTTTAACAGTTGCTGACGTAGGTTTGCTTGGGTGTGCTTTGAAAAACCTTTTTTGAATGCGCCTAACTATCTGATTTCAGTTTGTTTATCTTTCTGACCAAAGGAACAGAGGTTTAATGGATATGGCATTATTATAATTGTTAATATGTAGAAAAATAGTAATATTTATAGCATTAGTAAATATTTTTAAGTGGTACTCCTAAGTCATAAAAGTTGCTGGAAAGAGACCTTTAAAATCTTGTGGTCCTGAACAATGTTAAATGAAGTAGAAAAAAATAAAATGCTTCCCAGCTGTGTTTTGTTTTATAACACCTTGTTCTGTATTACTAACAAGTATCAGGTACTCTTTTAACAAATGTACAGTATTTGTTAAGCCCTAAGAAATTTAACTAGTAAAATTTTTGTTGCAAGTTATTTCATAGATTCTAGGTGTACTTTAGTTAATATTACTTTGTAAACTAGATAAAATATTTATGTCCATAAATAATAGCAAATGCCTGATAACTATTAGCAAATTATTATATTATCCTTTCTGGTCTCAGCTGGAAGAGTTAACTGCTGTCCTCAATGTGCTAACATGGCCATGGCTATCTCTTAGTATGTATTCCATTAGCAGCCAAATGTGTCAGGAAATATCCAACAACTCTGAAGCAAGCCTTCAAATTAACAAGGTACCAAGCCTATCTCTCCTCCTTTCACCCCTTCTCCTGCTAAAAAAGAAAAAAAAAAGAAAAAGAAAAAACTTATTTTAAGCTGCAGGAAAAGTGTGAAGATATCTTTGAGGTGGAGTAATGTGAAAATTACATGTACTAATTTTTTTAAACAAGCTTAGGGCAACAGATAGAAGCACCAGAGGGATAGAATTTCTAGAGCGTAAAATAATATGAAGTTGTGAGGAAGGACCAATAACTACAGAAGCAACAATTGTAAAATAAACATTTGTCACACATAAGGAGTTTCTAAGGTCAGTACTTTCTTACAATGAATTATTATATTTGATGTACATGGTGTTGACCCTGGAATCTTCCCTAAGAAGCTGGGGGTTTGGTACCAGGGGGTAGTATTTTACTAAGCAATAAGTCAAGGCATTTTGGGACCCATTCTATCAAAAAATGGTTTAATTTTTTTAAGCTATCATTTCTTTAAGATGTGAATGAAAAGTTTACATATGTGGATCATGTTTATTCCCTAATGATGTAAGATAAAGTATTTGTGTTCTAAAAAGGTATTTAAAAATATTAGCATTTAATCATGAGAACTACCCTGTTCAGGGTCTATATAGATACAGTTTATAATGTTTCAAGCTCAGCCAACATCCTCATGTGCTAATGAGCAAAGTAGTTAAAACAGATTGTCAGTTTGGAAATGATTTGTAAATTTGTACAAGATACAGTACTAACAATGATAAGCTGACCATGACAATGTCCTTTCCTTGAGTTTTTACATAATAATATTTTCTAAGTCATATTGATTTTAAATCATGATTGCAACCTAATTATTAGTTCATTAGTATTTTTAAGACAGAACTAGCCAGGTCGTCTCTTCTGGGTGTGTGTGTGTGTGTGTGTGTGTGTGTGTGTGTGTGTGTGTCTGTTTTAAGTGTAATCAGTTGTAGTAATCATGATGAATGTTAATCCTCAAAAGGAGAATTAAGAGAAATATTTACTTCTGTTTCAAATTGTAAAATAATTGAAATTTTGATTAAAAATTAAAATCTATAATTTTCATTGTATTAAACAAGTTAGGAAGGTTTATAAAGTTTTATGAACCATTATTAAACTTGCTTCTAAGGTCTATTATAAGACAGTTTTATATATAATAATGTATGTTTCCAAAAATTCCCCAAATATTAAAATGCTAATGTAGAGTTTTAAATTAGTGAAAATTTGCACTGACTTAAAATAATGAGGTAGATATTTTTGTTGTTTAAAATTTAGTCGTTTATTTTTTAAAATTCCAGTGTAATTAAACATTGAATAAAATAATGCTTCTACAAACTAATAAAAGCAGAATATTTTTCATATTCAGCAAAACTAGTTGAATATTTTAAGGTGATTGTTATTTACTTATCTTTTACATTTTTATGCATATTTTAGCCAGTTTTAGGCTCTAGGGCATTGTGACACACTTTTAAGTTACAATATCTTTCATACAATTCTTTTTTTTTTTTTTTTAAGATTTTATTTTTAAGTAGTCTGAGGTTCATGAGGTTCACAACCCCAAGATCGGGAATCGCATGTTCTACCTGCTGAGCTAACCAGGCGCCCCTCATACAATTCTTTTTTTTATTTTTCTTTGTAGTTGAACAAGTTGGGTTTGTTGTGTTGTTCTTTGCAACAAAGGAGAACAACACGAATCAGAGGCTTGCATTAATACAATTCTTTCTGGTTGCATGGCATGGCAGACTGAAATGAGCCTTAAGAGAGCTAGAAATCACCCTTAGCAGTTCTCTGCTCTGATAACGTAAAATAATAGTGCTTTATCATCCTTTCATAAATGGTTTCTTTAATGGAACCCTTGTGTTACATCTTACCTTATACTACTTTTTAATTTCCCTTAAGAAACTGAATTACAGTTTCTGTATTATTTCTCATTTGTATGATTTCCTGCCAGTAGTTTGTATGTTGGAGAATCTGTTGCCAGTTCTTAAATAAATCCAAAAATAAGATTTTGACATCAGTGAAGTTTAGACATTCTTACATCTTTGAACTTCAAATCATGATATTTTCTGAAGAAAGTTCTACTTGTGAATATATTTTCTTTGTAACAGACTGGTATAAATTTTAGACGCTACCATGTCTCTATGGAGTGTAGTGATCTGAAAGAATTCCCTGTACAAGGTGTATTATTAAACCTGAATCTTAAGGTTAGGTTTCTCATTTGAAATTCTTTTGATATGCTAAGGTTGCAGCATGGTTGGAGGTTAATTAATGAAGAGTATCAGGATGATTAAGGGGCTCCTGGGTGACTCAGTGGGTTAAGCATCCGACTCTTAATTTCAGCTCAGGTCATGATCTTGAGCCCATATCAGGCTCTAAGCTCAGCTACGAGTCTGCTTGAGGTTCCCTCTCTCTCCCTCTACTCCTTTTCCCCACGTGCATGCACACTCTTTATCCCCCCCCAAAAATTTTTACTGACATTAGTAAAATAATTCCCAGTTTTACATTGTGTGTTGGTAGTAACCCTGGTTTTAACTTTTCTTAGTTTCAGTTTCAGTTATTTTCAACTTATTTTCAGTTTCAGTATTCACAAATTTTTATTTTGAAGATATTAATAGTTTGCAAGGGCTTGAAAAAAATTTCTTCAACATCCTTTCTAGACTGTTCAGTACTATATTAATGCTGTCACTGAGATTTTTTTAAGTTAGATATTGATAGGAAAAATATTTTTTATAAAATTTTTGCATTTAACTTGTAATTAGAGCATGTGAAGGTTATTAATATAGTGGAGAAGTAAACTTTGCTACCTGTAATAATTTTGTTAAAGTAACACTTGGAATATAAATAAGTAAATTAGATGTATCAAGAACAGAAACCTTGGTTTTTCTACAATTGCCACTGAGCAATTTTTATTAAAAACCGAACAAGCAAAAAAGCTTACCAAAGTATTTATACAGGATCAATTACACAGAATGACTGTTATGGGAGAAATTTGTCATCTGGTGATAAAGAAAAAAAGATAATAGAAAAGTGGATTGCTGCTCTTCACATAATGTTGAAGTTTCAACATTTCAAATTTCAAATGATTGAAATTCCCTGTTTTTTGCTTGATTTTACGATGACCCTACTCACTTTTGTGGAATTAATCAGATGCTATGTGAAATATCACTTAAATAGTATGTACCATTAGATAATGAAATACTCCATGTTTTGTAATCCTTATGCAGAATTATTCTCTATGATGATGGGCTTAGATGTTAAGTCCCTCATATTCAATCTTCTTTGCCCCATGGGACTTAGGACAATCTTTTGCATAATAAAAATTTATTTTCAAAGGATGGTATTGTTGGTGGCCCCAAGAACAAAACATTCAGAGGAAACAACATTTGAATTGGGTACCCTGACTGTGAAGAGAAGATAGATATTCATCAAGTGTTTATTAACCTCTTTGTATGTGCTGGGTGCTGTGCTAGGTGCAAGGATACAGTGATATGCAAAAACCACATATGCACACCGACTTTAAGGGGGCAGTATTGTTGGAGAGATTGCCAGTTAATTTCACAATTGTAAAACAAATGCAGCAAATGGAGAAATAAGTACAGGTCTGAGGTAGCAAGAGAATCTATAATTGAAGAATTAGATAAGAAAAGCCATGATGCTTAAGCTAAAATCTTAGGGATAAGTAAAAGTTAAGTTCGGCTCCGGTCATGGTCTCTGGGTCCTGGGATAGAGCCCCACATCAAGCCCCGCACGAGCCCTGCACGAGCCCTGAATCAGGCTCCCAGCCCAGCGGGAAGCCTGCTTCTCCCTCTCCCACTCTTCCTGCTTGTATTCCCTCTCTCGCTGTCTCTCTCTCTGTCAAATAAATAAAATCTTAAAAAAAAAAAAAAAAGTTAACTAGGCAGAGATAGGAGGGAAGACTTTTTTTTTTTTAAGGATTTTTATTTATTTCTTTGACAGAGAGAAAGAGATCACAAGTAGGCAGAGAGGCAGGCAGAGGGAGAGGAGGAAGCAAGCTCCCCACTGAGCAGAGAGCCCGATGTGGGGCTCGATCCCAGGATCCTGAGACCATGACCTGAGCTGAAAGCAGAGGCTTAACCCACTGAAGCACCCAGGCACCTCAGGGAAGATATTTAGATGGAGAGAATAGTGGGTATGTAGAAGGAAATGAAAACCCATTTGGCTGAAGTTCAGTAGTTTATGAAATTGAACAGGTTAAATTGGCAGCAGTCCATATCTGACGTTCTAAGCCATGTTTTCCTTGTCAGGGATTTTGTTTAGAAGTACAGTATCAGAAACATGCTTTTAATATTAAAAACTAAGATACACAATTCTATTCTTGATATATAGCCAACAGAAATGCATTGATATATGCCACAAGAGACATATACATAGTAACATGATTCATAATAGCCAAAAATTGGAAACAGCATGTCCATCAACATAGAGTGGATAAAGAGGTATAATAACAGTGGAATGTTATCCGATGAAAATGAATGACTAAAACCACATGTAACATGGAGAATTTCATAAACATTATGAGTGAATAAAGCAGAAGCAAAGAACTTATGCTGTATTACTCCATTTATATGAAGTTCAAACACAGGCAAAATTAAGTGATAGTGTTTAGAGATACATATTGAAGTACGAAGTCTTTTTAAAACAGCTTTAATGAGGAATATTGCACACCACAAAGTTCATCCATCATAAGTATTCACTTTGATAATTTTTAGTAAGCTTGTATAGTTGTACAACTGCTACCACAATCCAATTGGCAAAGTCATTTTTATAAAAAATAAGAAAGTGACCACTATAAAAGGTTAGTAGTGGTTACCCTTAATGGGGAAGGAGAAGGTTTGTATTCGGAAAGAGTCATGAGAAGGACTTCTTTGATGGGTGTTTGGTTTTTAATATCATTAAGCTGTATGTTTTATGTCTTTTCTGTATGTGTGTTATAATGCAGTCTTATTTTTTTTTTTTTAAAGATTTTATTTATTTATTTGACACAGGGAGAGGGATCACAAGTAGGCAGAGAGGCAGGCGGAGAGAGAGGGAGAAGCAGGCTCCCTGCTGAGCAGAGAGCCCGATGCGGGGCTCGATCCCAGGACCCTGAGATCATGACCTGAGCCGAAGGCAGAGGCCTTAACCCACTGAGCCACTCAGGCGCCCTAAGCTGTATGTTTTATGTCTTTTCTGTATGTGTGTTATAATGCAGTCTTATATTTTTTAAAATTGTTTTAGACAGGTTACACATTTAACAGAGATAAATTATCACCTCTCATCTTTTTTATTATTACTATTCTCCACTATAATGAAAGCTTCACTGCGATAGGGACATTTTCTGACATGTTCATCAGTTTATCCCCAGTACTTTTTGAATGCATACATAAACCTGATCATTAAATCCTGAATTCAAATCCACATCCAGTGAATTTCAAGCCTTAATCACTAGTCTTTAAGAGTGTTAGAGTTAGGCAAAACCTTAGATATCATCTAACTAATGAGTATAATCATTTCTCATTATACAGATGAGGAAATTAGTGTCTAAAATAACACTGTTGACCTACCAGTTAAGAGTTTGTCTCCAAACCCCAAATCTAGTGTTCTTTTCATTACAACATGGCATAACAGTGTTGCCACTTAGTAACATAGGTATAGTTGCCTTTTACCGTAGTCCATCCTATAAATAATGGAAACAACTTTGCTTTCCTTTTTAATCCTTTCTATTCCACTTTTTATTTTTTATTTTTTTAAGATTTTATTTACTAACTTGACAGAGAGAGACACAGAGAGAGGGAACACAAGCAAGGGGAGTGGGAGAGGGAGAAGCAGGCTTCCTGCTGAGCAGAGTCCGATGTGGGGCTTGATCCCAGGACCCTGGGATGATGACCTGAGCCAAAGGCAGATGCTTAATGACTGAGCTACCCAGGTGCCCCTCTATTCCACTTTTTAAAGTCCACTGTTAGTTTTAGGCTTTCAAGTACTACACATTAATATTAAATCATTAAGGCTAAGGGGTTGTCATCCTGTGAATTGTCCTAGTATTCAGTAAACATTACCTATTACATTAGCAATTAATAATACTGAAGTCAGGGGCGCCTGGGTGGCTCAGTGGGTTAAAGCCTCTGCCTTCGGCTTGAGTCATGATCTCAGGGTCCTGGGATCGAGCCTCACATCGGGCTCTCTGCTCGGCGGGGAGCCTGCTTCCCCCTCTTTCTCTGCCTGCCTCTCTACCTACTTGTGATCTGTCTCTCTGTCAAATAAATAAATAAAAATCTTTAAAAAAATAATACTAAGTTACTTAGATTAATGAAATAGGAATTTCCAGAAATAAACCCAATTATATGTGGAAAATTAGTGTATGAAAATGGTAGCATGTTAAATTGATATAAAAAGATAAATTATCAGGGTGCCTGGCTGGCCCAGTCAGAAGAGCATGCAACTCTTGATCTTGGGATTGTAAGTTTGTTTTGTTTGTTTTTGTTTTTTTAAAGAGATTTTTATTTATTTACTTGAGAGAGAGGCAAAGACAGAGTGAGAGAGAGAATGCAAGCAGGGGGAGGAGCCAAGGGAGAGGGACAAGCAGACTCCGTACTGAGCAGGGAGCCTGACTTGGGGTTCGATCCCAGGACCCTGAGATCATGAACTGAGCCAAAACCAAAACCAAGAGCCAAAACCAAAAACCTGAGATCATGAACTGAGCCAAAACCAAAAACCAACTGAGCCACCCAGGCACCCTTGGAGTTGTGAGTTTGAGCCCCATGTTGGGTGCAGAGATTACTAAGAGAGAGAGAGAGATGAATTATTAAGTACGTGGCAACACTGCATCAGATAAGAACATACGTGGTTACAAGAAGCAACCCTATGATTAATGGCTTCATTAAATAGGAGTTCATATTTCTCACATAATAAGAAATCCAAGGATATATAATCCAGGACTAATATGGCAACTTAATGTCATTGAGGACTCAGGCTCATTTTATCTTTTTACTGAGCCATTTTCGGTGAGTGGCTTTCATTTTCATTGTATCAAGGTAGGTGCTTCACCTCTAGGTATTACATTTAGATTTCTAGCAGAAAGAAAGGTGAAAGAGGCCAAAATGATCATGTCAGTCGAAGTTGCCCTTATTTAGAAATGGCACTCAATGACTTCCCCCTATATCTTGGGACAGAGCTGCATCCCTTGGACACCCTTGCTGGAAGAGTCTGGGAAAGTATTTTAAGCTGGGCACATTACTGCCCTAAACAAAGTCACAGTTCTGTTAGTAAGGGAGAATGGATGCCAAGTAACTAAATAGCAGTGCCTTAGAAAGACATGGCAGGCCACTTGGAAAAATATAAAGCTGGATCTGCACCTCACTTTTTATGGCAAAGTAAATTACAGATATATCAAATATTTAAAAACAAAAGCCAGAAAAAAACAGGAATTAATTTTTCATATATTTCTTGAGAAATTAGGGCTTTCAAAGCATGGTGGCATAAAACATAAAAACCGAAAAGAGATTAAGAAAGTCAGCTACATGGCATTTAAAATGATTTTATAAGTAAGGATAGTGGCTGAGTTGGTTAAGTGTTTGCCTTAGGCTTAGGTCATGATCCCAGGGTTCTGGGATCAAGCTGTGTCTGGGCTTCCTGCTCAGTGGGGAGCCTGCTTCTCCCACTCCCTCTGCCGCACTCCCTGCTTGTATGCTCTCTCTCTCAAGTAAATAAAATCTTAAAAAAAAAAAAGGATAAACTACAAATTGAGGAGAAATGTTTGTAAGACTTATAGACAAATGACTATTTTCTTAATAAAAAAATATTAACTAATTTAAAATGGTCAAAGGATATACATGGGCAATTATGTAATATTTAATAGTAAAAGAACATAATTGAAATGGGCAGGGGATATAAATGAGCAATCCAAGAGGGGAGAAATGATTTAAAAATAAGACCAATGAGTATGTACAAATGCACAAATTTATTTGTGATTAAATGCAGTTTAAACAGCGACAACATTGGCCCCTCTGATTGCCAAAACAAAAAGATTGGTAATATCCAGTGTTAGTTCAGATTATGAGCGGATCTGATAAAACTGATAAACATGAGCATGGCTGTCTCAGTTGAAATATTGAAATGCATCCTATCATTGGTAAATAGTATTACTGTTACTGCATTAGCACTGAAGTTAATTAGGTAAATCCTGGTAGAGATTTATCAGTTCTGTTGTGACATTCATTGGTAATGGACCTTTTGTTGTAATGGCATAGGAGAAACATTTGTAAAATCAGTTAGCTTGGTCTTTGTCATGGTAAATAATGTTGCTACATTTTGCTTTACCTGTGAAGCGTTTCATGCCCTAAGAATTGCTACTTTTAAATAGTTTCATTTTTATTTGGTTTTTACTTTTAGTGCATTGTAATTCTTAGGTGAAAAGTAAATACATTGTTTTAGTATTCTAAAATAGGAGAATTTGGGGCGCCTAGGTGGCTCAGTGGGTTAAAGCCTCTGCCTTCTGCTCAGGTCATGGTCTCAG